>LD345475.1:85257-126455 GCA_001465055.1 Ptychodera flava
AATTGATATTTAACTGTTCTTCACTATGTCAATTAAAATGGATTAGTAATGACTATGACGTATGAGTTATTGTCAAGAGAGCCTAAGTAGCCCAATTCTCTCTCTGAATGACACCAAAGTCAATGACATCAACTTACTTTCGCTTGTTTCTCTGGCGGATGGTTGTATTTATCCATATGTTATAAAAATCTTTGTCTTTCAGCTATAGCTGGCATTATTTCGTGATGTCACTGATATTTGCGCCCACGCTGTCTGAAAAAACTGCCACTCCTGAACATTTCCTCTTAGAATACCCGGAAAAAAACCAATGAGTCAAGGACCCTTCCACGTGTTACAATGATTCATTCATACACTACAGACAGTCACAATTTCCGAACAAACAAACTGCAAATCACGTACAAAAGACAGCCAACATGGCTGAAGGGTTTAAACTAAAACTAAAAATTATAATATGTATTAGATGTAATATGTTAATAATGGCACGGATTTCTCCGGGTATACCGCGCATTTTATGGCTTCATGGAGTAAATGACGGTCGAGCTTATGACGGATTTCTAAGCAAACATCTAATACGATTCTTTTTATTCGGGTAAGATTTAGTTCAACACTTGGTATTTTTACTAATAAAATTGTTTTTATTCGGGTAAGATTTGTGGGTCTCTTTATCTCCTCCTTCATGATTTGATTTTTATTGTATTTTCTTAAATTTATTTACTCTCATCAACTCGTGCCGCATTCTCTTTTAAAGCTCACTTTGATTTTTCTTGTGAAATCTTCCAAGCTCCACTCGAGTTGAGATGTTATAGACTGCCCAACACTTTAGTATGGTAGAGGTGGTAACTAAGTAGCGTGATACTCAAATTTTAATGAAACTCCTTCGCAACATATTTATCGTATTGGTTGCATTGACAGAGTCGATTCGATTCAGAGTTGATACAGTTACCTAGTTTAACTTAATCGCTGAATGCAAGACCCGATGACATTTATCGGTTGCCTAAGTTTAATATTACTTGATTTGAGTTTCGAGTGTATGTCTTCCACGCCAGGTCCGACATACATACAAGGATTGCCGTATGCAGGGAATTTTTTACCGTAACAGTTGCGTGTTGTTCGTTATGTATAGTTACTGCACTAGCCTGAGATGGCAAGGACGTAACTAGTCTGTAATAGCAGGTGACGTCATTGACTGGTCTGTGGTGGTATGTACACTACTAGCCTGTCGTGGCAAGTACGTAACTAGTCTGTGATAGCAGGTGACGTCATTGACTGGTCTGTGGTGGCATGTGCACTACTAAGGGGAGAACCATTTGATTTCGGGGGGGGGGGGTATGGAGGAAGTGGGTATGGAAGCAATTTTTTTTCCTATCAGAGTGACAGCAACTTTTTTTTCCTACTGTCAGAACTGCATCAATTTTTTTTTCAAATGGAGTAGCAGTGCAAATTTTTTTTATTGGTCATCAAGTTTGTAATGCTTTGTATATAAGGGAGTCGTCATTATTTACGGCCTGGAACGCCGAAATTTCGAGTGACCCCCCTCGCCAACCATGATGAATTTGAGTAACCTCCCTCTCTAACTCTGAAATTTTGACTGATCCCCCCCCCCCCACACTTACAGCAAAAACAGGATGGTTGGACAGTCTCATATACATTACGTTTACTTTTTTTGTGCGTGGCACACAAGTTTTGTAGATAACATTGTTGATAAAAAGAATGTTGAGTCAAATGTATGTGAAAATTACTATAAATGTGGTTGCCGAAATCAGGGAGGAAAATATCAACATTAACGATCACAAAAAAGGACCTAAGGGTGGACAAATTAGTTTCACAAAACAAATTCAAGCTACTGAGACGACGTCGCTATGCTTGAATTTCAGACAATTGTAGCATAAACTGTATCTACCTCCAATAAGAGCTCAGTCGGACTACAACAAGCCAGTTCTTATAATCAAGAGCAGCGTTTTAATCACAGCTCCGAAAGTACGTAAACTTAAGCCTCAAATAATCATGCAAAACAAAGGTCATCGTCAGTAACAGATACTACTTGCAGAGTACATCAATTGAACACAGTTGACTTAGGATTGCATCCGAGGTGACCCACAGTACGCAAGAAAGCGGCGGTGCAACAGGTTCCGTTTCGGTGACATTGTCGAAAGGGCGCGTCCTGGGTGCAACACTGTGAGACGCCAATGCGATTACTATAGCACGCAGAAGAATAGTCTGATTTGTTCTGATTATGAATATTCAACGCTGTAGACAAGAAAAAAAACATTTAAATATTCGCAAAAATATAGCATGATATGAATTGAATATAACCCTATGTCAAAGATACAATGATGAAGGTCATTCTCTGTTGCCAATAGATTAAATCCAAAATATAAACGGACAATAGTACAAACAAACCCATGTGCGCAAACATCGCAATCTCATTACTATGCCTTCGATGAATTCATTGTGATTGGAATTTGGGACCTGAGCAGTTATATATAATTATCGCGGTATACTAAAATATAGCCTAGCGACTGGTTGCGACAAAACAAAACAATATATGGCGAGGGACTCTCATCAGTCATATGTCTCATGCTCTTGTCACACTTCCGGATGGCGAGACGAGTTAATGAGCTTTTTACCGAGGATCTGTTTATACAAGCTGACATGTGCTTAACGTATTGTAGTCTTGAACCCCGTGTTAAGACTTACAAGCCCTTATTTTTCTTGAGCTAGAAAAAGTTAATACCATTTACAGCTGCCTTCACAGATATATAAAGAATGTCCATGAATTTGTGATACGGTAGGATTTCCGTTATTTTTTAAATGAATCTTTTACAGGACAACAATTTTCTTGCTCTCACTTCCTCTAAATTTCTGCTGATTCTGCTTTGTTATCGCAATTGTGTTTGTGGCGAGGTTTCCAATTTTACATTGTCAAAGGATACAAAGGCCTTGAAGGTATACAGTCACCTATAATCTAACTATGCCCATATATGGTCAAAGGGGTTCCTTGGTATTCAAAATGCCCATGTGGGGGCGCTGTCTTTAAAAAGCGGCCACCCGCTTAAAATCTGTGATTGGTTAGATTTTCTATTTCCATGGTAACTGTGGCAAAATTGGAACAGGTGACAGTATACCTTTAAATTTACTTGCAACAACAGGTTAGGGGAGAACCATTTGATTTCTTGGGTGGGATATGGAGGATTTTGAGAAAAAAAATTGTCAGCAGGTGAGATAGAAAAAAAATTGATCCTGTCATGGCCTGAGAAAAAAAAAAATTGTCATAGCAGACAGAAGTGAAAAAAAAGTTGTCACAATGCACCAGAAATTAGCGAAATTTGGCGGCGCAAATGTTTTTACCACAAGCAATTCTTATGTTTTTTTCCCTCAGCACTTTTGATATAAGCATGCACTACATAGGTCGACTTTACACCTCAGTACATTCAATGTTTTCCTTCCCTTTTCTGACCCAAGAAATCATATTTCAGGATTTCTGTTGCAATATCTCAATGGCATAGGCAATATCTAAAGGGACTATTTGACTTCTGTAAATTGTGAAAATGTAAAACACAAGACAGGAGTCAATAAACTAGCTAGTGTTAAAACCAATATATTATTCTCTCAATATAATGACACTAGAAGGTTACAGATTTTCCGTTCCTGTATATTCATTTGTCTTCAGTCTCTGGCAAACAGAACTGTTTTTCACAAATTGTATTGTCATTGTTTGGTTGTTGAATATTGTGACTCAAACACTGATCATGCAAAAAATGTAAAAAATATCAGTGTTCAATGTCTTTTTCAAAACGTTTTACCGAGTACAAAATAAACTGAAACGCCTCTCAGATTGCACCATTAAACACATCAATTTCTCAAAATTTCCAATATGAGAGGGGAACCCCCTCTCGTGCTCTCCCCCTTGGGTATTCTAACAGTTTCACTTAGTAAAAAAAAATTAAAAAACACCTCTCAGATTGCACCAGACTGCACCATTGCACACATCAATATCTTAAAAATTTCCATGCAAGATAGGGGAAAGCCCCTGTGACACTTTCCCCTATTAAAACCTCTCGCGTGTTCTCCCCCTGTACTTTCAAATTCTGCCCAGTCAGATATCCTAGTGAAACCCTGTCATAATACCTATCCAAATTAAACAATATACTATATCGTTTAAGGCCTAACACGGGTGTAAGTTTTAATTGGGTGGTCGCGTCATGATACAACCTTACCTCGCTTATTGCACTTGTTTAAGGAAACTTTCGTCAGATGTAGGAAAATGGTCCCAATTTCCATTCCGGTGAACTTTTTAGTCAAAGTTAGGTTTAAACTAGTACTGCAATCATAGGATCCCCTACATCAGATCTCCACTGAACGACATTGTCATATATTGTTTGTTAAATTTACTTTTCGGTCTTATGCTAATCTCTACTCACATTTTCTCTTCAACTTTCATATAAATGAAAGCCAACTAGGAATATTTTTTGCCATCGGATTTACCATTATAATGAACGGTAGCTGATTTAGGACGTGGATGACTTTGTGAACGGGTAATGATACTATTACAACGGAATAATTTGGTCACCCGACGCTTTGACTCACCAACGGAATATCTGGACATAACCGGCCAATATGAGGTTGAATTATATGGAATTTGGACTGACCATTGGACTGACCTACCTGCATCGGAATCATTTTGACTAACGGGATTTTGTGTCGACATTTTGTGTCGACATTTTACAAAATGACTGATAATACTTATATTACATCGTCCTGGCTCCTGATCAAGAATCACATGAATATTATACTCTTCATAAATGATGTAAAACTATAATATTGAAATACATTGACGATTTGTTTGAACCGTCAACCTAGTTCTGCTCTTGTACACCTTGGATTGTGAATTCCAGTGCATGTGAAACGAGCAGTCATGATATTAGCTCATACCGAGTAGTTTGTCGTTTGAGAGTACAGGATGGCTGCGACGAAGTATAGGTAAGTTTGCACTTTTTCTTGCAATTTCACTTTGCATTTTTATGTCCAGTAAATGTCTGCTGACAATGTGTTTCCTAGAATAATCTTAAATGATCAATGAAGAGTCAACTTATTTCATTACGGTTTCGCGGCCAGCATGCATTGCCTTTGCTATAGCGCTTCAATTTTCCCCTACATTAGCTTTTTGGCGTTTTTGTAATTGTTGATATTGTTTTCTCTTTTGAATACAGTCACCCAAATACCTTTACAGTTTGTTTGAGGCTATCTTGTTGTCA
The DNA here is from genome assembly GCA_001465055.1 of Ptychodera flava. NCBI lineage: Eukaryota > Metazoa > Hemichordata > Enteropneusta > Ptychoderidae > Ptychodera > Ptychodera flava. The sequence goes on from LD345475.1 coordinate 90,513, forward strand.
TTATTTAATATGATGGCAAAATTAAAGGGACATAAGGAGTAACTTGTGGCAAGGTTTTCAGTATTCTGCTTCTGTATATCAACTGCCGCGTCTGACCCTAATCCCTTTGTCATGATGAAATTTCGAGTATTCTGTTTATTGTTTACAAATGAATTCTAGCCCGGACTTGAATACAATTTTCAACAATAACAATGGAGATTATACTCATATAGGTTGTGTTGATATGCTAAATACTTGGCATGAAATTACAGTTTAGGGATTAAATGCAGAAAGTGTAGGGAAACCACAAAACAAAGTTCTGAAAAAATAACCAAAAGATACAGCTTCTGGAGCTTTAACCGTGACGTCGACATATCTTGGAAGTTGGATTGCATTTTCTTTCCTCGTTAAAACCTGCATTATAGACGGAAGCAAATTATCCCAATATTTTGGTACAGGCTCGTACGAATGTTGTCCATTTAGATCGTCAAAACTATGACAAAAATAATTCCACTATTAAGGATGTTTTTCGCACCAAACTACTTCTTTAGCTTTTGATACCTTCACTGATAACTTACGAGAGTAAAGAATTTTTTTCAGCAAAGTCTTCCTGAGGATGCCTCAACAACACTGAACACATGACGCACATTCGAAAAAAAAATCTGAATTCTTCAAGACGAATTGCCTTGAGCCTTACGTCACTCCCTATATGTTTTTGGACAAGTTTGAATTTCGTATAGCCTATCAACCTCATGACGGTAATTTTGCAATTTTGTGAAATATTTACTATTAAGTGATGTTCAGTCTTAAGGTGAAGTACTACGAATAACGTCTAAATTAGGTTGTGGTGTCATTTTCTTGAAACTTTGCACAAATATTCTTGGAAGTTGTGCAAGTGCAAAAATGAAATAAAAAATGGGGGTCACCACGCTCATTTCCATGGAAACGGATGTTAAAATGGCGTCGTTAGAAATAAATAAAAATGATACAATTCACTTAAACTAAAGAAAGCAATTATAAAACGCTTAGCAAATGAGTTAATTGTAATAAATACCAAGACTTAAGATCCATATCTATCGAATGTATAGTTTTCATGATGTTTGTAAAGAAAGTTTAACATAAGTATCGATTACAAGATGACGATATCGAAATTATATCACTACATAATTTTCGAACTTTGTTCCTGTCGCTTTGAATGGTGTCATTTTGACCAAACTTGGCGAATAAAATCCTGACATAATACCATTTAGTTTACACTTTTAATAAAAGGGTGTCACCACGCTACTTTTTACAATATCTCCAGGTGAATGGGTAATATGCGCCATGTAAATTGGAGAGAAATGTTAATTTTTCGCTCATATTGAATAAAAACCAGCTTCCTAGGGATTCGTAATATGACAAGGTTATAGGTCACATGTATTTCTAAGAAACTGGGTCAAAAAATTAGGTAAAAGCGCAATTTCAACAATGACAGGGGATGTTAAATACATGCTCTACAAAATAACCAATTTGCGGCAGGCTTGAGTTAAATCTGCGCAGAAACGTTCTAAAGAGTGTGCGCGTCCGAATTCGTCGCCCTTCACCTTAATTCACACGTTGTGCGATCTTGGGACTATTTTTCTACGAACGAGTAGGGTTACAACGGAATTAGGCGGAACGTTTTGTCAAAAATCGCTTCTTGTCGGAGAAACTACTATTTAGGTGTATGTTCTATCATGGCGGATCATTTAAATAGTCTGCAGCATGACAATTTTCCTAATTTTCAGTTTTGAAGGCAAAAAAGATGCACTGCTAAATATTGAGAAGTATTGAAACAAAAAACAAAGAGCTGGGTTTGGAAAAAATATAAGTATCCTCATTCTTACCACCCCTAACTATGCAATGCAACGCCTGTACCTTTTTAAACCATAATAGCAGTGACGCGATGCCATGTTTGTTTGACCTTGTTCTTAATAAAAGGTTCGGGATGTGGAGTAACCAGTATTGCAAATTTGGTCCCGACCGGCATATCTACCATGATGCTTAGGCTGTAAACCTGTGAGTATTACGTAAAATTTTACACGATAATACACTGTTCCATCCACATATCATGCGACAGACCTGAGGTTATTATTCTTCAGTTCACACGGTACTGCGAAACAATGATAAATTTCTGCAGTGTGATAGCAGGCCTTCAAGCCTTTCAACAGTCAGGACGAAACAGCAAAAGTCTACATGCCCTAAATGTTACGTTTTACAAATGAATAGCAGGCCTCGTGTTGACTGCACATACATTATTCTAGCAATCATCAATGGTCCCTCGAAACTATTCAACAGCGCACTGCACATCAGAACATGGCGGAGAGGACACCTGGAGGATATTGGGAGGGTACTCTATATTCTTGGATATTCTTAAGCTTATGCATGCCTGAAAATTGCAAAACTTTGATGTTTGTTTTTGCAATGGATGCAGTTGGCGTTATTTTCTATACCAGAAACGGTTTTCTAATCATCCGAGCCAGTTTTAGTTCCAAGCTATTTTGAAATTCACTGTAATTATAGAAGATGTGATTTGGAGTTTTACAGTAATTTTCTACCAGGCTCAATTACCAATCCTGCGTTACCGCGCGCTGGCAACGCGCAACCCAAAAAATACACTGTTGTTAATTTTTGCTTATTTCCGTCCGTAAATGGTTTTTTTTTGGTTATATTTTTCTCTGGCGGATAAAACATATCGATAAAAATGAAGTTCATCAAAGTTTTTGCATTTTGTTAAATTTTAAGTACACTTATAATTTATTTTCATATCTGTATGTTTTATCTGCATAGGTGGTGAAGTCTAAATCAAAGTATTGCGTAAAAAGTGGATTCGAACATTTTGAGCTTTTGGTTATTTTCGCTAAAAAGTGAATCAAACAGAAAGTTACAGAGACATGTCACCTCTATTTGTAACAATAAACCCTATTTGTAACAAAAGTTAACCCCATATAAGGTTAGTATGATTTCAGTCAGAAAACAAGAATTTTTGACATTTTTGACCGAAATTGGTGAAAATTGCCCCAAACAAACTTTTTGTCATGTATCTGCACGATTTGATTATATCTTACGCGTAGGCCTCTTATTCTTAGGAACTGCATAACAAAATTTAATCTGACAAGCAGTTTCAGAAAAAAAAGAGTTTCGACATGGAAAAAAAAGAAAATCGTTCGAAAAAATACAAATATGCATATTTTATCAAGATTTCAACAAATACGGAAATTTTTTTTTGAAAATTAGTTTTTGTTACAAATAGGGTTGATTGTTACAAATAGGGTTGACATGTCACCCTTATTTGTAACAATCAACCCTATTTGTAACAAAAGTTAACCCCATATAGGGTTAATATTATTTTTGTCAGAAAACAAGATTTTGTTGACATTTTTGACCGAAAGTGGTGAAAATTGCCCCCAAACAAACTTTTGGCATGTATCTGCACGATTTGATTATATCTTACGAGTAGGCCTCTTATCCCTAGGAACTGCACAACAAAACTTAATCTGACGAGCAGTTTCAGAAAAAATGAGTTTCGACAAGGAAAAAAAAGAAAATCGTTCCCAAAAATACAAATATGCATATGTTATCAAGATTTCAACAAATACGGAAAAGTTTTTTTGAAAATTAGGTTTTGTTACAAATAGGGTTGATTGTTACTAATAGGGTTGACATGTCACCCATATTTGTAACAATTAACCCATTGTATAACAAAAGCAGTTTCAGAAAAAATGAGTTTCGACAAGGAAAAATAAGAAAACTGCCCTGAAACATACAAATATGCATATTTCATTAAGATTTCAACAAGTACGGCAAAGTTTTTTTGAAAATTAGGTTTTGTTACAAATAGGCTTGATTGTTACAAATAGGGGTAAACATGTCAACCCTATTTGTAACAAACAACTCAATTTGTAACAAAAGCAATTTCAGAAAAAATTAGGTTCGACAAGGAAAAAAAGAAAATTGCCCCAAAACATACAAATATGCATATTTCATTAAGATTTCAACAAAAACGGCCAAGTGTTTTTGAAAATTAGGTTTTGTTACAAATAGGGCTGATTGTTACAAATAGGGGTAATACAAACATGTCACCCCTATTTGTAACAATGAAACCAATTTGTAACAAAAGCAGTTTCAGAAAAAAATTATTTTCGACAAGGAAAAAAAAGAAAATTGCCCCCAAACACACAAATATGCATATTTCATTAAGATTTCAACAAATACGGCCAAGTTTTTGTGAAAATTAGGTTTTGTTACAAATAGGGTTGATTGTTACAAATAGGGGTGATACAGGACATTTAAGTGGTATAGAATGGCATCACGCGGCTGTCAGCTACTGTAATGTGAGACTAAATTAAGTGCTATGACCACCGATGGTTGATTGTTAAATCCATGCACCCGTGATCTCTACTTTTAATGCTTGACGTTAAATGAACATCATGACAACTTGAAATTATAGGCAGTTGCAGAAAACATCAGATGCAATATCATTAAAAAAAATATGTTATGTAGGTAATTTGCCCCCTCACTCATGAGCTTAGTTCAATTAGTTTAAGGCCTGTGTTGGCACCGAACAGAAAACAAAAGGCGATCACACCTCCATATCCTCTTACATACCAGAACAAAGGTGATCCAAGGGATCGCGAACAGTGCCTTTTAGAAAATTCTCAGGTCACTGTCCCTTACGACCTCACGACCTTGAATTCAATTAGGTATGTTTGGAATGTTCTAGAAATTTAATTAGTTGTGTAAGAGAAATAATTTTAGAGCAGTAATTAGCAATGTCAATAAATCATTACAACTTCGCCGATGCTAACTTGCCATGTATGCAACCCCGAAATTTCGGGGTTAGTCAATATGATATATGCTAAGCCGGTCGGAGGTGTGAATCACGTTGACGTCAATAACTGCATAAAAACCCTATAATACTTACTGTATTAACATGGATTATTGCTTGTATTTTAGCTGAAGAGTGCATATACAGATGAATACAGTCAAGAATCAATTTTTGTATTCAGCAAGCCTGTATTCATGTAGATTTATATGAATTCACGTGTATTATACTATAATACAGGCAACTCATTAATGTGAATTTATCTGAATTATCGGGTTTTCATGCAAACCACTCGAACAGCATTTGCATGCAAGGCAGTGTGTGGAAACAGCGACTGTTTCACCTGTGAAGTTTGACTGAATATTAGTTTCGTCACAGTCCCTGCATGAGGCCTACGTACTGTGGTTTCGTGAAGGTTATTGGTATTCTCAAAGTCTGACACCACTTGGCAATTTTAATGCTACAGCGGTACAACAGAAGTGAAACGACCTTTCATCGTGCTAACACCTTGCTCAAAAGCTGAAAATTGTCGAAACCAGTCCATGGCCACTCCACAAAAAGAGTGGAGTGACCGCGGCGTACAGACTTCGCTCGATTGGCGACTGCTGTATTGACTGCTACTAAATTCATCTTTTTCGAGCATAACTCCTACTTTCGACCCGTCCTGACGACATAGCTGCAGCTGTACCTTACCCCCCGGGGGTACTTCCATTACTAGCGAATGTGTATACGTGCCGCCCAATGGTGTGGGTATTTCACCAACTTGTTCTAAAATGGGGGTGTTAATTCGCAGTAAACCAGGGTCTAGAATGGGGTCGAATTTTGAGTGCCACACAAGAACAAATTCGAACTGTCAGTTCCCGTCTCCCTAGCAGGGTTTTGAGCTGCGCTCAATAAGCATCGATATCTTTTTGTGTGGCAGGGGAACCATTAAAGATACTCCCCGGCTTTAGCCAAAGTGAATATAGACTTTGTTTTACACTGTCACTAATTGGTCAGAACTCCATATATGGAAGAATGTTGCCCAATAGAAAATATCGAAACAAGTGGCTCTACTACTGCTATCATATTAGGTCGACCATGCCTTATGGACAAACGGCGAGGCTTCTTGTAGTTTGGAATTTTAAAAATCACCAGTCAGACTGTAACTGCAGATTACTGATAATTTCAGAAGCTGGACAAAACTTTTGGTGAGGGAGAAAGATAGTTTCTTTCACTCAAATGTTTATGGCTCGGCCAGCAACAACAGCCGTAAATGCTGTGTAGTGGTAGGCTCTGCCGGTAACTCGGTCATGCAAATGCTTGCTTTTTACCCAATTAGGTTTTCGCAAATTTTGACACTGTGACTTTTGACCTGGTCAAAGGTCATAATGTCTAAAATGGGGTCCTAAAATAATGAGATTTTAGATCTAAAATGGGCCCCCGGGTTTTTTACGTGCGGCCGCACACCCCTACCACTTATCAGAGCAAGTACCCCCCGGGGGACCTTACCTCACCTCACCTCACCTCACCCCACGAGAAGGACAGAGACAATGTCTGTGTATTTGACTCGGTAGCATTGCATCCAGACGTAGCCTCCCTAATCACACTCGTATGATCAAATCTTTTGAATCAGACAAGGCCTTCGTCAGAAGAAAATACTCCAAGTGTACTGTAGACCCTCAAAAAACGGAGGGTCTATGACTGGTCATTAAACCACGATCACTCCACCATAATTTTGAATCCTGGGACCAACGGATGGCTGGGGATCACTTGGTTTGCCTATCTCCTTTTGCGAAAGTTAAGATCAATTTTGCCTAAATAATGCGATAAAAACATCGCGAAATTTATTGAAACAACATTTGATGGACATTCAAGGATTCATGAAGCATGGAAACGTGTCGAAATTATTCCTCTGTTAGTGATTCGCATGTTTTTGGAGAGCTCTCTTTCACGTTGTTACCTCCGTGGTTTATGCTGGCATAAACGCTAGAAGCGAGGACTGCGTTCCCTTTTTTAAATTGTTTATAAATTGCAATTTACCGGCTGCACACATTGATTTTGGAAAGTCGCGTGAGCGTGACTGTCACCGAAAGGAGACCATTTTCACGAAAACAAGGATGCGAAATTGTGCACGTGCCTTAAAAATGACTCAGCTGAAACAGTTTTGTGATCATCGCTGAATTTTTTCAGAGAGATATATGTCACATGATAATTAATCACATCATTTCATAGCCAAACCAATGACCTTAAAGTTCGAATTTCCATTTCCACATTGATGTTGGTATTTTAGCGTCGCCTTCGATTTTAAAACTTCACTGAACGAACGCGGCGAACAATGATCGCTTCCTTTCTCCACAGTCCCTCTATGGTGGATACAAGGAAAGAGTCTCTACATACACAGTACTTGTCACACAGAGAATCTATCTATCTCTATTTATCTGTTTACCTTATGCTATTTCATAAGTTATGCAAATGAAAAATGCTGGTTGAAAGGTTTTATAGGTCGTTCCTTTGTGAAAAAAAACTCGGAATGACAATCACTGGAAGAAACGGGAATGCGAAATGCTGTGTGTGGTCTACTTCCGGTTCGCCTAGTCTCGAGACAAAGACGATCTCGCTGGTGTGAAACACTGCCTTTCTGAAGATAAACAACGTTTTATTCAGATCAGAAGACATTCCTGACCCTCTGCTGTAAGTGGGATTCAAAATTATGGGTTTAAATCGCCAATCCTGCCAAACAACTGCGTCTCGTTAACGTGTACACATGGTAAAAATAATCCGTTTTTATTCCTAAGTTTCTGCAAAAGAAATCCAGCATTGTTCTGAAGTGAAACTTTCATCATGACACACCACAATAATATCAAGAGATCGGCAGTTCCAGAAAATTATCTGAAATATTGATTGTGTCCACTTTCTCGTAATCCCATGGAAATTTGAAAAGTTGAAATAAATAATCTGCCAAGTTGTCGGTTTTTGGGCAAGGATATGATGAACAGCTGAACAAGCGTTTGCTTCATCGCTTGCTAACACATCACCGTGTCGCAAAAATCTGCCATGGCATAACCAACGCGGAAGTCAAAACGTTGAAATACAGTGCCCATTGACCATAGATAGCAGACCGAGGTTTAAGTTTTTTAAAGCACAGTATGTGCAACATCTGAATATCAGTAAAATAAAATCTTCTGGGGATGTTACTTCACTACGTTGCAAGTTATTGATGCTATGCTCGGGGAAATGTTTCAACATTCACAACAGAACAAGGTCGATCGACACTTTGTAGCAACAGTAAAATTGCGCACCTGCACATGTCATTGAGATGAAAGCCTGGCTTTTACTAGTATTTTACGGTTCGGAATTACGCCCTCGCGATAAGTGCAGGTTAGATATGATTTCAAGAAAATTTGGAAAAAGTCAATGGAAATATTCTGTGTAAATTTTCTCCTTTAGAACTGCATGATGCGAACCATCGCTTGTGCAGTCTGTCAAAAATAAAGTCGCAATGATTATCTTACATCGATACGTTGTACCACAGTATATGCCGTTGATACAAGTCTAGGTACACATGCTCGAGGTGCTAATGTACTCTTGCATTTCGGGGCAAAATTCCGAATCGATCTTTTCACTGTGACAGTCCCTCCATCAAGTTAGAGACTGCGGTCAACTCATAGACGTAAGGGTCAGCCACAGTTCGTGTGTTGAGTGATTGAAGGTGAGCATATCAGAGACCGTATTGTCATAATGATGGTCAGAAAATTCATCGTCAATAATCCCCTCATTACCTAATACTGTGAACAAACTAACTTCATTTCCTCTTCGCCACGAAATACATACAGGTGGCGCTTTTCGCATCTGATTAACAGGCGTTACTAGGTGTCCAAGTTAGCATCGGGGAAGTTGGAATGTTTCTAGATTGTTCTTATATGCTCTTATATAACCACATGAGTATAAATAGGGCACCGGCACAGCTTGCAGTCAGACATTTTGGGATCGTATCTCTTGCGTGTTTCTTCAAGTCTTTGGAAACTCCAGCAGTATTAAATTCAAGACTTTTCAAGACCTTCAATGCCACGCTGGATTGATATTGTGGACTTTGTGCAACTTCAAGCCTGCAAGCCAAAGGACTGTTCATTCATCGGACTGACTGTTACAACTCTGAGACTGGAGCTTTGCCGTTTCAGCTGAGATAAGTAACCTGTACATTTTAACAGTTTGTATTGTATCCCTGACTTAGTGATTAGTTTTATTTTTTTCGTAATAAATTTCGTTTTATACTGAATTGCTGAGTACACCTTTTGTTCGTATTTTATCAACAACAATATTGGGGGCTCGTCCGGGATTCGAAAACTTTGAGCCGTTTGTCATGACAACATTTTGCTAGCCGTTTCCAAACTACAGTATTGTGAACTCAGCGAAATTTAATCATGGCTGAATTCAAACAAGACGAATTCATGGAAGACCTTGATCAGGATGCATTCGATTCCCTCAGAAAAGACAACCTCATTGCACTGGCCGATTTCCTTAGATTAGAAGTTAAAAGATCTTGGACTCAACTGCTTGGGGTTAATTAGGGGCGCCCTCTATGTTGGGTATTTTCCCGCCTTTACTGATGTCACTTGTGATGTGTCAGCCATCTTGTTCACAGCAGTCGACTTTTAGTGAGCTGCAACCTAGCCCAAACTGCATTGGTCTTGTTACAACTCAACATGTGACAGGGAAAGGTACGGCAAGTAAAGCCCCTTCAGTTTCTAGTGACCAAACAACAAACACTTCGGAGTTCGACCGCTTAAAGGAAAAGGAACAAGAACTTTTGATAGAAAGAACTTTGTTGCTGCAAAAACACGCACAGCATGAACTGGAACAATGCATTAAACATTTAGAGTGGGAAGTGCATTCTCTCCGTATCGAGGACGACACCACAAGTCACGCACACTGACCTCTCATATCCTCACCTCTTACGTCTGACTCATCAGCCAGTTTAAGTACTAGTCATCAACAGAGCACTACAAAGTCGTTAGGTCACACGACTAGTAATGTTTCACATCTGATTGCCACTCTGCCTTTTACTAATACCTCGGCTAACTCGCGCTCACCCGCAACAATCAGTGCTGGGGACAACGGTCAGAAGACCATCATAGAAACTTTACGTCATGATACAGATGCTAACCATGCAACCGACGCCCAACTAGCTCAGGTGCTCGATTCAGCATTTGGCGTATCTCACAGGACTGCCGCTGGACAGGACACACTCATCAGTTCTAATCATCATTTTGTTCATCCATCATCGACACAAGGTAAGACAGGCAAATCCCCTAGAGACATTCAGGCTCCTGGTACAGTCGATGAGTCTAGAGTTCGTTGGCCTCACTTACGCCTACCTTGAGAAAAGGGAGGAAAGTTATCAAAGTTTGAGAGTCTGACAGTGGCGCAATTAGTCAGAGGTGAACTGGAAATCATCAATTCTACATATCTGCCTATGTTACATACAGAACGCAGCCACAGATTATAACATCTGCAAAACTTAATGCGGCTTGCACATAAACATGATTGGTTGGATGTTCTGAATTTCCATGGTACCGTTTTAGAGAAGATACAGTGTGGAGAACTGGAGTGGAAAAATTCTTTCGATCAGTATGAGAAAGAAATACTCTCCCCAGACACCCTAAAATCAGTAAAACAAGTAAACGACAACATAGTAAAGAAGAACACTGGCAAGAAAAGTGACATTTGCTACAAATTCAATTTCCAGACCTGTGAGTGGGGAGATAAATGCTTTAGACGCCACATTTGTTACAGATGTCACAAATTTAAGAATACTGCAGAACCACACAGCGGAAAAGATTGTCAGAGCAATAACAGTAAAAAAGCTATGGCACCAGAGGCAGTTGCCGAGGACTGACCGGAATACAAACCCATTCCATCTGTTCAATCTTCATCACTTGCAAGCATAAGTGATTTTTGTCCAACAATTTCTAGCTTGGTCTCCCGTCAGCACAACCACTTTCGGATTTTCAATCAGTGTCTACAGTTTCTCAATTTGCCTATTCTCAGGCTCATTCGATTTCGGATACTCGGGACACCTGGTCCCTTACCCCAGGTTTGAACTTATCTGCACATCTCACTGTGCTCAGATCACCAACAGCGATTGATCCAAAGCCATATCCAACACACGGGTCAACTGCTGGGTCCTTCTTATGTCAGACTAACTCAGAAGACCATAACTTTACACAGACAGTACTTCTCGAAGAAAGTACAGATTTACTTCAGTCTCAGGCTTGATGACGCCAAGACTTGAATACTTTTGTATGACACATAAACAGGTGCATCTGTCAGGATCACCCAATTATCGCATTTGTTGTTATCCTGTTCCTACAAAACTGAATCTGCCACTGTGGCGATCATTACTTCAAAACTACCATGACTTTATTATTTGTGATTATCACCAGTTTGGTTGGCCAGTTGGTTATACCAGAGACACTGTACTAATCTTCTAAATTCACAATCATGCTTCGGCGTACCAATTTGCAGAGGACATTAAACATTTCATCACCACAGAAGTAGCGGCTGGTGCCACTGCAGGACCTTTCACAAGTAACCCACTACTTCCAAATCAGTTGGTTTTGTCACCGCTTTAGACCGTTGCCAAGAAGGATTTGGTTCACCGTAGGGTGGTTATTGATTTGAGTTTCCCGCCAAACTTTGCAGTTAATGACGGAATTTCGTCAGACTTCTATAAATGATATTGCATAAAACTAACTTACCCATCGATCGATCAATTCACAGACCTCATTCAGCAGAAAGGACCTGGTTGTTTGTTATTCAAACGAGACCTGCGCAGAACATATCGTCAAATATACATTGATCCTAAGGATTACAATCTATTAGGCTATTGCTGGAATGATCTTTTTTATTTTGACGTTGTTTTTCCCTTTGAACTCAGATCAGCAGCTTTAGCTTGTCAACGCACCATTAATGACGTTATGTATCTATTTAGACAAACTGGTTATGTTGTTATCAATTACTTGGATGATTTTGGAGGGGTGGAGGTGGCCGAAAAAGCACAGGCAGCCTTCACTGGGTTGACTTCTTTCACAACTTGGGTTGGAGGAGGTACATGACAAAGCTGTACCACCTTCAACATGTATGGTATTTTTAGGCACAGAATTTAATACAGTAACAATGACTATGTCTATCCCAGCATAGAAATTAACTATGCTTATCACAGAGTTAGATGACTGGTACAATAAAACTTTTGTGTCTAAACGCCAGTTTCAATCTTTGTTAGGAAAATTACACGCTGTGTCAGCCTGTGTGCGCTCAGGCAGGGTGTTTCTGTCACGTATGCTTCAAATATTTCGAGCTCAATACAACTCGCTATGTCTCTACTTAGATACTCAGTTCTTTGCAGATTTAGTTTGGTGGCGTACATTCTTACCACTGTACAATGGTGTCTCAGTTATTCCACATCATAGATGGAGCTCCCTGATGCTGTTTTCTCAACAGATGCCTGCACCACAGGTTGCGGTGTTTTTTTTACAAGGGATTGTATTTTCATTCCATTTTCCCTTCAGGTATACTGCAACCAAACATACACATTAACGCACTTGAACTTTTAACAGTACTTGTAGCATGCCGCTTATGGGGTCATTTATGGCAAGGCCTCCGCATTCAATTCTATTGTGATAACATGTCCACTGTTAATGTAATCAATTCAGGGCGTTCTAGAGATGCTCACATGCTACAGTACCTGAGAGAGCTGTGGCTTGTCATGTCACTTAACAGTTTCGAACTTCGAGCAGTGCATCTTTCAGGTCAAGACAATCGCATTGCCGATCATTTAAGCAGATGGCACATCTCAGTGTCTCACGCAGATGCATTCCACCAGTTGACAGATGGTGTTTCTACCACGTGGGTGGATGCTCCAGTGTCACTGTTCACAGATTTGCATTTTTCTATATAACTTTTTTAGTCCATTGGAACTTTTCATATTATTGTAATTTTTTCCCCACCTATATTCTCATTACAGGATGGTGTGTTCTTCAGCATGAAACTTCAGCACTTTAAGCATCTGCTTTTGCTGCAGGAACAATACAAACTCTAAAGACCCAGTTGAGAACTTTTCTCTTATTTTGCAACCATTTTGGGCTGACACCAGTCCCAGCCACACCGCATGTAATTATTGCATACCTCACATTTTTGTCACGTGCTATTACATCAGTTCAGTCGATCAAGAATTATTTAAACGGTGTCAGTAAACTACATCTGTTTTTAGGCCTTGAGTGCAGTGCATTTGAGAGCTTCCAGGTTAACTTAACTCTCAAAGGATTTCAGAGAGTTCACACAAAGTCATGTGTACAAAAATTATCTATTTCATCTGCAATTTTGTTAGCTATACATAAGTATTTAGATTTTTCTCAAGCATTTAACCACGTACTCGGGGCTGCCTTTCTTCTAGGGCTTTTAACTTTTCTCAGAAAATCCAATCTGGTAGTCCAGTCTCAATCAGTATTTGACCCCAGTAAACACCTTTGCCGCATGCCATGAGGATATCAGATTTACTGATTTTGGTCTTTAAGTTACTATCAGATGGTCAAAAACTAATCAGTTACACAACAGAGTTTGTTCTATCCCAGTAGCAAGTCTACCGGTTTCAATTTTATGCCCTGTGGCAGCGTTTGCTCATATGTGCAAGCTCATTCCAGCTCCTCCGGGTGCACCTGCCTATGTTTATTTCTCCAAGGGATTCCTTGTTCCACTCACACATAGGGTTTTTGTCTCCTCGCTGCATTCACTTTTGGCTGCATCAGGTTTTAACCCATAACTATTTTCGGGGCATAGTTTTCGCCGCGGGGATGCTTCCTTCGCCTTTGAAGCAGGTGTCCCTGGGGAGCTAATCAAGCTTCATGGGGATTGGAAATCATCAAATCATCATGATTTACGATATTTAACCATCAATCCAGCTCAGTGTTGTTTTTTAATGAGAGAGCACTTGCTCAGTCATTACTTGTTTTACGCTGCATCACACTGTTCAATAGTGATGTCCTGTTATACATGTTGTTTATGAGAGAGTATTAGCTCAGCATGCATCATTAGTTTTATATTTGGATCAGCAGCTTTATATATTAATACAGTACTGTTCATACCTTAGCAGTTTTCAAAAACAATTTTGTTTTACTCGTTTTGTAGCATCAGGAGACAAATGATCTGTAATTGTGTTAAATGTCACTTACAGTTTTATCCACATCGGGCCATACCTCTTGCTTCCACCCCCTGGCTTGGCGGCTTGGAGCTGGTTTTGTCAAAACTCTTTGCTCAGGATTAAACATTTTGCCAAGTTCCGCCAATGCCAGTGTGTGGTTGCCTTCCTTTTGTATGTGCCCCATTGGTTTCAGCGTTCTAGAGGAAAGCCACTAATTTATGTGCAAGAGAGAAATACAGTACAAGATTGCAAAACATTTCATTAATTCAGGCCAATATGAAAGATTATTAGCCTGAGTCTCTCTTTGAACTCAGAAAATTAGAATTAGAAATACAGGCAGATTTGGCACATAAGGAATTAGAAATGGAGGAAAGACAGAGAGAAAAAGAATTACAAATGGAAGAGAGATAAAGATAGAAAGAAAGAGAGGTTAAAGAGGGAAAGAGAATTAGCAGAACATCGACTACAGCTTGAAATGAAATGTTTAGAGCTTGGGCAGCCAGGAAAATTCTTCGCTTCAGACTACTTTCACATCACTAAACATTTCAGCTTAGTCCCCTCCCCCGCTTTCAAGAAAAGGAAGTTGACATATATTTTCGTAATTTTGCTCAGAGTCTGAATTAGCCTAGGAAGTCCTGGTCTATGCTGTTGAGTGCTTTAGCGGGTAATGCCAGAGAAATTTACATTCAGGAATTGATACTTAAGGGCTATGAGTTGGTGCCAATGTAAATTTTGTAGTACTGGTGTTATATGGTCCCTTTTCTTCTTTCTGCTAACAAGCCGAGCGGCTGAATTTTGAATAGCCTGGAGTTTACGTATTTCAAAGTTCGGAAGACCAAAAAGAAGACTGTTGCAGTAATCCAAATGTGATGTAATGAAGGCATGAACAAATTTCTCCGTGGTACGTTGGTCAAGAAGATCACGAATCTTTCCTAACCTCCAAATCGCATGTGTTGCTGATCTACAAATATTTGTAACATGGTCTGACATGGTGCAGGCAGAGTCCATTGTAACACCTAGATTGCGAACTGATTCAGATGGATATACACTGACATCACCAATCCGAAAATTACAACGAGGGACAGTTCCCTCAATCCCAAATTTCGAGGAAAAATGTACAACCTCTGTCTTACCGTCATTTAGTGCAAGCATATTGACCCTCATCCATCCCCGAATCTCGTCTAAACACGACTCGATCGTGGCAATGGGAACCTGGTTACCATCGCATGTAATATAGGATTGGGTGTCGTCAGCATACATCATGTAATCTAAATCATATTTGTTAACAAATTTGATCCAAAGTCTCAATTACCTTCTGGCAAACAGTTTGGTACACTTTCTTGTAATTATTGTAAAAAAGACGGCCACTTAATGTCAGATTGTTTCAAATTGAAAAGAAAACGTGATGGTCAAAGTGGTCAAAGTGGATCTAAAGCCCACCGGCTTTATTTCTTCATCATCTCAATTAAAGTCTAATAATGTGTGCAACACATTTTCTGAGGTTAAACCCCTTTTATCCCCAATTAACGAGGTCAAGGTCAAATCTTCTCAAGATAGCATTGTGGGTATTTTCAAACCATTTATTCACGATAGTTTTATATCACTTTCTAGTGATTTGCCTTCCTCTACCCCTGTCAAAATTTTAAGAGATACCGGGGCGTCCCAGTCTCTTTTGTTGGCAGATACCCTGTCATTTTCTGAAAAGTCATTTTCAGGTTCTAAAGTTCTTATTAAGGTGTAGATTGTAATGACTTCATTTCTGTTCCTCTCCATAATGTCTTTTTGTCTTCAGGCTTTGTTTCTGGACCTGTGACTTAAGGTATTAGGCCTTTTTTGCCTTTTGAAGGGATTCACCTTCTCCTTGGAAACGACCTTGCTGGGGACAAGGTCATTACTAATCCACTTGTGACTGATAAACCTAGTTTAGATCAGGATCCAGAGCTAATTGAGGAGGAAATTACTGGTTTACATCCTTCTTGTGCTGTTACTCGAGCCATATCAAAGAAAACTTCTGAGAATCAAAATATTCTCTCAAAGTCCAGTCCGATCAAGGCTCCAACTTTATGTCTGGAAATTTTCAACAAGTCATTCATCAGCAAAGCATTAAACCGTTTAGGTCATCCGTCTATCACCCAGAATGTCAGGGTGCTCTCGAACGATTTCATCAAACTTTGAAAAATATGATGAGGACCTACTGTTTTGACACAGAGAGGCAGTGGGATGAAGGAATTCATTTCTTCTCTTTGCTGTTAGAGTGTCAATTCAATAATCCCTTGGTTTTAGCCTATTTGAGCTTGTATTTGGACATACAATCTGTGGCAAACTCAATTTTTTCAAAGAGAAATTTCTATCAGACGATAATGATTGTCTGAATATTTTACATGTGCATGCGAATTAGCCAGAGAAAACTTTGAGTCATCTCAACAGTCTATAAAAGTCGACTACAATAAAAACACCTCACAACGGAAGTTTGAACAAGGTCAAAAAGTTCTTGTTCTTCTTCCTGTCCCTGGCAAACCGCTCCATGCTCGTTACTTTGGGACATATCTAATTGATAATAAATGAAGCGATTTAAATTACATCATAATAACACCTGACAGGCGAAAACAAAGACAGTAATGCCACATAAATATGCTTAAGCCATATTTAGATAGGAATAATCCTACTGTAACAAAACCTGTCAGTGCAGTCAGTCCAAACCATTATGGACGTATCGATGGTGAAACTGACTTGAGTGAAAATACTCTAAATTCAAAGCTTGGCTCGGTCAAACTCCAGATGTCAGAAATCCTAGAGAATCTTGAACCTACATAGTTGGCACACCACCAGCCTTCACAACAGCAACAGGTGAAAGAATTGATCAACAAACACTTTTTTCCCAGATGTCCCAAGACAAAAGTCATCTATCACAACGTTGATGTCGGTGACAGTAATCCTGTGGAACAACATCCATACAGACTTGATCCAACGAAAGTGAAATATCTCCAGGAAGAAATCCAATATTTGCCAAATAGTGACTTTATTGAACGCACTAAAAGTAACGGGAGTTCGCCATGCATATTTATGCCAAATTCAGTTTCAAATTTTCCAATAACAAATTGCAAGAGGATAGTCACAGGATCGATCACCCTGTTGGCTACTTTTCATGCAAATTTAACATATCCCCGAGATAATATTCTACCATTGAAAAAGAGTGTTTATCTTTGATATTAGCTTTACAGCATTTTCAAGTTTATGTTACTTCTGTAAGTCAGCCAATGGTAGTTAATATTGATCCCAACCCTCTTGATTGTTTCTGCAGAAATTAAAAGGCAAAAATCAGAGATTGCTAAGATGGAGTTTAATGTTACAGGAGTTTAACCTTGATATTAGACATATCAAGGGCAGAGACAATTTATTTGCAGACTGTCTCTCTCGTATTTAGAGTTTATTGTTGTTCATATTTAAATATCACATTTGTAAAAGAAAGATTTTTTCTTTGAAAAATTTTCCTTTTGAAGAGGCTGTGTTATGTAGGCCATTTTCCCCCTCACTCATGAGCTGAGTTTTATTCGTCTAGAACATTCTCAGGTCACTGTCCTTTACGACGTTACGACCTTGAATTCAATTAGTCGTGTTTGGAATTTTCTGGAAATTTAATTAGTTGTATAGAGAAATAATTTCAGAGCAGTAATTATCATGTCAATTAAAGTTCTAGATTGTTCTTATATGCTCTTATATAAACACATGCTTATAAAAAGGGGACCGGTGCAGCTTGCAGACAGACATTTTGGGATCGTATCTCTTGCGTGTTACTTCCAGTCTTTAGAAACTCCAGCAGTATTAAATTAAAGACTTTTCAAGACCTTCACTGCCACGCTGGATTTATACTGTTGACTTTGTGCAACTTCAAGCCTGCAAGCCAAAGGACTGTTCATTCATCCGACTGACTGTTACAATTCTGAGATAGGAGCTTTGCCGTCCCAGCTGAGATAAGTAACCTGTACACTTTTACAGTTTGTATTCTATCCCTGACTTAGTGATTAGTTTTATTTTCGTAATAAATTTCGTTTTATACAGAAATTGCCGAGTTCACCTTTTTTTCTTATTTTGTCACATAACAATTATAAATGTCAAGACTCTGACGCTGATACTACATTCCTCGATTTTGATGTTTGAGTTGACCGTTGTCTATGGTTAACAATCCCTGCAGTCCAGTGAACCGTCCGGTTGCTAAGTTCCAATCACTGATAGGAGGATTTCCCAAACGGCGTCCAATGCCGCTACAGTGTCAGTGCATATGATCTGAGAATGTATGTCTGTGTGTGCCATTCCGTGCGATTTCGTTCCAGTCGTAAAATTTAAAAGCGGCTGCAAATATGACATTCCGTTTGGTACCTAGCATGACCGCGAGAAGTTAGATTTTGGTGGATGCCGTCTTTATATGCATGAAACCAACGGTGACAGGCACTCAGAAACTTCTATGACCTTACAATGACGAACTTTTGAGTGTACCTTATCTATTGTAAGCTCGTTTACAATGCTGTATGGTCTTAGCATTAAAATCAAACGTAAACGGGAAAATTTTAATATTCTGCGCAACCTGCCGACTGATCATTGTCGTTCAATAAAAACTGTCGAAAATCGTCAAATATATATGTCTAAGCCTAAGTCGTTCAAAATAATTCGTATTGCAATAATTAGATGTTATTACCCAATATCGCCTGTTCCTGTGTCGTATCAGCATGAGTGTCATTTGTGCTGCGTCAGACACAAGACGAAGTCGAGTATTTGACGTAGCACAAATGACACGACTGCTGATACGACACAAGGAACAGGCGATATTGGGTAATAACCGATTTATCATATACCCATGCCCATAATTTTACTAATAGAACGGAAAACCTTAAATTTTGAGGCTTTACTCTATTACGCCTTGCGCATAAATATCAGAATGTCTATGTGAACAGGCTTCATTCATAAAGTATACGACGAAGCTGTCAACATCACGCGCGACATCGCTGCAAGCATAGACACTCGAGAAAAACTTTCTCGAGGGTCTATGCTGCAAGTCGTCCATATTTCAATGAAACCTAAGAAGAAAGACACCGGAATACAAAAAATCGTCATACAGAAGGAACTTTTTAAGGTGCAATGTGCTAGTACAATTGTAACCGATCAAAAACTGTGCTCAACTTTAAATCTATCCTGATTTCGATCGTCGTACGGCACGGAGCTCGTGCGGAGAGGGGACGCCATTTTGTTAGTTTACCCTGAGAGATACCATGTCAACAGTCGTCGCGCGCGCGACATTGCTGTCACGCCACGCGCTCACTACCTATTCAGGGGAGACCCTGTACAGTATCGGCGCCGTGCGAGTGACAGAATGTTTGCTAGAACTTGACCAAAAAAATACCATGGGAAAACATTTCAAGACTCAACATGTTATTTCCGTATTAATATTTTGCAACCAGAAATACCCGTGTTCCATGAAGCCCTTCAAGTTTTTACTTCGGCGACATCGCTTCGCAGGCGGGGAGCGGCAGCCGTTTTGTTGGTTACGTTGTTTACCAACAAACTGCTAATGTAGTTCGGGAAAACTCTAAAACTGATGACGTTCATCGTGCATATCTCGACGTTTACCGTAAAATATCACGGCTGATATTTTACGGTGAACGTCACTAGGATGTAGCAATATGGGCATGGGTATATGATAAAGTATACATACAATGATGAAGAAGTATTGTTCGGAATTGTTGGAAGCTAACAAAACTAGTTGTACGAGTCGAGAAAAGGGTTCTTTAGAATAATGCCAAATAACAGAAGACAGTCCTGTCAGATGATGTTCCTTTTTGCCTCTGCCTTGACAATTAACATCGACAGTTCTGACCTGACAACTTAATGCATTAAAAATTATATGATGATCGTTCAAATTTGCAGAATAATGCCTACTTTACAGATATCTCTCCATGTTGCAGCTCATGTTGGCAAGCGATGATGTTCATATTCTTTACCATCCACCTTTTTAATTTAAATGAAAATATACCCAGTAATATAATTTACGTAATGGAAGTTATCTTCATAAAGTCGCCTAGTCTCCGAATATGGTAGAGACGTATTAACAGACGTGCCTTCAGAATGGCTGTTGCAAACAAAAGAGGGCGCAATGTGCATGGCCTTCGAATTCCCATATTACAAAGAGTCTTGAGAAGGTAGCAGCCAGATATATATTTTTTAACATGCGACATCATATTATATGCTCAGTTGCATAAGACACTGAAGGAAAGCTAATCACATGTACATGTTTATGGTTAGCCAATAGAATCAGTAAGTTTATATGCGCGGTCGCCTAACTTTTCTTCTTTCACTACTTCATCATAAGCCAACCTTGGAAACTGTACCCTTCGATGTCTTGCTATCATCAATGATGTGTTATTCTATGTCTCTGTTTTTGAGATGAAAGATTTTATAATTGTTTGAAATTGGCCAGGTTTTATAATTAAAGCTTACGTGAAAGGTGCGGCCCATGAATGCTTTGTGAATCGTAGGGAAGAACGATTTTATGACAATTTAGTTATCGGTGATCTCTATTAGTTTCATTTCGCCCCTGAGTGCTTTGTGAATCGTAGGGAACAACGATTTTATGACAATTTAGTTATCGGTGATCTCTATTAGTTTCATTTCGATTTTGAAGTGCACTTTCGCATAATTTTCGGTTTCAGTGTCCAGTTACATCGTTGCCTGAATAAAATTTATAAAAAAGATTTACGACGATGCAGCCTTAGTGCAAAAGGATGCTAGTGAATGTTTACTTGGTTTTTCATTATTATGATGGAAGAACGTTTCCATCTGCTATCGGATACTATGCTTATAGATGTGTAATTGAATGTTAGGCTTGTTGCATGTTTGCAGCATGTTCACAAGCAAAGCTGACTGTTGTTGTAATATGGTCATTGCCGAAGCCAAGCTGTGTTTACTTACATGTACCTGTGAAATTGAACATATTATACTGCATGTGTACGACTCCTTGTGTGAATAAATGCAATTTATATTGTACCTTTGGTCATTGTTGCTGTAACTTTTTATGTCTGGTTTGTTCGCTGTTTATTTATTTATTATTTATTATTTGTTATTTGTTTGTTTGTTTGTTTGTTTGTTTGTTTGTTTGTTTGCTTGCTTCTTTGTTTAACTTCATTCCACGAGATCAGTCGTCGATATCCGCATTTTCCCATTGTTGTCTGTTGCTCCATATTGACAATTTCTTTCTCATTGTAGGTCTGCAACGCTTTTAAAAGAATTTATGTATCTTACAGTGATATTTGTAAGTATTATCTCCTTTCGATCGAAGCGAATCAGCTACCTAGAGTTTTTTATGCTTGCAGTGTATTTCAGTGCCTTGTAAATAATCCCATCCCACCCCATTATATCCAGTTCGTTGCTACTATCATTATGTAGCGTATAATTTGAGCAAATGTGTAACTTGCTTAATTGAACTTCCACACTTGTAATCTGATTTGGGGAGTACGGACACATTCTGAATACACTGAGCGACCGGCATTGCGTAAAGTGTGTATACTTGCTGTGTCTGACGATGGAAGCTTTGGAAGTCATGCCAGATTTCCCTAGAGGTCTACCTTTGGCAAGAAAATGCTCAAGCTTGCCCTTTAACAGAGCCCACTACTATTAAAGTATATAACCCTGTCATGACAGTGATTTATCACAATTATATTTACTATTACCCAAAGCAGTGTTTTTTCTTTTGTGTTTATTTGCCTTTTTGAGAGGGAGTTCTTAGCTTAGTGAACGAGAACGAGGTCGTTGCTCCTTATAAATATAAACGAAGTAATTCTCATGTGGAATTTGCACTTACAGACTATTGGAATTGTGAACGCAGTGAATCTGTATAGGTGACGTTATGGAAGGGAGTCTTGAAAATAGCAAACCTAAACCGAATGGATTTTCGCCACAGATATTTGCTGATCAACCTGGAGAGAAGTACAAAAGTGCAGCATGTATCAACGTGCCAAGGTATGCAGTTCAGAGTCATTGCGAACACCCCAACTTTGACACATGTTCAAAGAAGCCGTTTGGGTATTTTTCAACGCTGCATGCATTAAAGGGACAAAATCGCCCATTTTCTACAAATTTTTCGATAGCAAAATTCCTCAGTCAAATCAATATTAGACCCAAATAGTGACCATAGATATCTTAAAGGATATATAAAAGCACCATCTTTCTCTTTACAGCAATGTTCAATGCTCACCTGGGCGTCCGGGCGATTTGCATTAACTGCCGTGGTTGAACCCCATCACATATAATAAATTAATGCGCACACTACTTCAGATATCATCGTTTGGAAGAATGCGTGAGCGGCCTGTAACCTTCATACAATCTTCAATACAATAGATAACGACGAACACACGCCAAAATGAACTACTGTGAAATAGTGAAACCTATATGTAAAAGGGACTATGCTATTTATGGAATGACACGGATTGTGAAACAGAAATAATACCATGGACCCAATTGTTCTATGATAAAGCTAAAACCATGTAAGATTGCTACCGTGTGTTCGTGATACTGATAGTGAAACAGTTACAGAGTCATACATTTTCTTTGCATTTTATGGTGAGCAAATCTTGATCATAAACCTGCATCTACGTAGACTTTTACTTAGCATTTTTCAAACATATCATGATCCATATGATTGAACATTGAAACATCGCACCCGGAAGTGCGAATGCACGTCGGTGACATCGTGGAACGCCGAGTACTATCGATCGTTGGTTACCTCTTGACACACAAAATCTGTGAGAATGTTATTGAACGGGGGATTTCTCTGTGCCTCATGTAATTATTTGTTACAGTTGAACTGTATTTCGAACCACTAGTGGGTACATGGGTGGCAATGACCGCGAATTAAAATAGCAGCACTCGCCCTTGTCTTCCGGTCACTCGCATGGCATGGCAGTTTTTACAGCGTTTGCTGCACTGACTGATAGTGGTTTGCCTGACCGCTAAACAAAAACAAATAGCCGCTTATCTGCTTATAGGAAATCGGCCTTGATCACTAATTGCTGGAATACCATAAAAGTCATGCCACGAACAGGAATACATCGTTTGAACCTTTATCTTAGACTTGATCCATGTCGCCTGGCTTTCCTCGGCAGCTGAATTACTGTAGCTGGTCAAGCAAGGCGTTTGCCCCACGACTACGCAACAGCCTGCCGTTAGTTCGTCGATCTGCTGATGTTTAGTCCTTCAGTTTTGATCCCTAGGCCCTAGGCACAGACTTGAAGCAAGTCTACCTTTATCTGTACAATTTTGTTGTCGCCGGTACAGCTGAAACCACAAGACTGATTCCACTGGACATGCATCACTACTGGAGGCATATTAGCCGGTATAACACACAGCCCTGCCATGCAGACTCTCAGTGAGCTGCAGAACATTTTTCTATGGACGAAGCCTGGAATGAAACCTATTCCCGGGAGTGAATCAGATTTCTGGGGATAAAGCTCATAGTCTCACAATTGTTTCTTTTAGACGTAATAAGAAAAAGTAGAAGTATGTCTACAGTATCTTACGGCGTATTCACGCAGTCATGACCGGGCATACACAGCATGCAGTAGTGCATAATGCACGCGTCAGTTGCCAAAATATATTGCTTCAATCTGGCGATCACCTCAATGCTAACGTGACAGTCTGCAGAAGTTTCTTCCTTTCTATGCCCACAGTCCATGGGTAAGTAAGTCTACATTAAGGCACAAACGTGACAAAAACAATCTGCTATTTAGCCAATAGGTCACAGTGAGCGAGAGATACTGTGAATAAACACTGTCGTCGGCAAACGGCTCCGTGATTGTTGCAGCTTGTACTCTTGTGTTAGGGAGGCCAGCAGGTCGCCCAGGACGTGCTGAATTGACACTCAATCACCAGTGACTTAGTCATGTTCAAAATTGAAAAACATCGATAACGGGAAAGAAACTTGTGGAAAAAAATACATGAGGCTAAAATTTAAAAATGCAGCTATTCTCTCATATGTTTTTATTTCTTTATATGAACTACTTACTTTTTGAATAAACTGCAAAATTGAGCTAGAAACGGTACCGGGAACGGCGATCTGAAACATGGCAGCACCATCGCCGATTTTGAAACGCATTTTTGAAGGTGAGCCAATCAAAACATCCCTTACATCGAATACTCATTTGAAAGCCCAGATCTGGCTCTTTCTTGCGATATAAGGTTCTTCACCAACATAGGGCAGTGTATATGACCAAATCCGAGACAAAAAATTGAGAGCGATTTTTCCGAGACCTAACCCGACCAACTCTCAGTGAAACGTCCTCTAGTACGCAGTTTATCATTATTTCTTTTGAATTTTTGCTAGAAAAATGAGAAATTTTGAACAGCTCACGTGTTTATTGACGGAGATATTGACCACGTTTCACAGTAAGTGAGGCTACCCACAATTCTCCATGATCCGTACACACGGAGATCACTCATATTTCTTCTGTACACAGAACAGCTCGGTCCATATATCAAAATTCTGGGACCATAGTTTTGATAATCATAATTCTCTATTTTCTCACGGTGAATAATGAGAAGATCAATCCCTTTTGCGCAGAGCAGATAGCAATTTTGTGATTTTGTCGACATAGATTTTTGACAGCCATGCACAATATTTTCAAGGAAACTAAGGGAATAAGTTGCATCTGTGTTGGCAAAAGAAAGGGTATTGATTTTTTTAAATGTTTGTAACAAAGGAAATTTGCATGTCTGACAGGTGGTATGATGAGACCATCTTAGTTGCTGATAACTTTACCATGACAAGTATGCAATTTTTAGCACCTCCAAACATCGACTTCTCATTCAATTTACTCCTGAATTTTAAAGATGATCAATAATTTTGGGAACATAGTTTTAACCAATAATCCTTAAATTAAATTCTAAGTTTCAAATTGTTCAGAAACTGATAAAATTGAAGAAGCCTTTACCAAATAATGTCAAAACTCTACATGGCCCCAGTGGTGATGTTTTGAAAGCCTTTATTTGGATAAAATACTTTTTGTAGGTAGTTTTAATGCAGTAGAGCTATTCAAAAGTGTCATCAGCTCAAAAAGGCCTTAAATTTAATATATCACTTATGCCATTTGAGCTTAATATTTTCATTTTGTCATTTCTCGTTAAGTGTCATTCATCCGTTGCCATGGATAAATCCAATATGGCCACCATCGTAATCGCATAATTTTAGGATACATTTGTTTGTGCCATTAAAATCTATCTCCATGCCAAATTTGGTACAAAAAGATGTTTTATTAACAAAGTTACAGCAAATTTACTGTAAATTTCAGCTAAAACTCCTTTATTTTTGTCCCATTGTTCCCATTGTTATTATATGTATAGTCTTTCTACAGAAAGAGTAAAAGTGAATGTTTTAAAAGCTATAAAATTGTAACCGTTCATCCAATTTCGAAAATTAAAAAAATGTTTAGCTTCTCTCATTGAAATCTAAAAAACTACATTAATTAAAACGCAGATTGAACATTTCAAAATTTCAGTTGGCCTCCCTACTTGTAGGCATCTGAAATGCCCTTTCGAAAAATGTTCTCTTTTGCAGCAAAGAACCGTGTATCGAAGAACAAGATTGGTCAAGGTCTGCATGCAAAGCTGACTGTCAAAATGTAACTTCAGCAAACGGCATCGATAGTAAGCTTAGGTGAATCCAGAACACTGCGTTCTTGACCTGGAGCCATATAATGATAAGCGGGACGTGTCAGTGTGTGTGGTTTTTTTTTCACACGCGGATGCTCACACTTCTCACAGCGGTGAACAGCCGAGTTGTTGGTCATGACCAACAATTCTTTCTCGCGATGGTTTTATCTATCGTGTCTAAAACCGGGATGGAATATATGCATTGTCACCTATTCATTCAGTATCTTTCAGCATGTCAAACAATATAAATAGAGTCTCGTAACAAACAAAATTCATGAAAAATGGGCAACTTTGTCCCTTTAAATCACCATCGGGTGCAGTATATGTACTAATGCAACATACATTCTAACCGAGGGAAATCGAAACGAATAGTTCAGGATACCGTTGATGGCACTGTGCTATACTTTCAAATTATTTGTTACCCTGACAAAATAAATTTGAAAATACATTTTCGTCATTTCCGTTTTCGCATTGATTTACGTCGGTATATGGACGGTATATTTATGTAGCTTTCGTAAGGATCTTCTTTGGGTTCTCTTGGGTCGCTTCAAGTATAATGTCGGAGAGAAAGAAGGTCAAACCAGATGTGAACTGAATGTACTCACTTGTTTTACAACAGATTCATTAATAGTGTTACGCTTCACAGAACAATCAGATATCTGTTATATCACTATATGTAGTAGGTTTAATCAGCTTTCGCACAGTTCTGTCAGAATTAAATCACTAATTACAAACAATTCATTTAATGTGCAAATAAGCTTTTTATTAACGTGACACGTGCTCAATGCTTCTTGGGACAATTAAATATCTATCAGATCACCTTTGGTGTGTTTCATTACATGTGCTGCTGTAATTTTAGAGTGATATCATTCATTACAAAGTTCATTAAATATGCAAATCAACCCTTAATTAACTCGACACTGTTCAATGTTTCATAGCACAATTAGATATCTATCAGATCAATATCTGTAGCAGGTATCACCAAACTAAATTCTTTACAGCACAGTCCGATATCTGTCGAATCAGTATCTGCAGCAGATTTTATCACATTTGGTACATTTATTTCGGAGGTATATGACTAATTATAAAACTTCACAAAATATATAAATGGGCTATTTATTAACTTGACACTACTCAATGCTTCTCAGTACAATGAGATATCTTTCACGTCAACATAAGTAGCACGTTTTATCAAATTTGGTGAAGTTATTTCAGAGTTACATGATGAATTAAAAAACTTCATAATATATATGTAAATGAGCTATTTATTAACTTGACACTGCTCAATGCTTCTCAGTACAATGAGATATCTTTCACGTCAACATCTGTAGCACGTTTCATCAAATTTGGTGAAGTTATTTCGAAGTTACATGATTAATTACAAAACTTTACAAAATATGAAAATGAGCTATTTATTTAATTGACACTGCCCTATGCTTCTCAGTACAATTAGATATTAATCAGATCAATATCTGTAACAGGCTTCACTAAATTTGGTGCCGTAATTTCAGAGTTATATACCTAGTTACAAAGTTCATTAAATATGCAAATGAACCTTAATCAACTTCACACTTCTGAATGCTTTACACCACTGTTAGATATCTGTTGGATCAGTATCTGCAAGAGATTGCATCAAATTTGGTGCAGACATTTCAGAGTTATGTCACTAAATACAAAAGTTCATAAAAATGTGCAAATTAGCAGAAAATGACATGACACTCACAGTACTATTGTCATCTGTTAAAAGTTTCATGAAATTTTTCCCATAGGGAAACCATTATATGAAAAAATGATATTACATAACTTCATTAATACGCAAGCCATACTAACCAAACTCTAGTCAGTTTTTGCAAGTAGCATATGGTACCTGTCCACCAAATCTGACTTGAATCTGTTCAGGCGTTTGTAAGTTATCGTGTAAACAGACAGACAGACAGACAGACACACGGATAGACAGCCAGACATTGCTAAACCATTAGCCGAGGTGTGAGCTAAAAAGGAATAGGTGCAATATTAAACACTAATCCCTGTGTCGTTCTGCTCTCTGAAAGAATGCGCAGGTGCAGCGACAATTTCGCATTAAAAAGGAAACGCATAATTATGATCGTTTTCGTCTTTATCAGCAATAAACAGCAGTACTATCATATATAATGAGCTCAAAATTATTGAAGCCACTGCGTATATAAATTATATTATATCATACGAGTTTATTGATGGCGCAAATACAGCGATCTAATTGGTCGAGACGCGAAAAGAACCGTGGTATATTTGCGAGCTCTCACCTTCAGCAAAAATCCGTTTTTGACGTTCCTCGGCAGAATTTCAATATACTGTTATGATATAATAGCAATAAATCACACCCAGCGACACTCGATTTTGACCAGTTCACTTCATATGTGCACGAGCGATAGCGAGTGCATATATGCCGTGAACTGATCAAAATCCAGTGATATACCGTCGCTTGATGTGCTTTATTGCTTAAATATATTACTTTTTATAACGCACTCTGATTGAAAACTTAGTTCGTTTATTTTCTCGTCCAGCCCACGGTCGGATATCAACGACTCAGAGTGTCAACTGGAATGCGAGACGGCTGCGATGCCTCCAAACAGCCATGACATGGTACACACTTATCACAAGCGTGGCCATGGAAGCGATATTTCCACCTTCCAGACTGAGTTCATTCCTGCTGACTGTGGCAACGTCCCCCCTCCCTTGTAAGTTTATTGGTAAAATTTCACAGAGTTCATAAGCTGCCAAAATACAGCATCGTCTCTACATGTTGATCATCATTCTAAATGTAGTATATGTTTGTCATGGTTGCACTAAGTGACACTGATTCACTGCCAATGTAACAAACGGTTTGTGAAGAAGCTTATATTACGTAATCGCAACGAAAAGGTCTATAAGCCGACTGCAAATTGAAAATCTGATTAAATTGCAGAAATGTCCCATCACATAATCGAAAAAGCACGTATTTGAATATTATAAGGTGAAAGGTTGGCTCACTTAGCATACATTTTACTGGTACAGTTAAAAATTTCGATAGCTTTATCAAATCAATCGCATGTGTACACACAGTACCGCGACAACGTAAAATCCCTTCATTTACCTCATTTTCATTATAGAAAACCATTAAGGTAGTGCGTGCCTTGTACTAAACTTTTGCTCAAAGTATCCCCAAGGACATTTCAACCATTCTCATTTCAAATCAATCATAGAAATCAGGGGTCACCGCGCAAATGTTTGTGCAACAGAAAAAAATAAAGGGCCAAATGACAAGTGACATTTGAAATTCAAAATGGCCGTCATCCTCGTGTTAACTCCTCGGAGAAATTGGATTTTAATATTTAAACAAAAATTAAGAGGGTTGAAACTTTTCTAACTCCAAGAACTTCAAAGTGATCCAAGCGGTAAATCTGAAAAGTATTGGAAACACATTAACATTCCGAATATGTGTCTCCGAGGCGCATATTCTACCTTTGTTATCCTTGCAAATGGTATTCAGCTTGAGGATCGTATCTATTTGATCTGCAATGTGTGAGCAGGAGTGAACACATGAGTTTACAAATGTGTCAGGTTTAAGCAAATAAGCCGTAATGTCTTCGAAATTCGTTAACAAACGTTTTATTCGTCTTTCAGTGCATCACATTCCGATGAAACCTCTCCAGACGAGAGATGTGGGACTATTCAGGAGAACCAGAAAGGCAAGATCACACCCATTCCAAACCCGCCCATCCAGGTAACAATAAATAATAATAACTGCTACCTGATTGTGCTATACACGTGCTGGCGGTATGCGTTTCAGAAAAACTCTTACATTTCAAGATCAATCAAAACAAAACTGTCAAGTGCATGTGTTCGAGATAAATGAAAAATAGCATCGCGAAACATAAACCGTGGCATATGGTGAAAGCCATTTTCTCTTCAAGATCACTGTAGGCTTTGCCGAAGCGATTTTTACCTTTAGGACATTTATTAGGTAAACTACTTCTCAACAAATGTAGCTGCGACTTTTCAATCTCGCAGTTTTGACTGATTAGGTTGTTCTTATAATTTGATTTAAGGTCGAGGACAGCGATGAAATATACCCACACCAGCACACCTTCGGTGGATGTGAAGACATAAAAAGGCTTCCTTTCATAGTGTCCGAGTTGGTCCGAGACCAAAGGGCTATGCGTGAGGAAATGACAGAGCTTAGAGGTGATAACGACAACTTCAAAGAGCGGTTGAAGACGCTTGAAGAATCTTATTTTACTTAAAGTAGGGGAAAAAAGAGCGATTGCCGCCATAAAGTGGGCTTTTACCTGAAAGTGAGGATGGAAGCATCGGCAACTGTATACCAAACTTCAATCATACACCCAACCACAGTAACAATTCAATGCAACTTTCACAGAGTGCTTTACAGTAAGTTCACGGTCATATGGCAGCAGAACTGCTAAGCCAGGGGGCAGATCAAGCGGACAGTGCTTTCAACACCACTCGAGGGGAATTACAAAACCAGGACAAGCATAATTCTAGCTCCGATTCTGGTTTCTCTTGTGACATTGCCTATGTATAATTATTTTGTAATCATTTAAGGTTCCAAGACAAGAAATCAATCTCTTTAATCTAACAACTCTCTGATGATTAATAAGCTCAGAACCCCCGTAAATTGTACATTTTCTACAAGCCTAGATATAGGGAAAGATTTTGGTAATCACAGTGTCACCATTGTTGACATAACTATCACGTGACAGGTAATTTGCATAACCTTTCAAAAATTGGTTTTCCTGATGTTTTGTCTCAATACTTCAAAATATCTGATTCAAACTTGCTGGAATGCAAGCTGTCACACTGCTCTTCAAAATTGTGTCTCAGATTTTTTATATCTTGCTTAGTGTTTATTTGAGCACAATTATAAAGAAATCAACTAAGATAAATTCACCGCTCTGAAAGTTTTTCTGGCATAAAAATTGTTTCGAAGGTTTAGCAAAATTCGGAGACACACATTGGAAGATCCTTAGGACAGCTTGCAGTTGCAAAAATTTCAGCCACATCTCTAAGCATTGAAACAAAACATAGGGAAAGCCGATTTTGTAAGGTTATGCAAATTACCTGTCAAATGATAGTTATGTAAACAATGGTGACACTATGGAAACCAAAATATTTGCCTATATCTAGGGCTTTTGAAAGCATACAATTTATGCGGGTTCTGAGCTTATTAACCACTAGAAAACTGTTGACTTGGAAAGGTCAATTTTCTTGTCTTGGAACCTTAAATGTAATGGATTACAGTCTTTGAATGTGCAATGCAAGTATTTACCCAACCGTTATCATAATATCAAGATACTGTCGATAAAGTTAGTTTCTATACCTAAATGTACAACAACAATAATCCTTTTATGAACGGTCGCTTAAGTATTTAATACCCAAAATAATGACTTAAAATTAAAGTTCCTCTAATTTTGAATTGTTACTTCAAGTGTGATAATTCGAAAGTATGCCGATTGAGATAATTCAAAGGTATACTAACTTCAAAATATATCCATGAATGAGCTAAACACTATTACCGATTTTGATATGGCATTTGCCATTCGCCAGGGAGGGCTCATCCAAGTGAGGTTTATTTTATGTAGCACGTCAGGTTCACTTGAATATATTGAAATTTGGATTCGATAGAAGAAAGAAGTTATTGAAGTTGTACATGTCAGACCGATTAACGTGGTCAGATTGTTTACTGTCAATTGTTACTATGAAACCACCGCATTTACTATCTCGATCACGCTATATTCTTTGTTCAATTCTTTAATTTTGGTTTGTTTGGGTTTCTTCATACTCCAAATTTACTTGATTCTCCTCAGACAAAACATATTGACAACAAAAGGAAATCACGTGGTGAAGAAAGTACAAGCTGAAGATATGTTGGAAATAGTTAACTGTTTTAAAGGAGGCTCATGGCATCGATTTCACACACACCCATATAGAAATACCCTGATAACGACGAATTCTCAGGGCAACTGAAGATACCCTAAGTCAATAAACAAGTACTTTATACTTGGGTGTCGTACCTCCTGAATGTGTTGTATCAAGAAGTCACTGATATCTAGCTTTGTAGTTTTTTGTTACTTATACATTTGTAAGCTACAGTAATTAGGACTACCACACGGTGGAACTTTTTAGGGAATAATGTCCATGCTAACTCATTATTGGCATGTTGCGTTGCACTTAATTTGAAGGGGTGGCAATAACATTATTGCAATTATTGCATTATTGCATTATCGCTGTCCATTTTCTAATTGTCACTTTGTAATTAGTTCGAGTGGTTATTCAAAATTGGCTTCAATGAAACATTCCTCTTTTGTATCTTAAAGTGCCATTAACATAGATAAGGTGCATATAAATTATATGAACCACATTCGATGTCTCTTCAAATATGTAATATTACAATTCCACATACTGTTAATGATTCGATTTCGATTTTGTCTATCATTTTATGAAATTTAAGTTGTCAACTATACAACCGCAACCGACACAGAA
Organism: Ptychodera flava; assembly: GCA_001465055.1. Taxonomy (NCBI): domain Eukaryota; kingdom Metazoa; phylum Hemichordata; class Enteropneusta; family Ptychoderidae; genus Ptychodera; species Ptychodera flava. Next base: position 122,723 of record LD345475.1, read on the forward strand.
AGTCACAATATGTCCTAATGGTGACTGGATGCCATATGCTGTGGGTTCGAACCCGATCGAAAACTTAAGTATTTAATATAAAGACCGTAAACAAGTTACATACCCTCGTACATCCCGCTTATCAGATTTGTATTTTTATCGGAAGAGACAGAGACATAGAAATAATATCGGTAGACATTAGAAAAAGTACGACTTTCAGAAAATATTGGTTATCTTTATTCACAGTGTTATGTTGGCCATTCTCCTTCATGACCTGAGTTAATTAGTATAGAACATTCTGTAGGTCATGTTTTTTTAGAGTAATTAGCATATCAATTGGGAGTCTGGAACCCTTTGATATTTTCTGGTTAGAATCATTTCAGTATAAAAACGGGACGGTACAAATTTAGTTAAACTTTTTTGGATTCACTTCAAGACTTTCACGCTACTATTTTGCTCTTTGAATTCTCACTGTTGCGTCCTACATTAAGTCTGCATCCACAGAAGGATTTCCCCACTCATCAGTGAGTCTAGACTCAACTCCCTGAAGACTCTTATTTACGAGTTTCGTACAGTCCCAGCTAAGATAAGTGCCCTAACTTGTGTGATTTATATTTCACTTGACTTAGTTATTTGTTTAAATAAATTTGTTTTAAATAAAATAGCTGACTTTACCGCCTTTTTCTGTCTTAACAACAGAAATCATTTAAATAGAATAACAACAACCAAATAATTCGCCGTTTTTTAAGGTGAAATTGCTACTATGTCAAATCACCTCTTAAAAAAGTAAAGAGCAAAGTTTGTGTAAAATTTTGTGTCACTCGTAAAATTTTATATTTTCATACTTTCATGTATCTGGAACGTACCTAAAAGCAAATTTTCTTATTGTATTGATTTAACTGAATATACTTTCGCTTTTCAGCCGAAGCTTTGGTACAGACCAAAGTTACAGGCTATCCCAAAATCTAAAGGATACATTCCCGACTTACATCTACGAGATTGCACTTTCGATGATGTTTTTGATATATCGAAATACTGTCATTGTCTGCTGTATTAGGAATACAAAGAAGTATAGAACCAAGTGCAAAAGAACATTTAAGAGAGGTAGTCGCAATGTAGGTACGTATACGTCCAAGCTGAATATAGATGTAGGATGAACAGGTGTCTGCCATTCCTGATAAGCGTGTCAGGGAGTGGGTCGATGACAATCAAGTTTGGCATACCAAAGATCATCATATCACGATAACTGTACTTGATTTTCTGTTATGAATTCACGAATGATTATAGCTAATATTACAGTAGTATTGTAGTATATCGAAGGAATAAAACTATGCAAGAAAATTATGAAAATTAGGGATTATCTTTAATTCCTGACTCACTGATCCCACTTGTTCCGTGGCAATTTGTTAGAGAGGTCGATTGCCCTTACGACGAACCTACCAAAGATCTCTTTACCTGGTGTTCTGATATCAGTCCGCGACTTAAATTCAGAGACATTTTGGCCGATGCATGAATTAATGACTATACTGTTTATATTCTCCTCAACGCCATCTTGAAAACATTGGCTATACTTTCCTCTCTTGATGAAGTCATATACGCTTTTAAATAACGATGGCCTACATAGGGCGGAAGGATCCAACTTGCAAGTATGTGTTGGAGCTGGAGATACGATCGAGGAGCTACCACTTCCTGATCAGATTCTGCTCGGCTCGGCGACTGAGTTTGAAGCTCGCCCTTTCGCCATATGCTAATTAAGCGTGTGATTTTTTATACCCAGGGAACTTCGTTGGATCCCACCTATACCACCAAATTATTGCACTAGTCACGGCCACTCTACAAATTGTGCACTAATTTCCTGCGCATTCAACAAGAGGACGCCGGTGAACTTGAAGGTGAGATATCCTACACAATGTTGGTCGGCGACATGACTTTCAAATGCTCGTGTGTCGGTGAAATTGTGTTTGAATATGTACAGCAAAATATTTTCATTTGAAAACATTGTTTCTTTAATTATTGATATCTTCATGAACACTGTAAAATAGGGAAAAGGTTTGTTGACAATACACGTTTTCTTTTCATTCAGACTACCAACAGTTTGCCAAAAATAAACTGGCGAGTATAAGAGAAAACTAAGACACTCATGGGGTAACTTTTTGAGTCAGATGTAGTGTAGCAATACCAACGGAGCCATTTTCCATGATAAGTATGCCTAAAGTTTCTAGCATTAGCCTCTTTGCCAGGTAGAGTCAGCCGTGTCGGCATATAGGGTCGGTAAGTCAGAGGACACAGCGACCCCCTTTTGTCCTTACAAATTACTTGCATGAATTCAATGGGCAAACAGTTGCCGTGGCCAGGAGTAGACATTTTTGGGGCCGTCTGAGGTAATTTACGTATGAAAAACTGCATTATCCATCACTTTTTTTGACAAATTAAACATCGCAGTGCTGTGAAGAAATTCCCCGTTGTTTTGTTAACACCAGTCATCGAATGCCACTATTGGCTTTCAGATAACCGCGCAAATCAATACTACAGTTTCAAGGTCACCCGCACAGCTCCTTTGCCATGGTGTCATGTAATTGTCAATGTACAGAAACCGATATTAATGGGGTAGTATATAAAAGTTGACGAAGGGTGTGGTTTTCATATACGTGCAAGTTCACTGTGATATCGGTATTAGAGCGGCGACGTTCAAAAGTCATAGCTGAAAGCCTTAAAACACTCGTAGACCTTAGCCCGCCGCATATTAAAGAAAACACTGCTGATCCTGAAAGGTGATGATACACACGATACACAAAACTAAGCAGTTTAATCGAATAAGAATTTCTATATCTTGACGTCAATAAAGTTGACATTCGTTCTGTTAACAGAACAGGTAGTTTGGCGTGACGGTAAATAACTTCGGTGGTATACCAATATAGCCGCATGTCAATGGCGACCAGGTGCATGCGTATACTTATGATTCATGAATACCCAAGTCATCTCCGTCAATCTCTGCTCATCCTTTACGGCGATACTTTCTTGATATATTTTTGAAGATATATGTATATTCTTTATGTGATAATTTTAGGACGATTCGAACATTGTTGGGAAATAAAGCTAGTCAGCGACCTACCAACAAATATTTTTTTCAAAAGTACAAGACATATATGACTTAGATGCTGCTAAAATTGACAATACTGAAAGGTTAAAATATTCCATAAAATAAACGTTTTAATCTTTAAAAGTTTGGGTGCAATAATTGCAAATTAGGTGAAAAATAAATAATTCCATTTAGTCACTCATTTTATTGTTACCTTCTCGTGTCTATTTATAGACAGAGAAGGTATTAGAGTTGAAAACCAATACGCTGCTGTCAAGAACTTCCGTCTGTCAAGACTTCCGTCTGTCAAGATCCGTTGACGTCATGCCATTGTGATGGGTCATATCATAAACTGGTGGGGGTGTTCATGGCTCAGGTTGAGGTGTGGGAGAACGATTTTGAGCTATGACAAAAATCAAAAGGGACTTAGCGGCATAGCCACAGTGTTAAGCCTTTCTCCAAGGTTTCTTAGTTGACTACAATCTATTACAGACTACTGAGCTGACGTTAGGGGTACTCACTTTGTGTTTGCTCACTCTGTGAGCGCTGGTGTTTGGTACTGAGTTGTGTGGATATCCCCTCATGGCCTCATGTGATCTGGGTCTGTTGCATAATCTGCAGAGATGATCATGCATATGCCTCGGAGTCTGAAAACTGTCATTGTGTAAGCCTGTC
>LD345475.1:130999-141171 GCA_001465055.1 Ptychodera flava
GAATTTTTGGGGCAATTTTTCCTATTTTTGGTCAAAAAATGTGTTTCTCAAAAAGTACTTGTCTAACAAGCTTTGAAATTTGGTATACAGGTTTCTATAGATGAACTTCATTTGATCTTTTGAAATTATGATGAAATCTGCAATTTTTACTTTTGGGGGCAATTGTTGCCATTTTTGGTCAAAAAATTTATTCTCAAAAACTACTCATCAGATAGCTTTGGTTGACTTGTTCTTAGGGATGATCCTATGTGATACATTCGAAGTATGATGAAATCTTCAATTGCGTATTTTTGCAGCTTATTTTAGCCACTTTTTTCTGGCCACTGCATCGAGCTATCAAAGATTTCCACCCTTCTTCATCAACATGTGTAAAAAATAGTTATTCTCTACATAAACACAGCGGAGCTATATCGGCCGCTAGGTCGCTTGTTTATTTTTCAAAGTCCGCTTTGGGCAAGCGCATCACTTCTTTGGGAATGACAATATTACGAGTATACCCCTAAAGATCTAATGGTGAATTCTACGGTACAATGGTCGGAGCGTTCTCTGAATTTAAAAGGCTGTTATCTCCTTGTCGTATAGAACAAAGATATATAGACCAAATCGGTGGTATCTCACCTGCCGATAACTAGTGAGTAAAACTTTATGATAATAGTTATGAATTGCTTTACTTTAAAGAAAAAAATCGCTCTTTATTGGGCTGTATATATGCATTTTGACTTTGGGAAGCGAATTGCTTCTCTGGGAATTTCATACTTGTGAATACATCCCTAAAGATCCAATGTGAACTCTATGTTACATGCGCGGTGTGCTGCTATGTATTTAAAATAGGGCCATCCTAGTCGTATAGAGAAAACACACACACAACCCCGAAAAATTTGTGCATTCCAAAATCAGGCCAGTTTTATTTTGATTGGGATTTCAAAATTATAGCGAGTAAGAAGGGGCATTGAACGTCGTGTTTGGAGTTTATCAGGGAGACATTTCGATCAAAAAATCGGAAAATTGTTTTGGGGATTCTCCACCACCCCCCATACCCACCCCTCCAGAGTGTTTATGAATGCAGCCTAATACGCAAAATTTAATTATTGCGCACATTTTTATTAGACACTAGGGACACATGCAGTTTCGCATTTCAGCTTGAAATTGCTTTTTAAAGTTCCCGACAAGTAGAATTCAGTTTTGAAGATGATGTTTACATGCCCCTTCTCGTTATCAGAGCGCATGAGTGGGTCCGCTACACGTCGCCGAGCGGTGTAAATACATACCCATTTTAAGGAAGTCATCGTGAAATATCATCAAATATAATTACTACTGAAGAGTGACCTGTCATGCTGATAATTAGTCCATTTGTTTTCGTCTACGAATTATAGCGTTTATATTATTATTAAAATGTGCAGTCCTAAATGTCTAACACAACCAACAAACCCATGTCCCTTGAGTGAATTATTGCAATGCCTCTGATCTGGCAAAAGCGTTCGTCGCCACGTTGAATTCATTTATATTCATTGCACAGATTGAGGTGTAGAAAGCGCTGTTCTCATACATTTCTTTCTTAAATAATGTATTATCGGGTGGCATCCTTCTAACACCCCAGTAAGCATTACATAATGGGATAACCTTACTGTATGACATAATTTCCACCCGCCAGTTAAAAAGCAAATGAAAACATGCAATTCATTTCTGTTGACCCATTACAGTGTTACTAGCCTTATGTCGCCAGTACAATATATCAGTCTCGAAAACAATAGTTTATTCTGGTAGTTAGTGCATGGTGACATCACGCGCCCCGGTTTTATGGAAGCTTGCAATGTCAAAACAAAGTCATCTCGTGACGAGTACAATACACATGTACTCAAATAGCTGTGTAAATCGCCATGTCCTGTGTCATGAAATGACAATAAATGCAATTTCCAAACAACATATCAAATGTACTTCACGATTTTTAGAAGCTCATGAGAAAACTGGCATCTTGAAATCAACTTACTTTTTGGAAGATTAATGTCATGTTGACGGAACCTGCAACGAAAATTATCTAAAGGTATGCTTTCCTTGTGCAAAGCATTAACCAGAAACACTCTCAGCGGCACTCTCAACTCGCGTATGTAAACAAATACGTGTGCCTACTGTTTGATATTTTTAGTTCCGAATTACCTAAGATACATTATTCTTTATACAAACGTTTCAGGAACGTTGAGAGTTATAGTAATTACTAATTAAACACGAAAGTGTGTTTTCACAAATATGTGTGTTTAGATAAGTGTACATGTGTATGCCATTTGGTGATCGGGATAAACTGATATAATATAAAATGACAGTAGATATTGCATAGGACCCTGTTATATTTCTCTGTGAATGAATTAGATGGTAGCCCTCACTAATCAGTCACCTTGATGTACTTTAACCTCTCGTGTGCGCTAAGATAGTATAGGTGATCAACATGTAGTGCCCTCTGAGCAAAAGGATGGAAGTTTCAGAATAGGTGAAAAGTAAGAAGCCTCTGACACTGGCACAAAGTCCTTATGATAACCTTTGTAGTTTACATTGCTGAATAACCAAAAGTCATATTGTTTTGAAAAATGTGGATTATGTTGATACATGTGAAAGTAGGTAACATGTCATATAAAATTATGATTGTAAATTATGGTCCTATCACTATTTTGGTCCATGATGATGACAATAGAAACCCCAGTAATCGCTAGTCCTGTCAGATAGTCAATTATACGATATGCAGTCCAAATGCTCACATAAATAAAAAATATACATCCTATATGTTACAAACTTGAACCATTGTGCGATTGGTCACCCTCTTAATTTCATACCACGCATCACAGATTAGTAAAACTGTATATAACACGATTGGAAATATTTTGGGATAATAGGATATTGTAGTAATATTGGTTTATTCAGTAAATTTAAGCTCATCTACTCTTCTGTTTTTGCAATTCACATGTTTTTAAGGGTAATCTGTAATATTGTGACTTTCAGCTATAGGGTACCCGACACTTTTGATAAATTTTCACAATAAATAGATTTTTACCATTTCAAAATGACAGATCCTATTGTTTTCTTTGAAATTGTCATTATTGTTTTGTCCATTCCCCAAGTTTTGGTAATTTGAGAAAATAGAGGGTCATGTCCAAGGTGGCCTTGAACAATAGAGAGTCATGTCCAAGGTGGCCCTGAAAAATAGAGGGTCATGTCCAAGGTGGCCCTGAAAAATAGAGGGTCATGTCCAGGGTGACCTTGAAAAATAGAGGGTCATGTCCAAGGTGGCCCTGAAAAATAGAGGGTCATGTCCAAGGTGGCCTTGAAAAATAGAGGGTCATGTTCAAGGTGGCCTTGAAAATGTAAGGTAGTGTTGTCATGTACAATTTTTAGACATTTTCAACTTTTCAATTTCAAAATATCTTTTTAATACAAATATTTCACCAGCTACTTGAACTCCTTGTATTTTTTAAGTAGATAGAATAAAAAAATACAATTTTAACTATTTTACTTTGCCTTATTGAGGTACTAACTTCAAAAGTATGAAATACCTTAGTTTCCTGAACATCTACCACACAATGAAAATGACAGTTTAGCAAAATAGCAGAGTTTACAATGTACTATCAGCAGTCAAACAAAGTAGTGGTTATAACTGTTCGAAAAATCGCAATTTGACAACCGTGATATATCAAAAACAGGTAAAGGATCAAAATTTGTAAGATTCAAAACATTCTGCAGAATTATATGATAAGTACAGTTTGCAAAATTTTTGTTTATTTCACTGTATTTACATTTGCAAAAAAAGCAAATTTGACTAGATTTAGTAAAAAGCAGTTAACTTAACTTTGTTGCCAAGTAGATTGAACAAAATTAAGAAATTTACCTTAGTCTGTAGCAACAAATTATGGTCTGGTGCCTCATTTTTCAATAATTTTTGACAAACTTTTCAAAATCCTATAAACCCAAAATATTTCCAATCGTGTTATATGACACAAACTTGACTTGTTGGTAAAAGTCAATAATATCGATGAAATTATTTTTGTTTTGTTATGCAAATTTTACAAGAACTTTGCCATACATCTTTCGAGTGTATTACTAATCTACGGTGAAAATGCCAGTAGGCACGTTCCTATTAATCATAACACACATTGATTCCGTAGAATATTAATTAATGAGATTAAATGGAAGTGCGCATCTTGAAAAATGCATGGCTAAGGAATGCACTTGCAACTACATACTGTATGGTGACATACATGTCACATTTTTCAATGTGGCTATGTTGCCATCGGTTTTTACAAAGGTCAACAGCATTATTGAAACAGTGGTCGGTAGACGAACAAGACACTGAGTTTTGCGAATTGTTATTCATTTACTTACATCACACATAGTGATGTTAGATGTAGTATTTGTAATTTTCTGGTGTAGATAACACATTCAACAAGCAGTAGAACATATCAAAAATACCAGTTTATGTTCGTGAGTGTCCTAGATTGATAAGAGCATTGCAGATGATATTGATATGTACTTTATCAACTGTGCTATTTGAAATGATAAGGCACTCTCTTTAACTAACAGGAAGTCTCTAGGAAGTGCATAAGTGTCAGAGAAACATAGAGTATTTGTGATGGTGTACACATTGGTAATAGTATGCATTTGTCACTCCAAAAGAAAAGTGATCATAATGTACAAAATTAATCTGTACACAGGTTAGGAAAATCTTAATGAAAAGGGCTTCATTTCTCTCTTATTTTGTCGCTGCTTTTAAACTTTAAAATGTGAAAATTCCGCGTTATTTAAAACCATACAAATTTAGAATATGACATAACTTTTAGGTGATGTCCCTCTCCTTAGCCTATTAAAAGCTGCACCTACCATATTGCGAAAGGGGGTGTGTGAGTACATGTATCCATGTGTCCTTAAAGAGTCCAACTAAAATATTTTAAATCAAAAACAAACATACTTGCAATCCGATTTATATCTATTCTTTGCACTTTCTACGCATTTGGTTTCAATCATCTTAAGATACCGTTTATAAAGGGAACGCCTATAATTATGAATGTTATATTTTTTGATCAAAATGGGTGTGTCCAACGCCATGTCCCCACAATGAATTTCAACTGAAGTTAAAGATTGCACTCGTCTGCGGGAGTCCTGAACCGGTAAGGTATGTGTAATTTAGTGAACGTTTTTCTGTATACGTCACATTGTTCCAAACTATAAGGCCGCCTTGCATGTGCTGGTGTCTATAGTTATGAGTAACACTAGCAGAGGTCAATATTCATTGAAAGTCTACTCTAAAACTTGTAGCTATTGTTAAGCACTATGAAGATGGCGTACTTTTCTTGTACACAGTACAATTGCGGCCTACGACACCGACACCACATTGCACGCTTAGAAAGTTGCAGACCACAAATGAAAGGAGACTACTTTCTGCACACGCGCCCTTTGAAACAAATAATAAAATGACTGAAAATTTTGAAAATTCATGGAAAATTTTAAAGAATATTTGAGATTTACTAGCTTGTCTGAAACCTTGAAATGACGAACTAGGATGGTTATTTTCTGACTTTATTTTAAAACAAACGTGTGACTGATATCTTTCAAGTTATTTTCGTTCAAAGTATCCTGTGCGACTGACGACAAAACCACTTAAAACGTTGGTAAATCCGTACTGCTCTAGTGAACATACAGTCATCATTTTCGAGGTCATTTAGGCATCGACAATAAATTGAAGTCTAGAAAACACTTGAGTGAAAACACCTAAATGAAACTCGAAAACAAACAACAACATTTCTTTTACTTCATGAAGCATTATCTTGCGTATAAAATCAAATGGGTTATCTAACGTGAAAGTGATCTATCACCTGTTTCTTACAGTCAGTAATAGGTATGAATTAACATGCAAGAGGGCAAAGATAAACTTCAATTCAGTTGCCTTAAGCGGAATAGAGTTTCACCATCCTAAAAAGTAGTAGCTGTACTCTTACCCACACAACAGATCCAGATGCAATTAAGTGAAGCTGTTTACATGGTCTTTAGCGTTGTTTCCATTGACGTATATTAATATCAAAATTACAACAGTAAGGAGATCTGGAAGTGGGGGTTTTCATTATCACTGTTAACAAGATTCGATGCAAGAGACCAGTACAATTAATCATATGTGTATGATACTGTAGGAAGCATTGAAACGCGCGTAATCCAACACTTACAATTATCGAATTCCGTTATACAACAGCAAAGGTCTGCCAGAGGTCACCAGCCACCTTCAATTATGAGACAACAAGTGGCAACGTAGACGTACAGTATTCAAACATATTTGGATACTGTACGTGTAGGGGTTCCTTAAAGCATTGACCTCTACAGTAGTGTAACAGTGGCGAGAAAATATGCTGCATTTAAAATTGAAGACTCAGATGACATCTTTAAAATTTACTCAAAGAGATTGGATGTATGATTATATCAAAGTCGTCGATACAGACCTTGCCACTCGAAACCGTTACGATTTGACCAGGGAAAACAACTGACTCGGCGCATAACACCTTAAAAACATGAACTTTTATTAAATCATGGTTGACATCAGTGAACTGTTTTGCTTCAGTTGAGTTTTGTTTATTCTATTTAACAATTCTGATATTTTATGTATGTTTAACTAAGCGACCTGCATTATTTGAATGTTAACATTGAACATATAAAATGATCAGACCAGTTTTATAGACAATTTGCAGACATGCACAAAATATACATTGAGCATTTGTTTTTAAGTTTCAATAAAACCAAACTATTTGTCCATTCACCTTTCCTTAAAATGACCAAACAAAGAAACAACGGAACAAAAACGGAACCGGGCTCGTGACAGTACATATTTTAAATTATTGTTTACATCTTGTACCTCGGTACCTATCTTTTGAAAAACATAGTGTTTCCGTAAAGCTGGAATTCTATAAGAAGGCCTAACAGATAAAATTGATTCGAACAACCACTGATGTTTATTAAGTAAGCACTGTCATTCAGGGGGAGAACACTGCTTGTAACTGTGTAAGTGTTGACACCTTGTGAACAACGATTTTGACTGTTTTCAATAATGTGGACATATCGACTGTTTAGATTACATTTTCCGGTCTAGAATGCAACGCAATAATTACTTAATTTGAGGAGGGAAGGCACAAAACGACGCCCAAATAGTAGCTGCTGCAAACAGCCCCGATCCGTTAGCTCAGTTGGTATATAGAGCATCCGAACTGAATTTGGGGGACGTGGGTTCAAGGACGACATAAACGGAAGCTGCTTCTTATAGGATTTTAGGCCTACAAAGAAGCTTTATTTCATACAAAAACATGCATTTTCTCTGTTTGCCCTTTTGTGAAATTTTAACGCTTAAACATCTTACCACCATAGCGTAGGAAAAACTCCTTGTTTCGAATAACATCTGAAATTGACAATTGACTTCTGTGTCAATCGAATGCAATCAAAATTTTCCCGAAGCATTGCGTATGGCAAAAATGATAGATTTATAACAATTGTTGATTGGAAGATGGTACCAAATAATTACTTTACTCACAGTCAGAATTTACGAACAAAAACCAAAATACCATTGAAAACTGTCCAAACGGCCTCTTCAGTAAATGAAAGATATCAATATATTTGGCATTTGATTTTGAGGATCTTCAAAGCAACCAAGTCGGAGCGGCATCAAAAGAAAAGGGTTGTGAATGCCACGTTCTCCTCTTCACTAGAAACGTAACCTTTTAAAATCAAAGTTTCATTGCAGATCATAAAAGTATATGTATAGGTTTATCAGGTGATTTTTCACATCTGTTTTCTAAGCGTGTTTGCTGCTGAAAATCATTTACATTGAGCTACTCGAAGCAAAGTACGCTTTGTATACATTGTTTTCGCGCTAAATATGGTAATCAGGATAGTTGTTTTCGCGCTAAATATGGTAATTGCGTACATGTTTTCGCGCTCAATATGGTAATTAGGATATATGATAATCTAACGCCATTTTGTGTCAATGTATGCCCAGTGATTGGAGACTCTCTTTTGAAATAAAATAAACACGAGTGTTTCGAAAAGAAACAGAGTTGTTCTGAAAATAATCGCAATCATACCAATCCATAATCCAATAACACAAGGTCAAAATTTGTAAGACAATAGTTGTAAACATAGACACAAAACAGCACAGAACAGACAGTAAATAGACAGTACACAAACAAAGTCAAATTCATGAAAGAAAGATATGGACCTCTGTTATGCTTATTTTGATTTCTCCGTCGAGTGTGCTTTTGTTTTCTATAACCATATATCAGCTTGATTGCTTCAGTAGATTTCTTTCAAAACAGATAATTAAAGAGAAACCAATATTTTTATAGTCATTTCGACATAACATCCGACAATCTTTCTAAAGTATGCTGTACGTATGGTAGCTAAAAGTTTGAAAATGAGATTTTGACCGATCATTAAATTTAGGGCTGATGAAATCCGGCAGGACCTGCAGCATATGATAATTCAGAACGGAAATATATACTTCTAATAAATGTGAAATGAGTGAAATTTAAAGTAAGAGAACTTGTACTGAATGATATTCTTAAATTTAGTTTGAATGCGCAACTTAGATTACAATTATTTGACCTCAGCCATTCCGATACGTTTGAAAGGTTACAGCAATGTTCTATTTTCCTGTCTAGTAGTAGTGGTAACAGTGACAGAATTAAACACTTTCGCATCGGAACAAATGTTTCGAAGAATAAAGTATTAACCTGATTGTTCTTTTAAGCTGATTAAGCTGATAAAGAAAAAAATATCATTGAAAATATCATTGAAACGGTAACCATAACTTTTAGAATGAACTTGGAACAGTACAGTGTCCAGACTGTTATACAATCAGTCTTTCCATGATCATCAACCAGTCGTTGATATATATTACGATCAAGACAACACGACAAGATGGGTTATAAAACCTGGAATTGTATCGGACAGATCAGTATAAAAACGTGGGCGAAGAACATTCAAGGGCCCACAGAAATATCATTTTATCTTACAGGAAATAAATCTTTGAATGACAAACAAAAATTAACAAAACTTTTGACAGACACAATGGCGCCTTCAAAATTATGACCGCGGATTCTAAAAAACAAACAACGAATGCATACAGCCGCTCCAAAACTTGCCACTTGTAAAGTGTTTTGACAAGTTATGGCTCAGACATAACATCATCAGGAGGTATCGCAGCGCAGTGGGTGTTTTTATTTTGTTTGTAGTTCACATATATTGAGCTTTCCCGCGCAAAATGTTGTACGGTCAATATGTAAATTAACACTAGTATGCGGAATATTTAGTATGTAGACATGAACCAAGATTACAAAGGTCATGATTTAGCAAGACGTAAAAATAGTACTTGTTCACTAGGCATGAACACTAAATGTAGTCAGAGGAGCATTTCCAATATTTGCTTTTATTGACAAAATGTTTTCGGGACTTCACATGGCGTTTCTGGTTTCGTTGTTGGTGGTGCCCTGTGTGACAGATTTCCTCTATTAGTGTCAGCTTTTATTTTTGTTTAATACAGTTAACTTGTGATTGAGTAGCGGATAACTGATCACACATGACGGCCGGATGTAGCCTTCCCGCGCAAAACGTTGTGTTGTTTACACGCATAATGTGGAATCAACATTTAGTGTGATATATTGTACTCATGGTATCTGAAAGGTTACAAAGGTTATACTGAAGGTTACTAAAATGCAAATACCTGCATGTTCACCTCGTCCGTACAGTAAGGGAGCCTTCAGTAATTACAGGGTAGGATGGGCCGGGTGAATTGGGGGGAGGGTCACTTTTTAGAAAACAGTTCAAGGGGGAGGGTCACTTTTTATAAACCTATCTTGAGGGGAGGGTTACTTTTGACAGAAGCTGATATTATGGCCAAAACTTTGATTGTCCGTGTGATATTTCCTGAATAGGAAATCGCCAACAAAATATGCACACACTTATAGACCGCCATGCATAGTGAATTGACATTTGGTGAGATTCCAAAATCAAATTTCTTGCACAACCATGGACTTGTAACCATTCTAGTCTTATGAAGAACAATAATGTGAATAATCAAGCATACATAAATGCACAGATTTATCTAATTTTGTACTGAAAAAAAATTATTCATAGTTTCATCATAGACCCCAATGCATAGT
>LD345475.1:141921-155687 GCA_001465055.1 Ptychodera flava
AATTTTTAGGATGTCGAACAAGGGGTGGGTTCACTTTTTAGCGAGGAGGATGGGGGGGAGGGTCACATTTTACGGTACAGGTGTTTGCGAAATTCCCCGGCCCACCCCCCCCCTGTAATTACTGAAGGCTCCCTAAACGGAGTGTTGTGACTCCATGCCTCTACGAATGGACACTTAATCGGAAACGCACATAATATTTCGCGTTCCTTTATCGTCATTTTATATTCCGAAAAACCATTTTGAACTTGATATAAACGATAATTCATTTACAAAAAAACCGTATACCCTTTTCATTTATGCCGTACTAGAGGTCACATGATTGTCTACACGAAGAGTTACAGTAAACTACTGTTAATTCTTAATTTACGGTACTGATTGTATACAGATAGCACCGAAGGACTTGTGAAACGTCTTTGGTCTTGGATATCAGGCACAATAGCTCAGTGTAGTTGCCTTGAAATCCATTTTCGGCTAGAAGTAGAATATTTTGCTTCTACGCTGCCCTACTTAGGTGAGCGGAAGCGAACACTGCTCTGCTCAAGCTACCCTTTTATATGTGTCGCATGGCGTTCTATTATTTGGTGAGTCCAAGTACACAAACTTGCGAAATCTAAAGCCGCCCTAGATTTCTTGTCTGTGACGAAAGGACACATAGGTTCCCTCATGATATCGCAGAAAATGTACGCCCTTACTTCTTCGGAAGCTTTTTACCACGCCTTTTCTTTACGAAAATTTTTAGAGTAAATTGTACCCTTTTGAAAAATGTCACTGACTTAAGGACGAGTTAACTACTTTGTTTGTAGAAGTATAAAAAAATCAGAAATGGTGTCTGTATCTTACCATGTACGAGGTTATATGTGTCAGGAATACCAGAATCTTTGCTGTCGAGGTTGCTTTAGTCAAACTTGCGAATCCCTATAAAGACCTTGGTGCGAAACTTAAAAAGCAAGTTTCGGTTGCTCATGTCACAACTTGTGGGCGTTATTTCTACGACGCTGGCATTTATGTAACACTTCTTAAAGGACTTCCAATAAGTGGGTTGGCTATACGCTTATGTATACAAACTAAAGGTGGTTACCAGACGAATGAACATTTTCCTGGGGGGCTTCTTATGCAAATATTTTCCGATCTAACGAAATTGACAAATGTACAATCCCGTCTTTTGTCTACTGCTTTAATATTAACTAAATACGATTTCTGCGTACTTCTCACAAATCGTCAGACAAACAAACTGGTCCATCCTGTTCAACAACAAAGCTAGCACTAGTTTCTTATGACTTTGCTAGAGGGTCTATGTCACATCTCTCGTAAGTCCTTCAACAAAATCTGTCTGAACATACCCTGTTGTGTTCTCTTACAGCCAACTAGTCAGCTTTAAATTCCTTAAAGCATGATGAATAACGATTTCTTGCATCAAAGACATATTTTACATTTTTTAAATTTATTGTGTACGTACATGAAAAACATTTTACTATCAGAATTTCGTCGGGAGGCTGTAAGGGTTAGACTTAGGGTGAAAAGACTTAGTGTAACAATGTGTTAAATGTAAAATCTGTATATCTTGGAAGCGCATCCAAATCTGGCCCATATCTCAAAATGCATTTCGTGCAAACCTCAAATGTAAAAAGTTTTAAAAATGTCAATTTTTTTTAAAAAATGAATTAAACGTAAAAATGTATTAAACGTAAAAAAGTAGTTTGTTGAAGCCCATCTGTACAGCCATAGCCCCGCTCCATACATGCATTTTGTGAAAATCTTCATTGTATATATATATATATATATATATATATATATATATATATATATATATATATATATATATATATATATATATATATATATATATATATATATATATATATATAGTGCAAGCCCATCTAGATATTGCCCCTTCGGAAAATTTCTCTAAAATTGCATTTCTTGCAAGCCCATCTAAGTAGACCTGAAAAATATGTCAAAGGCACCGTAATGCTACATCAAAGTATTTTGAGCAAGCCCCTCCAGACCTAGCCCCTATGTTAAGATGTATTTTGTGCAGATCTTAAAGGGTAAGTGTCGTATAGATTCGAATTTAATGGTGCTTTAAATCAGCTATGCTACATGATTGTGCCATCCCTATCTTAACAAACAAACGCATCGTCTCAAAGAAACAACGTGGTTAAATATAATAAAATGCAATATTTTTGTGTGATTTTGAAGTCGCAGGCCATTCGGCTCGTTTCGGAATTTGCGGGCCTTGCTACAAGAAATTACATCATAGGTTGAAACACAGAGGGCAGAAAAAAGTCCCCTTGAGTGAGGAGGTATGATTTTTGTGCAACGGTTTACCTTATTTGATTTTATTAATTTTGACTGTGATATTTCAAATAAAGAGTTAAACTCCACACCGTCTGACTACGTTATATATAACCGACAAGTCCTTATCTCCTCTCCAACTTGTGTATACACCACTATAATTGCTCCAGAACATTGCGAACTTGCTAATCCGCTGTCCGTATCAGCGAATTAATTGATTGAGTCAGCACCACAGCCGTCACACAAGTAGATCTTATTTTACTACATGTGGGACGGCTGTTGTGTTGACTTAATAAGCTAATCCGTTGATACGCACAGTCATTAACAAATTGGCAATGTTTGCGGAGCAATTTGAGTGGTATATGCACTGGGTGAAGAGGAGATAAGGAATTGTTTGTATTGAAAACACAGTCAGACAGTTTGGAGCCGAAAGTTTTATTTGAAATATCACAGTCAAAATTAATAAAATCAAATAAGGTAAACAGTTGCACAAAAAACCCCTCCCTCCTTACCCCAGGGGACTTATTTCTGCCCCTGTGGTTGAAGCACAATAAATGCCCACCTCTTGAGCTTCACCAAGGTATCTCGTGTAAGCCCGCCCAGATGTACAGCAACAGTCACCGAAAGTTGACAGTTGGGTATACATTACGTTTATTCTTTGTACGTCGCACACAAGTTTTGTAGATAACATTGTAGATAAAAGGAACAGACTCATTTGAGTGTTTGGATAGAACACACAACTGATGTGCTTAATTACTTATGAAGTTGATTGTAGAGACTGAAGTTAATTAGGTTTGAGTAAATTAGTCTCAGCTTC
Source organism: Ptychodera flava (assembly GCA_001465055.1). Classification (NCBI taxonomy): domain Eukaryota; kingdom Metazoa; phylum Hemichordata; class Enteropneusta; family Ptychoderidae; genus Ptychodera; species Ptychodera flava. The sequence continues at coordinate 145,034 of LD345475.1, forward strand.
CTGCACACACACAGCAGGCTAAACAGCGAACTATTTACTTTTCTGTACAATTATTATACTGTTATTCTTATGACATGAAAGCCAATATCTTGTTGTGGTATCAAAAGCTCGGCGTTTTCATTAAAAATATTTTCTATAACTTGCATATGACAGAAAAAAACTAATATTTGATAGACACTTCTTTCTGACAGCAATGTCGCAGTGGCTGCTTCAATCATTCAGCTCACTGTTTATCCATGTGTCTCACAGAAAAACTGACCAGCATCCATATGCATTCATTGTATCATGTTTCGTCTACCGGAGTGTGACATATTAACTGGCAGCAATCTGTTTAGATAAAAATATATTTCGTGCAAGCCCCTCCAGACCAAACCTTAAAATATATTTCTTGCACACCTTAAATGGAAAAAAATGTACTATGGCAATAAAGAAACGAACTCGGTAAAATCTCAGAAAGAAACACCTATACCACAAAGCTTGTTGCAAGAGTATAACGGCAACACACGGCAACACACACGATGCAATAGAGTGCGCAAAAGAATGTTCAGCTTGTCGACAGCTATTGCTTTATTAAGCTATCTCATAAACTTTAACAAGAAATATCACGACACGTATTTGTTGGCAGGAACAGACAGGAAGCTACAAAGTGTGATGCACACATACTCTGGTAATGGTTGTCAGGAATTTAGAATTACGTTAGAAATTTGGGAAATTTAACATGAACACTCATCTTCAAGGTTAACTGAAAAACGGAGCTATTGTTGGAGTTACTAAAAAACCTCTGAAGTGTATTGAAGGGATGCGGTAGGCATCACAAAAATTGTAGGGATGTTTCAAGAACGTGCTTGACCAATTTCGATATGCTAGGTAAAGTGAACTTTAAGAACCGTTATATTGAGAATTTCAATAATGAAAATTGACTGCGAAACAATTTTAAATTCAGAAAATAATGATAAACAAAAGAATAACTGATTTCAACGTGGTTTTGCTGCAATGTGGTTTTAAAAACTCGAATTTCTGAGAATGTTAGCCAAATTGTGGCAACGTGAAAAAATATGCCAATTGTACTAATAATTGTAATAATAAATGAAAAATGTATAAAGTGACGTATATAAAAAGACTTTTCATGAGCACTTTGCAACGACAAAGTCCTTACATATATGATTTGTGAGCCTTGGAGTACAAATGAGTTTTCAATTCTATTCTAATTGACGCAGACTCTCTCATTATAAAATGCTGTGGAAGAATATTCCATAACCATATGGTGCTATACAGCAAAGTGCACAATCTCCCAAAGTCTTAGAAGTGCATCTAGGACGACAAAGAAGTATTGGGTTGAAGGATGCTTATGAGGTCACTAATGTCTGGCGAATAATTGCCATGTAAGGCACGTTAATTAGTCTTTACCGCGTATAATCGAGTGTGTGTATGTTTGTAATACTTCGTCTCACTACAATCTTTTTTCAAGTCGACTTAATGTATTTCAACGAACGTGCCACTTTTCTTCGTTCCTACTTACAAGTTAATAAAAAAATTGTTTATTTCTATCATTGCTATTTTTAGATTGTAGGAAAGCGACATCCTGGTCGACTTAATTTCTTGGCATCTCGCATTTCCACCAGGACGGGATGGATGAAGAGGATTCTCCAATTAAGTTTCCGACGCAGGTAATATAATATTACCCAAATTACATAGATTAAAGATTATCCAATTAAGTTTCCGACGCAGGTAATGTAATATTACCCAAATTACATAGATTAAAGAGCCAACAAATGTACTGCAATTAACTGCTGTATGTGCATAAAGACCTTTGACCCCGAGAAGATAATGTAATAAAGTGATGCAACAAGGTGAGAGTACATACTCTTTGGATGGCAGCCACAGTATGTAGTTATATATCAAGCAGACATGCCTGCCTACCTGCCTGCCCGCCCGCCTGCATGCATGCATGCATACATGCATGCATGCATACATGCATACATACATACATACATGCATAAATGCATATATACGTACGTACGTACGTACATACGTACGTACATACGTACATACGTACATACATACATACATACATACATACATACATACATACATACATACATACATACATACATACATACATACATACATACATACATGTCCATATTTGAATTCCAGTACGGACCAGAAGTCACTTTTAAACAAAAACCAATGCAGTTTACAAACGTATGGGCTGAGTTGACAAGCTGAACACTGTGTATATCAACATGCCTTTAGGAGAAAAACAAGTATGGTTAACATTGAAAACAAACATTATGAAATCATTATCAAAAGTTAGCATTACTAGCCCTTTAAGATGAATGAAAATGTTCTCAATCGCTAGACTCGCTAGAATCACGCTCTGTATCATCACCACTGTTCTGTCTAATCAGGAATCTGAAGAGAATGAAGGAACCAATACAAACCAAACTTGGCCAACCGATTGTGCGGAAGGTGTTGTTCAGAGATTAACTCAAAGGGATTACTTGGATGTCAAGAAATGTCTACTGACCCAACTGAAAGAAGCGCTGGCAGAAGCACAGAGAAAGTGTAGCGATGTCTCTCAACAAGAGGGCGATGTCACCGACGGGGAAATCGAAGTAGTACGACTGTCTGGACAGTTAACTGTCGACTTCGATGAGCTGAACGCCAAGGTGTCTCAACAATCCGAGTATATCATTAAGTTACAAAATGAAAAGGCTGAGTTGTCAAGACGAATTAAACAACTAGAGACCAAAGTTGAGGATCTACAATTAAAAATAGACAAGTCGTCCGAAGACATCATCAGCAAAACGGATGTGGAGGAGAAGTTCAATGAGTTAAGGAAAGAAATGGACGACGCTTTAAAGAAGAAAGAAGAAGATCGTTTGCAACTTGAAGAAAAAGTTGACAGCTTGATGAAGATGATGAAGTCGATCCTGAAAAAAGAAGATAACACGGGCATACATCGTCAGGGCAGTAATATCCAGGTGAGCCCCATCATCAATGTTCCTGTGCTGAGTGGCATCAACCCAATAGACATCAACGCTGCAGCAGCTGGAATCATCGGTCAAGCCACTGGCAACGGCAGCGAAGACAGAGATGGTATCGCAAGTGACCCTCATACCACATCAGGCATCAACCAGCTAAACGATGAGTTCAACGAATCAGGATTTGGCAGCTCCTTTTCAAGATCCACTTCAGAACCAGCCATAAGTAGCAGTAAGTAAGATCTCTATATCACCGATACCAAATTTCCAGATTAGAGATTGAATAATTGAAATGGGGATGAAACGAGATCTCAGCCAAACGCAATTCTTCGAAGTCATGCAACCAGTGAAAATATGAACAAGACTGACATGCTGATCCTGTACACATTTGATATTAAAAGAAGTCCGATCGAAATGGGTTCAGGAAGTTGCCACTTTTCTCTCAGTTCTAGAATACATAATCTGTCTTCTTATCATACCTCATATTACATAATCTTTGGTATAGAAAGAAGCTGCTTTTGAAGAGAACATCGCAAACCTTGCATTGAGTGCGCCAGATACTGAGAATTTGTAGTAGGCGGCCATATCAACGATGTAACAACAACAACAACAACAATATCGACAACAGCAACAACAGTGACAACACTAACGACAATTATATCATTGTTTTATTGTTATTGTTGTTGTTTTGGTTGTTGCCGTTGTTGTTGCTGTTGTTTTATACATACACATATCTGGAAGCAAATACTTTTTAACCTAATAGTCCTTATAGACGGTTATGCGATTCCAGTCGGGTATTTAAGACGGCTTAATTTTCTTCTTTCAGACTCCAGGGGCAGACGCCGAAAGAGGGCCAAAGATATCTGCTCGCTGATGTAAGACCAGTTGGAATGGCTGAACAGTTATCGGGAAATATTGACTTTTATATCCATCAACTTATGTCTTCAACCTTCGACTTCCATATGTTTTCTCACAATTAAAGGAATTGTTCTGCAGAAGGCTTTTTAGTAGGCTTTTCCTATTATGAGTAGCACCGGACAACTTTTAGGGACCATCGATCACAAAGCTGACGCTTGAGAAATGTAATTCCTTCGTTTAGAGGGGGTGGAGTGTCAGATCTCGATTTGTTGTGCATGCACAAAAATCGCAATGAGGATTTTGCTGTAGTTTTTCCGATACCACTTTCGCAGTAAGGAGTTTCGTTTAGGGAAGGGGTGTGGCACGATAACGAAAAAATTATTTTTCTAATGCGTCAGCTGTTATGATTGACAATCTTTTACTGACTGTATTGTCACTTAAAGATGACATGTATCCTTTACAGAATCATCGTTTAAGAAATTACCATGGTGTCTATGCAGTATACTGTGTAATGAGCGTGTGACTTTCGACAGCTCGACGATGGTAGTCATCGAAGGGGTTCAAGAGGCAAAAATACCGAAATGATTCTTTGGGTCTAGTTTTCGTTTTCTTACCGGAGAAAAGTAATATCACCTTATGAGAGACTTATCGCGAACCGAGGTACTTTGCTCAATGGCTTGAGGATGGGATGAAATCTTTGATTGACGCAATCCAAAAATGACGAAACAGAAGTTTGCCTGCTTCTGAACAACGTCATGTATAAGGACTGCTTTCATCGAATGAGAGCCGTGACAGAAATATACAAGGTACGCGCTCTTTCTTGAGGGTGATTCAGAACGCTAACACCGCAGCCGCCAATTCAAATTAACATTTTCTTTTTTCTACATTTCTGTCCACATTTGTTTAAAGACAGTCCATAAAAGCTGGCTTTCATAAGGAAAATCCCCTAATAACACTTGTACTTTCCATAGGTCCAGGAGACTGATTATTTTTATGTTTATCGTCGCCTAAAAATCAGCTGTGTTTGCAATTTTTTTCAGAATTATTGTCTATCAGTGACCGCGTCGGCAAACTTCAATCATTAATTATAAAACACGGACATGTAATAAGGATAATATAAACTTTGTTTTTCCATCCCGTATTTATATAAATGTGTAATGTAAGCATTTTTACACATTTTTTACGAATTTGAGGTTTCGTCAAACTCTATCTTTATATTTATCTCTCTGTATATCTATCTCTTTATATATATATATATATATATATATATATATATATATATATATATATATATATATATATATATATTTAAATATAGTCAAATCGGATAATTAATTTTTCCTCTTCTGTCGTTAAGTTTGCCTCTAATTACTGTATTGTACCTCTAACTACAAAATACAAAATACAAAATCTTGGGGCTGACTTCCTGAGGGTATTCGTAAGTCTGCACGCTCACGCAGGAAATACACTTGTCCATTCGAGGCTTTACCATGTAGTTACTGACTCTGTTGCGGGTTATAGATTGCAATATTAAATAAAAACAGGATTTCGTCATTCATTTCTGCGTCTCGATTTCTTAATGCAAAGTGGGTTTCCGCTATGGACGTCTACTGCTTGCTCATACGACTATACAATAGAACGAATGTTTGCAGATAAGTAAAGTATTTGTATAGACAGTTAATGGGCATTTATTGTTGCCAAATATGACACAACCCCATGACCTCGCGCAGCATTTGAGGGATACTGAAAGTATTTTTACGAGTGATGCGGCATATCCTGCGGCAGTACTGTTCACGAGCGAAGAGAGCGAAAAGTACAGCAGTCCGAATCGTCAGAATAACTCGGAGAGAGATAGGGGCCTGTCGACTTTGGAAATCCATCCATCTCAGCAACGTTAAAATGAAATATCCATCCATCTCAGCAACCTTAAAATGAAAATTAAAAATTCCCCATATATCTGGGTATTGGCAAACATACCATGTAGTTGAGGAACGTGATTCAGTGTATCCATTTATATAGAAGGGGTTGACTGCTCTGGAACGACGGCGGTTGTTGACGGTAACATCTCAGGAATATGAGAATCACGATCGACGGCTGCGGTACTACTATTACCACCGGGCCGCGGGTCGCAGCTGTACACCGGTGATGGTATTGCTTATCTGATGTTGTTCGGATTGGTTATGTAAGGCAAAGCCATTGAGACTAGACACGTTCTTATATCCGTTAAAGTTGTGCCGCTGTGTTTGGAGGAACGCCGGCATCGAGGAGTTGCTGAACACAGTCTTTCCGAGCGCTTTGATTACTGAGCTTAGGATGCATTCAAAAAAATGGTGGGGGGGGGGCGGTGGGGGGCTGGAGGAATCGCTATTGAAATCTTATTTTTTCAGACCCCTCTCAAAAAAATTCAAAGTCCCTTGCGTTTTCTGCACGCAGATGTTCGCACATCCTCTTATCAACAGGTTGTAGAGCCATATATCTAAGCCAAGTTCATAAATTGATTAATTTTAAATGCATCAGTGGACTTGTTGGATTTATTAGACTAAGCCGACTTGAGTTTATCCAACTCTGGCCAGGTCAATGAAAGCAACTGAAAAGCCCACAAAATTACGATCATGAGAGAGTATGCAAATTGTAAATTCCCAACTACATTTTACCAAATTGTGAAAATCGGTCTGTGTGTTACTCCAATAGCTAACCGGAGCAACAATAAATTAAGCAAATTTAGGACGAATCTCTTCATCTAATAACTCAGAAACAATCGGAGCTTGACCACGAATTTGCCGGTATTTCTTGACAACAAATCATCTCCAAGAGCGCTTCTGAGAAACTTGCATTTTACAAGCATGCAAACAAAATCTCTGAGACTTATTACTTTAAACAGTTTTATCAATACACGCAAAACGATTATAAGTAGCTTAGTACATCGATAGGAGGCGCACTTTTGAATGGTTTTCTCCTTTCTAACGGCTTCTCAAGTGGCTAAACAAAGCATACATCCGCCATGCGTAACCTATTTCAAAAAATCAAAACATAATGTTTCGATAATAATTCATGAAGCAGAACAACCATTCCCGTTTTACTGAATCAATTTTACAGAGAACAAAACGTGCTACATTTTACGAAAGCAAACCCTATTTTGACACGAAAGAATCATGTATTGTCATTACTGAGCATGCGCTGTACACCTGGGTCATCAACCGTGTTACTTCATATACAACCATTACCGCATTTGTTTCCTGTTTCGTTCCAGAATTGATCGGGGACACATGTTAAGGGAACTTCCCTGAGTGACAATGTTTCGACAGTGTATTGTGATAACATTTTACATAACTGTAGATGCCGTTGTGCTATCTTATCAATGCATAGGCACGCTATAACTATGACTTGAGGTGAGTGGACTTTTCTTCTCCTCATAAGACCGATGAATTGCGGTGTTACATCAAGTCACACCTTCCAAACATGAGACTTTAGGTGGTTTATCATGGTGTTCAGGAGCAACGTCGGATGTGTTGTGTGTGCTTTATGATAGGCGGGGTCATCGCCGGCATTCATGGGGTTTTCATTGAAAAGTCATCTGTATTACACGTAAACATTGTTGACAGGTGAAACTTGAATGCCAATTCAAGAGGTACAAATTTAGTAATCATTCCATTCACACCAGCAGGGATTTCCAATAGTGGCGTAAAACTTATGCAGTCGGTTTGGCAAAAAGCCAAGTTACAGCGATAAACAGGCGAACGCTATTCATTCCAATTTGTGCTGACTCTCCCCATCCCTTTCCCATTTTTAACGTTACTACGCATTGCGATATGAGTTCATCACATGGTTTATCATTCTTATATTCCGTCCCGATCGTTTAGCTACCGCCGCGGCCGCACTAAACTACACTCGGCATATACGTGTTACAGAAGTACAGACCCTACTGCAGGTCAGGTTATTGTTTACTACGCTCGCCATAAGTAAATGGGTCACTGATGTGACAACGTACGTTTTGTATCAGTACAGTGCACAGCGCATAATGTATACAGACTATCCCCATACTTGTCGCAAAGGTTAGATTAGCCTCGTTCACACACATATTCACAAGGGTCATTCCAAATATTTTTGTAACGTATCACATGACATTGGTTCAATATTTAAGCGCCGACGCGAATCTGCATATTTTATACTCCTGATCACAGTCCCTCTAGAGGGACTGTGTCCTGATGAAGGATCGCTTGATTAAATACATAGAAATATGTACATGTTCCTTACATTGAGCAAAGCAATGAAAGCAGTTGTAATACAGAACTGACGAAGTACACGTTTGAATCAGTAAGCTATAATTATCGATGGGACGGTGGGTAAATCGGTGCGTGTCTTGATGATGTCATAGGTGCTAAAATCCCCCAATGGACGTTGAGACTATTGTTGCGTGTGTATGTTATTGTGGACAGACGGAACAGCCAGACGACAGACAGACATGTAGTGACAGTAGTGAACTAGATGGTTGCCTTTGACGTCATCATAGAAATGTTCCTGGTATCGCGTGTAAATTCAAGAATTGCCTTGCCTATACGCGTTTCGTGTTCAATTTAAGTTCCTTGACATTGTCAAAAGTTCGGAACTACAAAATGTTGGCAGTTGAGTTCAAAACTTTCAGTCTAGTGCTGCTTCGTTTGCAAGATCCACAGAGTTTTGGTGATTACATACCAACACAAATTGGCAGAGAGGGCGTATATTTGTTGATGGTCCGCTTTCTCTACTTTGCATTTGATTAAAGTTGCAATATGGATCAAAATTGTCGATTTTTTTTCGTAAAACTAAAGCAAATAGACCATACTACGTTGAAGTACTCTTCTTAGCTAAGCCTCTTACCAATCCCGGCACACAAACACGTTCATTTTGATACGTTGCGGCCGCCTAGAAAAGCTGTTTTGTAAACAAACTTTCAAAACAAAAACATTGTCGTTTCTGCTGTGCACGTGACAAGTACCACCAAGAGTGATGACGTCTCAATAGAGTGCACGTAGGAGGGGCGATGTTGACATGATGACAGAACTCGACATACATAATTATAATTTATTGTAAATTTTGCGTTTGCCTAACTTTGGTAGCATCACAATGTTTCAGAAATACAAGTATATTGATATGATAAAGTACGGCTCGACAAGAGATCGTGTGATTGATTTTTCTCACCCATATATTGTATGTCAGTGCCGCGCCGTGTGCACCTACTGTGTACGTTCGATCGATCGAGCGTTCAGACCACGTACACAGATCTGGTTGTGTTCACCGCGTGCCTGACAGCGTTTCCGCAATCCTCTCCCCGTTGCATGTTGTTACATTTTTCATGTTATAAGGCGAGGTATCTGCACGCTATATTTATTTGAAAGCTTTGCCCACTTCAGTATCATCCACCATTGCAGAAGTTCGGCAACTGTCTTGCCCCTCAGTCTGGTCTTGCATGGCCATGTTAGCGCGTCAATCAACGCATCGTAAATAAGATCATGCCATTAATGATGGAGTCTGCAGTATTTCTTTGTTTCCGAAAAATGCATATTTGACCTGAAGGATATAGATCAATGAATACTAACAGATCTAAGTTTACTTGCGGAGGGACTACGGCCCGCTTCACATTACAAATCGTGGGGTCCGCACGGTGTTGTTGAGTCAGTGTTGCCCGAGGAAACACCGCTGGCTATATAGCGAAGTTGATCATCATATACAGTATGCGACGTTGGTGTTTTCGCGAGAAACTGTAGACACAGTCTGCCTCCTCGACGTGTCGCAGTAGTCGCGTGTCAGTCTTTTTGCTGGTTCCATCTTTCGATCTGACCAAACAATGTTCATTTTGCCGAAATTTTTGGCTAATTTCTTCCATGTTTACTAGGCTGAATCAGTCAGCAGAGACCCAGGGCGCGGGCACGGGCAGAGGCCTGACCGCTTGCCCGTGGGAAGGCTAGCTAGGCATGTTGACACGATGTTGCAATTTCGCAAACCGTTACCATGCACCATATACGCATGCGTACATATTCAAATAGTAAAAATGACGTTTCAAATTCTGTGCTTCACTCTCGCAAACAGTACGTACCAAAACAGCAATTTATTCGGTAATTAAATCAATTTACTCTAATTAGAGCCATCCCCGTGTTCCTATTAATGGTCGAATCTGCAAATGAAATTGTTACGGATTTTTCTATATAGTTAAATCTTCGAAATATGAAGGTCAATTCTGATCCATATTGCAACTTTAAGGGTCCTGCAACCTACCGTCCGGCCTACTCCCAGTATCAGTGTCGTCCCTGATGCTTTGCGTAGCGACAAAAATGCTGGTTTTTAAGTGTCATTCGTAAATCGCTGATTTTGCCTGTCATGTGAACATTCTTGTCGAAATAAGTTAATAATACTATTACCCCGAATAAATTTATTCCAGTGGATATTCATGGTTTCGAAAGAGGATTTCATGGTCAATAGGTACTCGTTTAAATTTTTCCTTTTTAATTTTCTTTAGTGGTTAATACATGATGTAAAAAGAGAACTCTAGCAAACTTAAGAATATCAATGTTTACGAAAGTATGTGGCCTCCGTCAGTGCCATGTACAGAAAAAAGAGAAAAAGCGACTCAAAAAATACCAAAGAACATTAATTCTTAAATTGATGACTGACCAGAACTCTCTTCATAAACAACAGGTTGACCGATAAATCAAAATCTTATGATGGGTATGGCAAGCCAAGTGTTGCAAAATTCAAAAAACACATTTGTGTGTTCTAAGTTTTCATGTTTATGTTCTTAAAATGTATATTCATGTTCATAAAAACCATGTTCA
>LD345475.1:158352-169378 GCA_001465055.1 Ptychodera flava
TTTTTTTCACTTCTGTTTGTTATGACAATTTTTTTTCTCAGGCCATGACAGGATCATTTTTTTTTCTTCTATCTCACCTGGTGACAAATTTATTTTCTCAAAATCCTGCATGCCCCCCCAGAAATCAAATGGTTCTCCCTTTATCGTACTAGGGTATTTTGTTGTGTGGTCCTCCCCTCACTTGTGACAGACCCATCTCTACATCGGATCAGAGTGCCTCCCACAGCCCTGAGTCTTTGACTTTGGACTTCGAAAGTGCGTAGACATTTAGGCCTACAACGTTAAACCGCTGGTTGCGCCTTCGAATGAGAGTGTGCAGTTTCTCCGCCGAGAACAGCCGTATTTAGTACAAACTTGTGATCGATTTCCGTTTTCGAGCACGCTCTACTTGTCTAGATCCACGATGTGCTAAGCTTTGCTTTTAAACACACGTAAAGCCCACTTTTCTCGCTGTATGCGGTGTAACTTGCTGATGTCCGCCGCCATAGCTGTCTCGTGCTGCTAACTCCAGAGCGCCCTCAGTGTTAACAGGGAGATATGGACATAAGCAGTGTTTTAATGAACATAAAATTTGTTCAATGAACAAACAAATGACCTTCATGAACATAAGCATGAAAGTTTGAATAACAGCATGGTTTTTATGAACATAAACATACAATTTAAGAATATAAACATACAATTTAAGAACAGAAACATGGTTTTTATGAACATAAACATACAATTTAAGAATATAAACATACAATTTAAGAACATGAACATAGTTTTTATGAACCTGAATATACAGTTTAAGAACATAAACATGATTTTTATGAACATAAACATACAATTTAAGAATATAAACATACATTTTAAGAACATAAACATGGTTTTTATGAACATAAACATAAATTTTTTGAACACAAACATGAAAACTTAGAACACAAAAATGTGTTTTTTGAATTTTGCAACACTTGGCTTGACATAGATGGGTTGTAATGCTTGTGCCGATCACTTGTTGTTTTGCCTTGTATTCAATTCAGTGTGGTTGTCTGAATATCTCAGGTCACTTAATTTAATTTACGACCTTAAGTTTTGGATTATCCGGAATCCAAAATGAAAGCGAAATCCCAACCAAAGGCAATACCGTGAACTCAAAATGAAAGCACTATTTTCACACTGTTTTACTGCTCACGAGAGTTAGGAATTTGAACACCATATCCCTAAACCATGAAATTTCCAAACAAGTGGGGGCACAGGAAGACAATTCTATTCAGACACACAAAGTAAGGATTTGCTATTGATTGTGCTGCGAAATGTGTCTACCTTGGGTAAACGTTTTATCACTAGTACTGTTGTGCTAAATTTGATAATGATGTATGAATAATGATGACTATCGTATGCAACTTGGATATGCAGTTTTAACTATGACCATAGCCGTCGTTAAACGCGTGTGATTACCGACAAATGTATAATTCGCATTCATCCCGTAGACTGAAACTAATAAAAGTTACATGTCGTATAGTTATCTACATTAATTTTCAAACCTGTTCAATGATCCTTCGAGGGTAACTCATTCCGCGGATTGATTGCGTTAACGAGAGACATGCTTGTACTGTTTAATTTCATAAAGTAACAGTGAGCAATGCGGCAGCCATTTTGTATAGAGGGAAGTGCTGTACAGGCATCAATCACAAAACGAAAGTAGTATCTTACCCGTATAGTTTTACGTTTTTTACCAGATGTGTCTTTTTTTACAAGAACAGTACAGCACATCTGTAAAGTTAAATTTATTTCCCGTGAGTATAGAAGTCGATGCAAACCGCTTGATTTGTCAAAGAGTCTACATACTATGCACGTGTGGTAAATTTTCAATATGGCGAATGCCAGAAAAGTAACATATTATTTACATCTCGCACCTACCCAAACAGCTTTCCTAATAACTGGATTCGTTGATTTATATCTTACCAATAATGCTGCCGATTTATAATGTTAAATTTTGTAACATCGTGTGTGTGTGCGTGTGTGTGTGTGTGGTGTGTGTGTGTGTGTGTGTGTGTGTTAGAGATAACAGATCAGATTACCGAAACATACATTTAAAATGGAAATCAAATTTCAGGATTGTTATTGGTTGTTCTCTGAAATATATCAACACATTTGAAAGTATAACTGTTGTGATAAATGCTAAATAATGTATCTTTCGTCGATTTGACCCGGACTAAATGTTGTATTTCAAAATGGCAAAGGCCAGAAAAACAAAATACTTACGTCTCGCATCTACTTAAACTGCTTTCCTAATAACGTAATTCGTTCACTTCTTAGCAACTGTACTGCCGATTTAAATGTCCAGTTTTATGAGCGTGTTATAATCGATGAGTTCACGTAGACAGTTGATTTATATTATTCATATGTGATACAATCAAGATACTAAAGAATAGGAATTAGGGAAAAGTCGACAGGCGAGCGTCAATGTATGTAATCTCCGTGTCTGTGGATGGAAGTAGTGCCAACTCCCATAGCTAATCTAATTGGTCAGCACGAGTGAGTCACTGACATCTTACTAACAGCATTGTCGATAGAAACGCTGCTTCTTCCGGAGGTCAGGCAAGTGAACAGTGCTGGTTGCATCATCGCGTTTCCCAGGGGAAAGGTACTGCACACGCACACTAGTATGTGTTCTGGCTGTATGTAAATTTTGAAATTCAAGGAATTAATCGATCAGTTCTCCGTGCGTGTTGTGAAAGTTTTTCAATTATTATCGAAAAAGCGGTATCGCCGTTCCCATAATGAAAACATTCAAACTTTCAAATAAAACACGAATAAAGAAAACGTATTTTTCTCTTTTGCTCTTTTGAGAGTTTGCGTGTATTCCAGTTGCGATGTATTACGAATATAGCACTGTTTATGTTCATGTTGATTTTTCAAGTCTCGACCAATCAAATCGCTTTATTCACAATAAACATACTCTTACAGCAATATCATTTTAGAGCCAGTTATATAAGGAGACGCAATAAAAAAAACAATTCATGAATAGAGTAAGAATGAATCGGTTCTGACACCTTTCCCTATTTCATCGTGACGAGGGATGTCTCCACATGATATTATTATTGAAATAAAGAATAGATTTTTTACAGATACGTGTTAATGATTTGCTCATATGATATTTATTTTCTTTTATTTCATTGACATCGTTCCTCACGTGTTATTTTGTATGTCTTTTCGAAAAGCAATGTTGACAATTTAGTATAAAGTATAAAGCAACATGTACATTTACTAACCTGATATATGTGATCACTGACCACAGTGTCTAGACAATTAATACGATTTTATAGTTATAGACACTCAGGCTTGTGCCAGACCCTTGAGTGCATGTATACATTTGAGATTTGTTGACGTAATATGGAGGCCAAAATGGGACATATATGTTGTATCCTTGATGGCTATACAGAGCCTGTCAAATCGGCTAGGAAGTCAGACATGGAACATGCAAATCATTGAAGAAAATAACATTTACATTCTAGCATGGTCTATATGTACACACAACAACACGTGACCCCCTAACGATGAATCAGTGTCAGTGACGAGAAAACAGATATTTCTACATTTTAAAATATCTACCTTTTCTCGAACCAAAAGTATACAACCCTAGGGCACTTCAAGGATTCAGTAATCATTGAATTGTCATGTTAAGCCCAGTGTTCTCCATGTCGACCTGTAATTTCCAGTTTAACCATTGGAGGCCAACCATGTCACCTAAAATGTCTGTCAAATGAACTATGGCCTCGAAACTGCGTGGCGGATAAGAGTCAACTTATCATCTCGGACCTTTACTACTAGCACCATCTTGAGAATATTTTATCGGGGCTGTAAAAGTAACTAAACTTTTGTACCCACTGTTGCTGTTGCTGGTGTTATCATCAAGCGCCTATTGTGTCCTAGCTGTCTTCCTTTTCTCACTCCATGAGCTTGCTGCGTGCTCTGCAGGCTGTCAGCTTAAACGGTTTTGACCTTTGGCCACAGACAAAGAGAGACTATTTCTCTTTGACCTAAAGCATATATGACGAAGAATTTTACTAGCAACAGTTTAGGCAGTGCATATATCAACTGAAACGTAATTGAGCATTTCTGGCTCAATATGGAAATTAGGACAAATGATACCTCCTTCGTTGTGACCCTAAAGAACTCTATTTCGACTTAATTAATTCAGACAACTATCTTGGCTGTGGTAGTTGTCTGAGAACTTAAGTTGCCTTAAACTTATCACGAGTGAACAGAACCGAGGCTACTCCTATTCAGTTCAAGTATTACTTACTCATACAGTCGCCTTCTATCCAAACTGTTTCATTGCTTAATGACACAAAGTAAGCTGAAGGAGACTCTTATATCCTTCAGTTTTTTCAAATAGATATTTTGTCGGTAATGATAAAACACTATTTCTGATAAGGAATGCATTCCAAATCGAATTGAATAAGATGACCTTTATGCTTAACTTTTAGTTTATTGCGTATTTCTGCTGCGCGCGTGAAATGTATGCCTATAACATTTTCAATGCATGTTGTGAAGGCAAACTAATTACTCAAACTTTAGCAATTGTTACTTAATATCATAAATAGTTGTATCTTACCATTTGTGAAGGGTTTCATCTTTCTATAAACGCAGGATCTCTGTAACAAGAGTGTTGAATTCTACTTTTAACAAACTGTCAGCGTGCTCTTAAGGGCGCTTATGACCTTAAAGTGTGACACTTTAACTACCGGCACCTGTACCTGCACCCAAAAAATATGCAAATAGAGGGTGGGTCTACTGAGAACAGAGCTACAAACACACCACGGTCATTGTCTGTCCACGCCACTACAGCGGGCGTGGACAGACAAATGAACTTTTCTCTCCAAGAGTTTCTTAAGTCCGTATTTTCACATTTAAAACGGAAGCCATCGTTTGCTATGAAGTGAAACAAGATACTAAAAGGTCGCAATACCATATACATTAATTAAAGATGAACGTTGAATCGTTGGCTGAAGTTTGACCGACACTAATTAAAAATATCGTTTGACATATCACATGATCTATTCCGTCATGCAGAAACCGTGTGACCCTTTATCCTATCAATAAAACCCGATCGACTGGGCGTTATGCCACTTCAAATCCATAAGACCTCAATCTCTTATTCTTTTATTTGACCAAGCAATCAGAAACTTATATTGTGTATACATCTTTTTTAAGGTAGTATGCGCCTCGAAAGGGACAGACATACTTTTGCTCAAATTTCCTCAATAAAACTTTCAACCATACTCAAATCGAAAATAAAAATCAGACGTCACCGTGCAATGTGCGGCACGAGAAAATCAAATAAGCTAATATCTACCGTTGTTTGAAATTCACAATGACCGCCATATTTTCTGTTAATCAATCCGTCTGGCTGGATATACAATCGTCGTCGTTGTTGTCATCACCACCCCCTGTAAGCGCCCAGCTTCACTGCCTGCCTTAATCCTTATCTTTCCTCGAACACAAACACTCGGAAAAAAATCAATGCAGGTACTGAGTACATATTGATAAGTAAACCAGCACTTCTCAAGTTAGATTATTATAATTGAAGACAAATTTAAAACCACATTGAAGCACTACAAAGTGTTGTTCGAACAAATGGAATTTCGACAGCAGGCATTGAGTTTATATGGATAGTACACTCCAGACATAAAAATTAGAATGCTAAAATTGATGTAACTGAAGATTGCTAAAGCACGGGTAACGGGGAAAAGACATACACGTGACATGATATGTAAACACGGACACGTGTCATGATAAGGGGTACGACGATACGGTTAGATAAGAAGACCTCCAGGAGGAGTTGTTGGAAAGTTACGGAAAGAAAGTTGATGACGTTCCAAACGCATACAAAATGAGGAAAAGGTAGACAACTTGATGAAGAAGACAGTCAACCTAAGAGCGAGAAGCGACAATTTTGCACGTGTAAAGAGGTTAATTCGGACATTACAGATTCTATGCTAAGCGGCCTGAAACAAATAGACGTAAATGCTGCAGCATGAACCTTCTGTAAATTGGATGGAAATAGAAGAGAAGAGAGAGGATACTGCAATCGTTATGATGTGAATATTGTTTTGTCCCCTGGATTCGTCAGTCAAGTTAGACGTGTTTGCGTTGAACCGTTGGCTACATTCAAATCACCCGCTGCTGGTCTATAAAAGTGCTCGTATCATGTTAAAAGCGCGGGGCCCGTCTGATGTCTAATCAAATTAACCCGATTCACTTTTGACATGTAGTTTTGATATAGAGCCTAATTACACATATTTATTTACTATGTTATTGTTGTAAATATGGAATATCACATATATCAAACTTGGGCTCAAATAAATCTGAGTATGTATACCGGAAGTATGGCTTCCTGTGTTTGTTATTTTACAATGAATACCATGCTCATTGTCCATAGAGTGCAGCAAACATGTGAAATTATGTTTGACTTGATTTATTTGCATCCTATATTGTGTATCAAAATCATTTTTGTGGTTGGTTTTCTTCAAATCATGTTGAAATGCTTTAAACTACATACAGTCTGAATATTAATATGCAGCAGTTTTATGGTATATTGACATTTTGATGTAAATAAGATGGGGGACATGTTATGTTTATAATATTGTTTGCTATGGTGTATGGTCAAAAAATCTGTAGCAATTGTGTTAATTTTGTATTGGGGATTTATGAATTCTGGCATATTATAATAATCAAATATTAAATAAAAAAGTCACCAATATAGAAACCATTCATTTCAAGTTCATGCAGTGAATAAAATGTTTTTATCATATAATATCACAAAAGCAAAATTTTAAACAGTAAAAAAATTAATTTAAATGAAAGAACGTTAATAAATGGAATTTCAATTTTTCACCAAATTTGCCATCATTTCAGCCAAAATTTCGCAAATTTTAAGTTTTATTAAATGGACCATTTCAACCTCCCATTATTGTCAATTTTGTAAAACTTTTATAAGTATAGCATATACGATGTAAGTTATTTGTCTTGAACTTTTTATAAAAAAGTGTTCTTTGGTACGCTAAATTTTCACTATTTGGCAAAGTGTAGCCAGAAATTTGCAATTTGCATACCCTCTCAAGATCGTCATTTGAGTGCTCTTCATGCAGCTGGTTCCATCATTAACTTGACCAGATCTGGATTAACTCAAGTCGGCCTAGACTGAAACGTCCATTAATGCATTTTAAAATGACTCAATTTATTAAGTCGCCTAAGGAATATGGTTATACAAACAGCCGACAACATTTCTATAACAACAACTGAATACTTATATGTGCGTCATAAAAACGCAGTGACGAACACGTGCGAGCAGAAGTGCTCAATACATGTCTATTTTTTCTCTGCGTACATCCATTAATAAATATGCAGCTATATGATAGTTTTTTTGGGGAGACATGAAAAAGTTTGATCGTATAGTTTGAAATTTTTTGAGGGTATTGCGGGGGGTCTGAAAAAATGAGAACCAATCGCGATTCCTCCAGCCCCCGCGCCACCCGGGCCCACACTATTATGAAATTATTTTGTGAACGCAACCTTACAATCATTGATTATAATCGTAAGCCGAGATTTCTCCACCAAGACGAACCATGCACGGAAGTCTCTCTCCCATCTACTATCTATGCACGAACATATTTATCCTTTGTCAATCATGGGAAAATCCTCTGTAAACTTAAGGGAGACAGTTTCACTATATTTACTGTTTCAGACTGAGTAAAGTTGTATTTAATACTATGGGAGTAACTGCAATGACGGTAGGGGGAACCTATGAGGAAAACTGACCGAAAAGGCATGAGAGTGATACATTTCCTTGAGCTGCAGCGATTTAGTCGAAGACTTCATAGACCACAGGAATAAAGCGTTTGTCACTGACTTAAGCGCGATTTGTCAGATTGTCGTACTTCAAACGTGTCTCTTGTTAAACGTCGGGGGGGGGGGGATATCCCGAGTTTGGATAAGAGCAGTACATGGCAAGTCTGAGTGGCGCCCTCAGTAATTATTTACGTGACTGCCCAGGGGAGATATTTGCTGACTAACGGTTTTATACTTCCCTTTCGCAGTGCTTCTGTCGAACTGGAAGGACGAAGCGTAGTACTAATGACGACTTTAAAAGTTCTGTCGCGCTACTCATATACAGTAGGCCTACTTGCTACGATTATTTACTACAACGTACCGTTGTTGTGGAGAGACGAAACGGAATTGATACGTCTATCAGTATGTGTGCCACTCCAGACGCACTAAAGGTCAGAGTATACATGGCGGACATATTTCCTCGTCGCCTTTTATTCCTGAGTTGTTTGATGCCTCATTCACATGTAACAATTCATATCCGAGGGGAATTGACGATAACTATTTCATCGGAAATGCCCGACATTGGATAATTTGTACTGCCTATATACCGCGGACAGTGAAGATAACCATTTTGGCGACGTTGAATGTCGGGTACGTTGAAATTTTGATTAATCATCGGTTTTGTTTATCGTAAGCTGAGTAGAGTTATAGACACCATATAGCGAACAGACCTCATGCGAAATGTAGCCTAGTATCATAAGTGTAACCATTCATTCACTGACATTTACTAAAAATACCCCATAGTAGGTTTTGTGGAATTTTCCTAACATGTATACCTCAACAAATGTTGTGGACACCCACGTGTGGTACGTACGTGTACTAAATTGGGTTGTGACATCATGCTATACATAGAGTTGCAAAGCTGTTGCGAGGTGACCTGTGGCATGATTAAATACACTGTTGAAATTTTAGAGTCGTCTACATTTAATAATTCACTGATAATGCGTTTTAACAACATTAGTAGCAAAACAAATTCAAGAAAAAAACTTGCCCCATACGCGACAGGGGATACAAAATTTGACAATGTTCACCCAAAAAGTATTTTGACAAAACAGTCGTCAACATGATGGATGGGTTACCGATTCGAGGGCTGCAACCGAGCTACATAATGTAAACATAACCGTTGAAGTTCGACCTCCAAATAACGCTCAAAAGTTTCTCAACAAAGGCATGGTTTTCATAATAAGAGTGGCGCTCACGAAACACCTATTCTGTGATAAAGTTTCAGAAAAAGTAAAATCTATCCGAAAATATCAATCTCTTTTATTGCTTTAATTACAATCAGCATTGAAATAACAATTCTATAAAATCCGTCTTAAAGTCGTATGCGCCTCGGAGAAGATATTCGGACTATCAAATTTTGACAATGATGAAATGGCCTACTACTTGCTGGGGTTCATTTTGAAGCTTATGGAGTAATAACAGTTTCACCGCCTAATTTTAGTAAATATCGAAAATTTATTTTTCCCGATAGAGTGAAACACAGGCCCGGGGATGACAGCCATTTTGAATTTCAAATAGCGGTAAGTGTGGAGTAATATGATTCTCTGGTACTAGATTTTTCACGGTGCCACCAGATTTTCATTCCTTATTTCGAAAGAGAACGGATCAAATTTTCCTCACTGGAAATTCGAGCGGAAGTTTAAATGTTTCCATTTCGAGTCGCGATTATACATGTTTCAACGATACATGTTTCAATGATCAGAAATCTGAATGTCGTTTAGTGTACTACCGTATGCCTCGAAAGAGTCTAAAGCAGGTTCCTTCTTACATGTATGGTCAAAGTTAACACTAGATTCTCCAGACTTTAGAAGTTTGTGTTCGGCGTTTTATTTTCATCGGTGTGGCATCGCCGAGATCGAATCACCTAAAGAGCTGATTTTGTCTGGATATTTTACTAACTACAGCAGCAAACGAATCGCATGGTGTCGCCAGAGATGGCGCAAGAAGTGCCAATGATAAAGTTTGCAAATTTCAATAATCAATTCACTGATTACCTAAATATCTGGTACAGCCACTGGACACTCTTATCCCTTCGTATATTACCGCGAGTCGCCATAAATGGTTTTCGAGAACGTCATCACTTCAAGTTCATAGCTCCCAGACGATATTTCTACACCTTCATGTCCTCAATAGTCTGGTAGAGTGTTTCAAGAATATTATACTCTTTACACCCGTAATGTTTCAATAAATCATCTTCTACATTATAGTTTGTGATATTACATTCAGTGAAACGACAAATATTTGCATCTATGCGATCGATTCCGTAAAGTTATAGGATTCCGACACCGTTGCTTCATGTTTGTTGCCTACATAAGAACTCTTAACAGGAATATGGGTTTCCATCTGCTTTGCCCTAATATAAAAGTATTCATGTATTTTCATGAAATACTTTGCAAAACACATCTTGTAAGGCGTTCCTGTTCTAAAAGCACTATACTAAACATTCGGTGAGCTTTCGTGATGATGAGGGTAATGTTGACAGCTTCAAAGACTATATTGATGGTGACATTTATTTATTCATTTCAAGGAAATGAAGGAGAAAATGGGTCGGTGATGTAGATGATGATTGTGACGGTTATGTTAGTTGTGACGATGGTGGCGGTGTAACATCATAGTGATCGTAATTGCGTTTTTGATATTCGATAAGATGGTCACGGCAATATTAGGAAGTACAGTGAATTTAGCAGACGAATCGGTACAGCGCGCCCCCTTAAGCTTGTTTCCAGAGTATTCATCGGGCTTTTTTGTATACTGAAAGAATAATATTAAGCTTATCTTGAGTAATCCATATCCTATGTACCATCAACTGTCGTTATTGTCTAAAACTACAGTAACTCTGAATCCACTGATTGGTGTAAATTTTTCTTGTAGAAATTAATCTAATCCACCATACAATCCGTGAAATGACAACGAGATTACAAATTGCATACGATGTAAATCCCATGATGACTGGCTTTGCTTAAGATGTTATTCAGCAATACTTTGTTGAAGTAGACAAATTAACACAACGACATCCTGATTTTGCAGACTACAGTTATAAAGAATGATATTTTCATCGTTACAATCCGTATTTGACTTCTAATGCCCAATGTTGTCGCAAGACAAAAAAGGATCGCACACACACACACACACACACACAGACACAGAC
>LD345475.1:169448-195803 GCA_001465055.1 Ptychodera flava
ACACATATATATATATATATATATATATATATATATATATATATATATATATATATATATATATATATATATATATATATATATATTATTGAATGACGATCAGTCACATATCTCTGTCCACCGAAAGTCGATCACTCTCAGATCTTGGGCCATCGTTATTTCTAAAAATATACGCAAACAAGATATAACTGGAAACACAACTAGTTTTGAAAACGTGAAAACTTGGTATTTGAAATAGTTTTCCAAAATGTGGACCTCACTAGAAAATATACATTCCACAATCTATGGTGTCTGGTACATTTAAGATACGAGTTAGAGTAATCGTCTGCGATGAATTTTAATCGTCTTGAATATTTCAATTAAACTGCTTCGGAAAGTTGGCGGTGACTAAACAAGGTTCATCATATTTAGCGATGTGGCCAAAGTCCCGCAGTCATTTCGACCTCGGGGAATCTATGCCTTCAAACCTGATAATTACAGCGAGATATCACCATGGCCACAGGTTTACGTATTGCATCGGATACTGTAGTTTTGCGATTCAATGACGCTATTACACTTCAAACTGTCTGTGATTAGTGGTTAAATGCAGATACTTAGGTTCCATAGAAAAGAATGCACATTTGGCGCTCCAGTAGGATTTCCATAATTTTACCCTAGTTCTTTTCGCAAGATGAAACAATTATGGCATGAAGCCAAATGGTTATGTGTACAGGGTAGATAGTATGTAAAAATCGTACGAGTAAGTTTTAAAGTAAGGCTTTGTGTTCCACTTCCGATTGTGATATCATGTCATATGATGTTTTGAGAATTGTGTATGACTCATTGTTTTTAACGTTATCCACCACAATGATTGATGACCACGTAGGACGAGAATTGATTGCCAATATTTGCATTCTCTGAACAAATGCCACTCAATTTATTTTCAGTTTGTTGCAATCTATCATAGGTTGATAGTTCTTTAAGAATTCTTGACCTTCCTTATGGCAAAATCTTGATTGATTATTATTCGCAGCAACAGGACTTAATTATTTACACGGAATCCATTGACATCTGAAATTATCACCTCCAGCAAGTGGTGTGTAATGAAAATTCCCCGAGCCAGTCAATTCTTATCGTAAAAGACATTACAATGGGGACAAAGAACCTGGTTCTGTTTACGGGCAGTTGCTTTCTTTCAATGCCCAGTAGTGTTGTACTGGAAAAAGTCACCTTGCAACCTACGCTAGTTTTTTTTTTTTATCTCTGAGGTAACCTTCACGCCAAAGTAAACTGCATTCTCCATTGTGTCGTGATCATAGCGACTTAGTACATGCTGGTACGTGAGTGCAAAGCTTCACAAGTATTATTTATATCATACTATTTGCATACTTATTTTGTTTGATCTTGTGAAGTGCTAATATTGCAATGCTGCTAGATCGCCGACAAAAACCACTTTGACGTACCACTTTATAAGGCCGAGTAGAGTCGCCAGATGTTTACTTTAATGTATACCACATCAGTACAATATATGCTAGGTTGGTGGTTGGTGAGATTTTGTTCAAATGATCACATTTGCTATGAACTTTGGTTCGATAGTCCCAATAGATGTTTCCATATGGATTCTCAACTCCCATTTTTTCACAGGAATACGAGGATGGGAGCTAATATATGTATGTATGTATGTATGTATGTATGTATGTATGTATGTATGTATGTATGTATGTATGTATGTATGTATGTATGTATGTATGTATGTATGAACGTGTGTGTGTGTGTGTATGTATGTATGTATGTATGTATGTATGTATGTATGTATGTATCTAGTAATGGTTTGCTTGTTTTATTTTTAAAATGCCAAATATGATAATCTTGAACTTGAAGTCCCTGATCCAATTGAAAAAAAAAAAGAATTGCTGCACATTTTACATGTGCATTTGGGGTAGATGCTCAACTGTAAATGAGTATTTGTTCTTATGAAGTCAACATTACCAAATAAATGCTAATAAGCAACAAAAGTGTAAACTTAGTAAAAATCTCAGTAAACATTGGTCAGATTTATTTGGCAAGGCAGCCAACATACTATATTGTACAAAAAGTGTTGCACTGAAGTCACCACGAGTGAATCTAAAAGAAGTGTTTTACAGATCTTGGAGACAACAAGCCTTTTATTTACAAGATTCAGGATAACATAAGTATATTCAAAAAAAGTGTCATCTGTATAAAGAGTAAATTTTGCTGCTTACTCCAACAAGGTCAGGTTACTGATCACAAACTATTACATCTGTAGATGTAAATATGACAATTTTGTGTGAAAAAGTGCTTGGAACTTTAGTTTGAAAGGTTTTTGTTTCTTTGAATTGTCATGTTGTATATTTACGGAATTGTTTGTCTGCGTAAGTAAAGTAATGACTTCTGTATAAACCTCTGGCTTTTAAATTTGGTTAGAAGGGCTTTAAAACAGATGTTAATATGTGATGTAACAGGTTCCGTGGTATATATAGGTTTGTACTTGTATCATGAAGGTGTGGCAGCATCGTTACCAGTGGAAGCTCCATGTAATGCCCATTATGACGTGTTGCCTTTAATAGTCTCTATGTGTGCAACCATAGACCTTAGAGAGACCAAATATTGTCTACATGAATTCTATGCGATACAATATTATAAGAGGACACCTTTACTTTGGAATGGCAGATTGTATCACTAACTATGATATTTTGGATTGCATGGTATTGCGTAAGTGTGTATCAATGGTTGCAACAGTTACCAACAATTTCATACTTCTATGGACAGCGCATCAACATTTTTTTCAAATGCACTTGACTATGAATATCACAAGCTAAAGGTCTATAAATAAATATAATTTATAAATACTATAAATATTGTGTATACAGTCACTCTGGCTTGCCATGTGAAACCAAATGTGAGCACAGTGTCAATGACGCTATTTTTACATGTATCGCATGTTAATCTGAGTCCACCAGTTTGACACTGAAATGTTAATACGGATACGGGCATAGTTAGTAACATTGTACTCTCTCTCCCTTTCACCATTGTCAGGCTAATCTTTGGTTTTGACAGTTTGATATGTATGGTTTCTGTACACATATTTTCGACTTTAGAATTTTTTAGAGACAGCCACTTTTTATTGTTTGTTGAAAATGAAGGTCAGCACTTGGTAACTGTTCCCAAGCAAACTCAAAACCTTTCAACAAAAATTTCTGCGGAATATTATAAAAAATTCACTTTCATATGAGAGAATAGTGTACACCTGAGGTTGAGATTCAATGTGGGTCGACTTTCAAAATGACCTGGCCAAAGATATGACGCAATATCAACATAAATGGAATAAAAAAATGGCTGATAAGATGAACCAATCAGGATCAACCTTTAGTGTGACGCAACGATGTGACGCAACACTAATATAAACGAAAAGAGGACAAAGGAATATTATGACCCAATCTCACTTTCCTTTGTGGTCGGAGCTTTACAGAAATTCCAAAGAAGAGCATATTAGTTAGCCACCGTTCAAGAAGTCACAAGGCTAGAGATTGTGAATCGTCTTGGGCCATAGCTTCAGTGCCATTCAATCGTAAGAATCTTTAATTGTTTCCACTTTTTGCTGCTTGTTATCCATGTTTGATTCTCAAAAGCCTACCATTTTTGTGGCCTTAAACGTTCTGTAGCGTCTTTTTCGTTGAATACAGTAAGACTATTTTTCCTACTATCATCTCTTTTAGTAGCCTATTTATAAGTTTCCGGATAGTGGTGACCGTGCTGTGCATCTAAGCTTAGTGTAGGTCGCACAGCTGCAACTGATCTGTTGAAGTGCCCCGCAAGGGTAACAGATGGCGCGATAGATTAGGCTCTCTCATCTTCGTTCCATTTTTAATCAAAACAGCCTAAAGCTACTTGACTAACACGAATAAATGCGATTGCGTCGTAAATACGTTGCAACATCTTTATATGTCAAGACGTCCTTGAACTGTTTTGGCAATATCGCGTCCCAATAATTCAGCCATTGTTGTCAGTTCCATTTCAGACTAGGAGCCAGCAAATGCTCAAGTCGTAAAATATACTACCAACAAATGCTAAAGTCATAAAATATACGACTGTAGCTTACGATTCTCTGCAAATTGCATAGCAGGTGAGAATGGCTCTAATTTATGACGCATCCCTCCGCTTTTTGCGGTGTGTGTCCGAAAGGACTGGGGAACAATTATTAGTTTAGTCAAAGGTCAGCATGTAGGTCGAAGCGTTCCTTTGCCCAGTGTGTCAGTACATCATCGCGAGCAATTAAAATCATTAGTAAATCCAAACACGGTGGATTGTTATTTGCAAAATGTTTATTTGTTTTTCATTTTATTCACATTTAATAATAACCTGTTTGCAACCTTTAAGGTAAAAGCTTAGCAGTAGAGCCGTAATCTTCCATGGGATCTTACAAGATTAATGAAAATATTGTACAAAATCAGAATAAAACTAAAAACAGACTAGAATATAAACGAAATGAAATACAATAACACTCATTTAATAGCAATGACATTCTTTTGTTCAAAGCATTTTTATCGAAATCATTCAAATTTGGAAATAACGACAGCTTCACTTCTACCATGGACTTATCGGAAGTTGAAAAGGAACTGCAGCATTGAATCTAGGACGCGTCTCCGCGTCACTGACGCGCAATCTCTTCAGAGGACGCGCCAAAAATTGTCAATCAATGGCACCTATGAAAAGCATGAAGGTATAACAGCTATGGTGATATGACCTCATGCACAAATAATTGTTTGGTATTGTTATACGCCACAAAGGAATAAAAATTAAAACATTATGATATCGCAAATCGGTGTTTGTCAAAGTAAAAAAACATTGCTTGATTCAAGCGTCTGTGTCTCGAGCCACTGCATGACCTTATGGCTATGTATCCGCATGGCGTACATAACGATCAACATAGTACTAGAATACGTTAATATGCATTGATGGACAATGGCTATGTGACTTTGAGAGCACAAACGATATCCAGGCTGCAGGTTACTCTTACCTCTGAGCAAAAATTTACCCCAAAGGCATTGTGCATACTGATACGTCGTTCCATTTCGTTGTAGCAATTTCGTCTTCAATCTTCTATGTGTAACACTGTCCTACGGGACTGTATAGTCAGGTAGCTCAGCAAAAATATCGTTACACGGATGACAAAAGTGTGTGGCAAATTTGCTGCATAGGTTCGTATATATGAAAAGATAAAAATTAGCTATTGCTCCAAAACTTTGGGCCGCCGAAAAGGCTCAATGACGTCATAAATTTAAAACGGCCGCCATAATATTGCTTTAAAATGTTAAAACACCATTAATGTTGGCAGTTTTTAATATTTTTTGAATGAATTGACACAAACATCCAAACCTACAAATTAAACCTAAAATTGATGCATATCAATTATTATGATGACGTCATAAAATCAAAATAGCTGACCAAATTCAAATGTCAATATTCTATTGCCTTAACTCAAAGTAACACTCTAAATTGCAGACAAAAGATATAATTGGTGCAACATAATTTAATAATGATTAATGATGTCATCATAAACCAAAATGGCAACCCAACATAACAAAATAGATTACTATAAAGTTTACTATGCTTAGTACAATGGCCCATTTTGGTAACAAAGGGATAGTATCATGGTAATGTACATTTTGTATTGATGATCCATAAACGCAAAATAAATGATAATGTAACAAAACGTAGCTAATAAGCTCAACAAGATGAGAAGTAGCTGACATTTTGTTTTTTTAACTTCTGTTGCATACGAGATATTTTTCGGGCTTTTTGTAATCTTTTTGTTGAAGTTTTTGCGTGAAGAAATGGGCTACGTTATGAAATCCAAGTTGTTGTTGTTGCACATGCGAGCATGTCTGGGGAATTCACCTTTAATTAAGCCGTTGAAGGTGTTGTTCGTGTGGCAGGAACTTCTTAATTATTATTGGAATAAGTCAGTTAGTTTTTGAGGGTTTTAAAGTCGATCATTCTCTTTCAATTATATCTCTGACCTTTGAAGACCACTCGGTCGAGGTATAAGATTTTGTTACAAGAATGTTCAAACTTGAATTCGAACGTAGGATGTAGGGTGTTGCACTGCTCGACATATGATCTGAATGTTAGAAGTTCATGTTCCGTTCCTGTGTGAATTATGAAATTGTAGCGTCTGAAAAGTTTCCATACCAATATTTGACCGGAGTTGGGAATTAGTGAAATTTTCCCAGTTTAATGGAATGTGGTGTCAGCTATTTCTCGTGAGTCCATTCTGCATCTACAGATCTATTTATATTTTTCTCCTCTGAATTCAAATATGTTGTGTTTCAGAATAATCGTGTGCTCATGTGCTTTGTTGTTGGCTTTTATATATCGTATGTGTTGTATGGTACTGTTTTGGAGTCCAGCGGTATGATCATTGCACTTTAAATACTGCTTCATTTTATGGCATATTTGTGTACATTGAAAGCACATCTAATGTTACCAGAATAGTTTTCTTGTGTCTTTCTTCATTCTAGCTTGTTCATGGGGTCTTTTATGTCCTTGACATATGTTGGTTGTCTTTGGACGATGGGTTTATGAAAAAGTCTATAAATTTCGAGATTCGGTTTGTTGAGCTAGAACAACCACTTCTAATAGGGCGTTCGATAAAGATTGTTTACTCTCCTTGGGGTTTGTGTATTTTTAGCAGGGGACACCATCATGATGTATGACATTGTATTATTCCAGTTATGAGATTGATTGAAAGCAATTTTAAGTCGCCTCGTCAATGACTTTCTTTTCGCAAATGTTTTTAACGATTTCAAGTACAATTTCTACCCTATGATTAATGTCGCCATGAGTTGTTTAACAGCAATAGTTTGCATTTTGCAGCTGTCCATAACTTTCTATAATGTAATCTGTTGTATTCACAGACGCCATGCCTCTTCCTTTATAGATTGGCTTTATTGTGGTTTGGGTTTTTTTTGTGGTGGTGGGGGGGTTCAGATTGTTCAGAGCAGTCTTTGCTGCTCGAGTCGTGTTGTTTCTGATATGGGTTCCTAATGGAATTTCCACTATCGATCTTATTGCTTCGACATAGTTTTACAATTTCGGGTTGTCCGTTGTAAGTAGTGTCCAAGATGGACTTATCTTTGAATGGATGTCTGATTAATTGTTTGTTTCTCATGATATAGCGCAATCTTATGATGCAAATAAGTTTGTTGACATCTTGTACAAGATTTTTTCTGTGTAGGCACTTTTGAGTGGGGATACATTCCAAGCCTTTGCTTAATGCTTTGATTCCAACATTTGTTAAGGTTTGATTTGCAAAGCTTTTGATGAATCTGAGAATCTTTCTCAGTTCTTGTTTTTTGTTAAACTTCTATTTGTTTATTGTGCATCCTAGCATTTGTTTTTTACGTTTTCGGTTTCCATTCAGCAAAACGAGACAAAAAGCGAAAGGCAAACAAGCTCTTCATAAATTCAAAAAAGCAATATAAGCTAGCTTCCAAAGGCAAGAAAAAATAAAGTCTTATCTCCGGTCACAAAACCATAACCAAACGGTTAGGTGTGAAGTTCCCTTCATTTCCTTTACATTGGTTCAATATTTTCAGACAAAGACCATTACTTAATAATCAATAATCTCATAATAATTTTTAACTCGTTTGAGCTTATTATCTGAGTTTTGTTACATCATTAAGGTTGAGTATATGGATCATCAATTCAAGATGTACATTACCTTGATACTATCATTTTGTCACGTAAATGGGCTATTGTACTAAGCATAGTAAACTTCACAATCATCCATTTTATAATGTTGGGTTGCCATTTTGGTTTTATGACGTAATCATAATAATTTTGTTACACCAATTATATCTTTTGTCTGTAATTTGGAATGTTAATTCCAGTTGAGAAATAAAGTATTGAAAACAGGCTTAATTCAGAGTATTTAACATTATAAGAAAATATAACGGCAAACATTTTGAATTTGGTAGGCCATTTTGGCTGCATGACGTAATCATAATAATTGATTTGCATCAATTAATGTTTTATTTGTAAGTTAGGATGTTTGTGTCAGTTTATAACAAAATGTACATAAAACTGCCAAAATTAACGGTGTTTTAACAGTTTTAAGCAATTTAATGGAGGTCATTTTGAATTTGTGACGTCATCTAACCTTTTCAGTGGCCCTACATTTTTTTAGCAGTTACTTTTGATCTGCACATATATGCGAACCTCTGAAGCAAAAAATTGGCAATTTCATCATCCGTGTAACGATCTTGCTGTTTTTTGTTGCTAAGCCACCTGACTATTCAAGGATGTTCTAGTTTCACTGACCTGCCATCTCAGGCTAGTTTATTTTTAAAAATGGGAACACCCACAATGGCATACTACTAACATCCTGTCACGCACGACACGCTCTAGTTCCATGACCTCCCATCTCAGGACAGTCGATAAATATAATGCCAGCTGGGTATATATTACGAAGCTAATTACTGTCCTGAGATGGCAGCTACGTGCACAGAATGTTTGTTTCGACTTGTAGCATTAGAAATACGATAACCCTGGTCACGCGTTGTCACCTAAATTACTCAACCTTTGCACAAAGAAAAGGGCAGAGGTCTGAGCTCCAAGGAAATTTATCTTAGAGAAACTCTGAGATCTGAGCTCTATCCCCTGACCCATGTCTTAGACAACACTACTATTGAACTCTATTTGACGTATTTAAAGTTTGCCTATGTCAGTCTAGAATTGCATGTTTGTTCTGCAGGGTCTTTTGCGGTTTACACAGTGTGAACGCTGCACTATTAAAGCTCTTTCAATGACCTAGGTAAGTAAAATTTTAACAACGCGGAATGTCTACAAATAAGGCCATTAGATATTCCAGAGCTTGTCTCATAGCCTTATTTTCTTCAGGATAGACCATTCGACCCCTTAAAAGTGGTAAATAATTTTTGCAGGGCAAAAACCATACAGATTTTGCAGCTTTCAAAATATTACTGGGAACTCTTCCTAAACATATTTCTGCTCCTTAGGGAGCCTTCAGTAATTACAGGGGGTGGGCCAGGGGAATTTCGTGCACACCTGTACCGTAAAATGTGACCCTCCCCCTATCCTCCTGTCTAAAATGTGACACTCCCCCTTGTCCGACATTCTAAAACTTGACCCCCCCAACCACTGCGGTATTCTCCCCAGGAATAACTGAAACAGTATCAGCTTTTTACATAACAATTGGTTCAATTGTTATGATAGGGACAAATTGCAGAGGGGAGGGCTGGTGTTTTTGGAGGGACAGTCGCAATTTATCATGCAATAATTTTTGAAGAGATATGGCATTTCATACATTTGAGGGAGGGTCACCATATTTTGTGCAACTACAAGAAGGCAAGATGTGGCTGATTGAGTGCTTCATCCAAAAATAGCAAATCATAATACATGGAGTCTATCAGGCAAATTATTGACAATTTTCCCCAACAAACATGCTATATCTGTATATTATATATGTTTGATATTGTATTTAAATGTACTTTGCTTGAATTGGGAAGTAAAATGTGCATTTGTGTACAAGAAATTGATTTCTGAATTTCACCAAAATGTCGATTCACCATGCATGGTGGTCTATGATGAAACTACGAATAGTTCTGTTTCAGTACAAAATTAGATACATCTGTGCATTTATGTATGCTTGATTATTTACATTTTTGTTCTTGATTAGACTAGAGTGGTTACAAGTCCATGGTTGTGCAAGATATTTGATTTTGGAATTTCACCCAAATGTCGATTCACTATGCATGGCGGTCCATGATGAAACTATAAATATTTTTTCCAATACAAAACTAGGTAAATCCGTGCATGTGTGTGCGCCTGATTATTTATATTAATGTATTTGATTAAACTAGAGTGGTTATAAGTCCATGGTTGTGCAAGAAATTTGATTTTGGAATTTCACTGAAAAGTTGATTTACTGTACATGGTGATTTTCTATTCAGGAAATATCACACGGACAATGAAAGTTTTCTTCATAAAATCAGCTTCTGTCAAAAGTGACCCCCACCCAAGATAGGTTCATAAAAAGTGACCCTCCCCCTTGAGCTGTATTCTAAAATGTGACCCCCCCATTCCCCCGGCCCACCCCCTGTAATTACTGAAGGCTCCCTTACTTTCCTTTGCTCCATGAACATCAATTTCTGCGCAATCCCAAGCATTCAGAATTTACCCGGATATGATATGTTTATCTATTCGGCTCTATTTGTTATTTGAAACCATAGACTGTATAGAGTTATGTTTTCCACTTAAATTACTAGCCAGTGGTGGCAGGCCAGTTTATCGACCAATTTAATTAAACGCGTTATCACACGATAATCCTGTGAAGCATGATCAGCATGGAACTCTCTGGTCAGGCGTTTGTGAGATTTTGAAACGAGATAGTCTCCGGTTTGTGTGTCAGAAGCACGGCTAAGAATGTGTTGTCTCAAAACTGCAATCAGAACTTTCAGCGTGAAACAGTGATTACTTCCATAGCTGTTAGGTTATATCAGGGTTGAGGAATGTTTACAATATCAACAATCGCATGTAAGAATTTATGTCTATGGAACTCAAACCGTCGAATAGCGTTATCGCTATTGCCCGGGGAGTTTCTGCATCCTGTCAATAGATGAATGGAGGCCACCGTCGTAAATGACATTTCCCTGCCAACCAGAACTACAAACACGGAACAATAAACCTCATTCAATGAACAATTTCCATTCTAATAAGCTGATCAACGTCTACATTCATTGCATTTAAGTCAGTTAAGCTTGAGTTCCGTCACTCTTTGCCTTTCATTCATACGAAATCAAGATTTTCCCGTCGCCATACACAAAGAAGTATGTTGTTTGCAACTCTTAAACATTTACCAGCGTCAGGTTTGGAAGGCAGCATCGCCCTTCCTCGAATATCAAACATGAATTTCAGGATAGTTTTATTGATTTTAAGGAAAGGAATGTCAGTGTGTCGTTTTCATGACGTTGTTTTGTCTTTTACTAATGAGAGAGGAAACGTAAAGCATCGTAACCATGACAAATAGAGGCACCGTGTCAATAAATTAATCAAACCGTCGGACCTGTAGATTTATCGATGAATAGCTTTACGAACACAACCTTTTTGATACAATATTTAATTAAAGTTTTGCAGTTCAAACGAGCGAAAAACAGCTTAACCCTTCATTTTAACAAAACAAAGTATATGGCATAAATCCGATTCAAATTTACACTTCTTAGAAATGATGGAACATAAAAACATGAAATGAAACTACCTTTTAAATTTGAAGATTACACTTCGGGTTTCCCGCTTTTTACACTAAAGTAAAAACGGGATGCTATTTTCAGAATAATTACTGAAAAACTAGTTTAGCACTTCTGCAAATAAATGTAAAACTTTTCTTCGCTTTTAAGTCAAAAGCAAAATAAAAATCTTGAACCTCAGTTGTATAAACTCAATTACTATTGCTTGCCTAGTCGATTTCTTAAAGGCACACGACATGATTATTACTGTTTGATTTATTTGACTAACCATATTACTGTGCATCATGCCATGAGTAATATGTCATCAGACCCGCAAGTTACTCGCCAGTAGAATAACTTCAGAAATATTTCATTGTGGTGACATGGGCTTTTAACCTCCCTAAAGTCGTTTGACTATTGGACGAACATATAAATTCCATGCCGACTGGCTTCATTTTACTCTTTTCGAAAAGTAAGTGGGCTATAATGCATTCTAAGTTCTTCGTCCAAACGGCTTTAGTCATAAAAAAGATGAAAAGTTTGTCCTGTGATGAGACAAAAAATTGAGATGTACCTTGAACTGTCTAAAATCTGCCATCAGTTAGTAATGTTAACGTAAACGTGCATCGCATACATTTCATTTCAGAGAAAAGAAGTAAAAGTTTGCGGAACTCTTCCCATGATCGATAAAACTTCCATGGTTTGACAAACCTTGTAAACATTGAAGTCAACAGACTCATTTGAATGTAACTGTTCTGCGATCAGGTGTATCGCTCTAACTCTTTTAAAATACATAAAAGAGAATTGACAAAATTAATTACGAAATATTAGACGTTTATTAGTTAGTGTCAGATCATAAAACTAATTCTTTATATCAGAAGTTGGCCTGTGATTTTATAAACTTTGGTTGAATTTACGAATGACGAATAACCCCTACCTACATGTATGGTAGGAAGCACCAAATTGATTTTCTAAAAGAGGAAACGGATCACCAGGTTTCAACATCTATATCATACATGGAGGAGACGTTGGTTGATAAAAATTCACACGAAAAAAGCTGATAAAAGTCATGCCAAATAAAGTCAAGTCAGGAAAACATATCATAAGTTACAGCCGCACATGAACTATTGTATTTATGCCCTTTCACATAAAATGCGTTTGCTGTACGGAACTACTGAACTTACACTCATGGCAGACTTATTTTTAAACTTTGAGAAGATGTTCAAAGGTTACGGAGAGTTGACACATTGTGTTATATAGTATATGTTCAAAGTTTACTTGATATCATCCGAAACACTTAACATGGATGCTAAATGTAACAATCTGGCGTGATTCTCTAAATTCTTCAACACTATTCGAACTGTGTAAAGAAAATCGTACGGTGTCCTGACGTTTAAGAATTGACATTCTCCTTCTTATTTCATAACAATTAATGTTGTTTACTATGACATCATGCAGGTCGATATTATGAAAAGTTGCATCCTTCATTTCCTCAATATATGCTCATGGCATACTGTCAGTTTGTAAGTACCTTAATACTATATTTTTAAAAAAATGCAAAGTAAATTAAAGTTGCTAACAACGTTGCTGGGCCAAAGCGGTTGAAGTGGTTGTTCGGGTCCGCTATGGACATTAGGAAAGTAGGTTAAAGTCATGCTTGGTCGTTCCTAATTTGGATGAAAATATCTGCTCTCACAGCAGTCAATATCGAACAAAAACTAAACCTCTAACCCTTCTACGCTGAGAGAAGTAAAATCATTCTAAAGTCACCTTGGGTCATCAAAAATTGTAGTAAAATATTGATTGAATGCTGATAAGTATACATGTACAAAAGGAACAAACTTGCAGCCCCAATTATTTTTTTTTTATCTTTTATTTGGACCTTCATATCAACTACATGGATATGTAAATATTACAGTGACATGGATACGCAAGTATCAAAGTTGCACTTAAAACAAAGGAAAATGGACATGTTGTGAGAGGTTTAAATTTACATTAAACTCTTTATCTTCTCAAAACTTGCTAATACATCAGCCTTTGCACCAAGCTCCTTCTCTATGTTGTACCTTAAAGTAAACTTATTTTTAATTACAACTTCAATCGGGGTATTTTCATAGGTCACCCAATACTTATGGATGCTCCATTTACCAAGGAGAATTAGAAGTTGAAAGACATAACGTTTTTTTTTTTTTAGGTTTGACGCTCTCACAAGCTTCTGAAAATATAATTTTTGATGGTGTTATTTCAATATGTACTAAAATCAAAACATCTGGAGATGACGTATTTTAGCTTATTCCAACATCTCTTAGCGATATGACAATAAATAAATCTGAGTCAACCTGATGACAAAGTGGACAGAGCATCGAATCTTTTAGCTTCCAAAAGTATAAATACTTGTTACATGGTATTAATCGTTGTAAAAGTTTCCACTGAAACTCTCTTAACTTCGTTTCTTTTGTCATATTGTACACTCTCGACCAAATTTTGTTACAGTCACTCTCTGACTTTACAGGAAAAATATTTAAACTACAAAACCATTTCAAGAGTTTATCACTTGCATGTAATGAATGCCTTTGTATGAGATGAGCACACAACACCTTGCAAGTTAATTTGTAAACTGAGATCCTAGCCCCAATTATTACTGCAATACATGAATGTCAAAGGTAATCGAAGGTCATCCCTAAATTTTGAGAGAGACATTGGTGCTAAAATGGTCGTTACCAAACAAAAAAAAAACTTCCTCCACGTAGATGCTGAAATATATGAAAGCTGGTCATGGGTCATCTTACGGCATTCAAAGCATTGGAGAGACATTAGGCCTTAAGCTCGACAAAAAAGTACTCATACCTCTACCATTAGTAGATGATGAGATATATCATATTAGGTCAACGGCCATTCGAAATCATCCAAACTTTTGAAGAAAACATTCGGTTTCGTAAATTATCACTTTATCCAACAAATACCGAACACCAAGCCTGGTTTGCAGGCCTGGGATATGCTAACTTGTAAAGCGAGGAAATTCGTGAAGTTGTAATGCCTCGTTGACCTTCTCTCTCAGGGCTGCTACCAAAATCCATGAAATTGTAGCCCACACGGCTACCAAAGCTCGGGACATGAAATTCAGTCACGTACTTGCCGTGCCATGTCCGGTCTGTCACTTTGGGGCAAGCTAAATGCAGTAAAATCCAGCTGGACACAGAAAGGCCAGACTATGACTTTGTTATGCAAATTACAAAGATGACCGTGCGGTGGAACTTTGCAACAAAGTTTCAATATCTCAACTGATGTACTTGGATGACTGGCAGAGGAAATGACGGCCAATGAAAACATATTTTCATTGCATTTTGATCATAATATATTGTTATGTGAAAGAAAACAAACAAAAAGGTGAACTCAGCAGGTTTTTTTTATATGAAATTTATTACAAAAAATAGAACTAATTGATAAGTCAGGATAGAATACAAACTGTAAAAGTGTACAGGCTACTTATCTCAGCTGGGACGGCAAAGCTCCAGTCTCAGAGTTGTAACAGTCTGTCGGATGAATGAACAGTCCTTTGGCTTGCAGGCTTGAAGTTGCACAAAGTCCACAGTATAAATCCAGCGTGGTAGGGACGGTCTCGAAAAGTTTTGAAATTAATACTGCTGGAGTTTCCAAAGACTTGAAGTAACACGCAAGAGACACGATCCCAAATGTCTGACTGCAAGCCTGCTGTCCCAGTATTTATACTCATGTGGTTATATATGAGAATATAAGAAAAGTCTAGAACTTTTATTGACATGCTAATTACTGCTCTAAAATTGTCTCTCTTATACAACTAATTAAATTTCCAGAACATTCCAAACATGACTAATTGAATCCAAGGTCGTGAGGTCATGAAGGACAGTGACCTTGAAAATGTTCTAGACTAATTAAACACAGGTCATGAGTGTGGGGGAATGACCTACATAACAGTATCAATCACAATTACACGGATAGTATGCCTCATTCCTGTAGAAAGCCAATGGTCTACTTCAGCCCTGCTACAGTATGTCTTAAAGGGACATTATTTGTATCTTTTGACCTTATATTGTTGCAAACGAGAAGTTGATAATGTTGTTCGACTCATTGAAAGATGTCTAAAGAACGGTCGACCATAGACAGCTTCCATCCCGTTTGCGTACACTGTATAGAAAAACCTTGGGTCAGAGGTTAATGGTGGGCTACCGTTGACCTGGATGAGACCACACTGCTAACTGC
Source organism: Ptychodera flava (assembly GCA_001465055.1). Taxonomy (NCBI): domain Eukaryota; kingdom Metazoa; phylum Hemichordata; class Enteropneusta; family Ptychoderidae; genus Ptychodera; species Ptychodera flava. The sequence continues at coordinate 184,934 of LD345475.1, forward strand.
TATCTAGGCCGCTGTAAGCATCTGCGTGTAAAAAAATAAACCATACGAAGTGAAAGTCGAGAGTGCAGTGTAGCAGTTTCGGGATTCCCTATTACCGATGCCGTTTGCTCAGTTACATGTTGACGGTCAGTTTTTCATGGAGATCTTGACGGCCAATCCTGCTCTTAGATACACCATTCTTTGCTGCTACAGAGCACAATTTTGTAATGGGCATTTCAAATGCCTACAAGATGCAAGAAGCCGACGACTCGGACAAGGCCTATTTTTTCGTCTCGTTTGTACCTCCACATGTAGACTTGCCCAAAGCCTGTGGGCATAGAAATGTCAAAACAGAGTACAATGAAGGGATAAACTTCAGTAGATAGTCACGTTATTGTCGAGGTGATCGCGAAATTGAAGCATATACAACAGAAGGGCCTCTACTGTCTATGATTGAAGCTGCTTTGGCGACTGACACGTACATCATGTACATTGTTGGGTGAAAGCTAGCTCTGCGTTGCAGGGTTGTGCCAAATCGCTGGCAGCACCTCGGTTGCGGCGTGCAGTTTCTACACAAAAAACAACCCATTTTTAATCCCAAACTCGCACTGAGTTTCGTTTTCGAGCACACCTGCCTTGCCTGGGTACACGATTAGCCCTGCGTACAGGCCTTTGTGTTCCCGGCGTTATTCGGCGAGGAGGCCGTATAACACTGGGAACACACAGACCTGTATGCAGGGCTAGGTACACAATGTGCTCAGCTGCGCTTCTAAACTTACGCAAAACCCACTTTTGGGAGTGAGTCGGAGGCACGGAGGCCGTAAGCGACGTATAGGGTCTCAACTGTCATTGTAATGTACTCACTTTTGGTTCGAAATGCGATGCAACTGATACAAAAAATTACACGATGCATAGAGAATAGCAACATTCGAACATATCTTGTGTATCGAGAGGTGACTCCAATCGCGAGCAGTATCAATCGACTCGGCGCGGTGTCACCACGTCACAGATGCTACATCGTGCACTGTTCAGTCTGAGTGCGATGTTTCCAAGTTCACCAAGTGATCATGTCGTGTTTGTAAAACGAACCAACGTAATAGCAAGAAAATGCCCTAAAAATCTTAAAAGTTGACGAAGATTTGCTAACGATCAAATGCACAGAAAATGCACTACTCTGTACCTGTTTCACTATCACCACAGCAATCTGACATCGTTTTTTAAGTTTTACCATTGACCCAATTACGTTTATGGTTTTATTTGTTTCACAGTCCGTGTCATCGATACTAAAATCAAACTTACAAGCAAATGCCCTGTTTATTTCACTATTTGACAGTAGTTTGTGAGACATGCATTTGTTTATGGCTGCGCTGTGAGCTCATCGATATGCATTGTGCTGAAGTTACTGTGTAGGTGACGGCCGCTCAGCGTCCCTAGCAGTACTTTGATAGTTGACGTATGCGTAGTATATCGGTCATGTGCCTGGGTTCAATAATGGCGGTTGGTTCAAATCGCGCGGACGCCCTTTACCAACATTGAACCTTGCCGTAAAGAGCAAGAAGGTGGTTTTACATATCCTTGAAGCCGTCCATAGTCACAATTTAGGTCTCCTTTGATTTGACCGGGGATTTCAGTCATCGAAAAAATGGAAAAAAAATGAAAAGATACAAATAATGTCCCTTTAACATGGATGTACAAAAAAATAGATGCTCTGACGTGCTGATTAGGTCGTGGCCGTTGTCATGACGACTATCAAAATTTGCATACCTCCCTGAAAATGAAACGAGTCGTCAAAAGGTCACCAAACTTTTGAGTATCACTGTTGTTTGTTAGGGGCACAAGCCTATCGGCTGGGCCCCCATTGGTTTCATTGGGGTTTTTCTTTTTCTTCCGCTTCTTCTTCCATTTATTCTTTACCAGCCTAGATCTGGAAAATTGCTGTATGTACAATTCCCAAACTGGGCAGAGTGATCAGAACCAATGAAAAATGGTGCACCTAACCCTTGAATTTTTAATTAGTCACGTGACCTGGCGCCCATATTGGTTTCATGAAAATCTTTCGATCACTACTACTCAAAAACCACTGGGCAAATCATCTCCACATTTGATGTGTGGCATGCTTGCACATTGCCCTTTAAATTTGACCAATAAACTCAGTGGTCATGTGACTTTTGCTGCCATATTGGATTTTCGAAAAAATACCATTTTACTCTTTAAAAATATTCTTCTCCATAACCAACTTACCGATGGGACTGAAATTTTATATGTAATATCTTAAGTGTGACTTCTTTCAAGTTTGCAGAAGGCATATGGATCGGTCACATGGTTTGGCCGCCATGTTGGATGTTGTAAAAAAGCAATTTAATATATAAAAATCTTCTTCTCCAGAACAGACAAACCGATTCAACTGAAATTTTACATGTATCATCCAATGTGTAATCTCTTTCAAGTTTGTGAATGTCATTTGGATCGGTCACGTGGTTTGGCCGCTTTATTGGATTTTGTGAAAATCACAATTTAATTTTTAAAAATCTTCGATTCCAGAACCAAAACACCGATTCAACTGAAATTTTACTTGTGTCATCTAAAGTGTGTTCGCTTTCAAGTTTGCGAAAGGCATTTAGATTTTGGATTTTGAAAAAAATTGCAATTTCATGTTGAAAAATCTACTTCTCCAGAACAAACACACCGATTCAACTGAAATTTTACATGTATCATATATAGTGTGATCTCTTTCAAGTTTGCTAAAGGCATTTGGATCGGTCTCATAGTTTGGCCGCATTATTGCATTTTGCAAAAAACGCACTTTAATATTTAAAAATCCTCTTCTCCAGAACCAAAACACTGATTGAACTGAAATTTAACTTGCATTATCCTTAGTGTGAGCACTTTAAAGTTTGGAAGAGGCACGTGGTTTGGCCGCAATATTCGATTTTGTGTGAAACGTATGATTACTGGCAAAACCTATATTAACTATGAGATGGATGTTCAAAATCTTTCTTTACAAGAACCAAAACACTTTTCCAAGCTCAAATTTTGCACATAATATCATCAGTGCAAGAACTTGAAACAATGTTAATCGCTTTGGCCCCGCCAAGGCTGCTTGCAACTTTAATTATACCTCTTTCCTTTGGGTATAAGGTGTGGAAGTATAAACATCATATGACAAGAAATTTTATTTAATGGGCAGAATCTTGAAAAATAGCTTTTTCTTGTCTTGTTAATGGAAAAAATCCCTAAACTAAAATATGCATGGGTTACCAGCCATTGTCACTGGGCTACCAACTTCAAACCAGATATGAACTGAAAATGCTCACGTGTTTCATTGTATACTGCAGTTATGTGTAAATTTGAACCTTTACCACAAGTTTGCAACTTCATTGAAAATGTTATTATCAACATAATGAACAACACTCACCACAGATTAATTCTAAAGGTGATTAAGTATACAAATATGTAATTAGCTGAAATAAAAATACTAATTTCTTTGACTGTTGTCATTGTATCACCACTTTATATAGCAAGCATGATTGCCTTTGGTCAAGTCTTTCCAGCTATACATATGCCAAACTGTAAAAGCTCATGAGATATGCAAACTATAAATTTAGCCGACATGAAAATGCGAAATTAATTTCAATATTGTTTTAACCTGGTATAATCATCAATGTACATAGCACATTTTGCCAACTTTAATAAACTTAATCCCAGTATATAACCCTAATTAGGAAAGTCCATTAAATATGCAAATGAGGTATTGATTGAAATAATCTCATGAAATATGCAAAATTAGGATTTGGCTGGAGTAAAAATGTTTAATTACTTTCAATAATGTTGTATCATAGTATCTTTATTGTACATAGCGAGTTTCATCAACTTTGGTCGGGTCAATTCAGATATATATCCCTAATAAGGAAAGGTCATTAAGTATGCAAATAAGGAATTGGCTGAGGTAAAAATGCTTAATGCTTTTCATGTATGTTGTATCATAGTTACTGCAATACATGTAGCAAGATTCGTCGACTTTGATCAAGTCAAGTAAGATATATATCCCTAATTATGAAAGTTCATTACATATGCAAATAAGGAATTCGCTGAAGTAAAAATGCTTAATGACTTTCAATAATGTTGTATCATAGTATTTTCAATGGACATGGCAAATCTCATCAACCTTGATCAAGTTAATTCAGATATATATTCCTAACTAGGAAAGTTCATTAAATATGCAAATAAGGAATTGGCTGAAATTAAAATGCTTAATTAGTTTCAAGAATGTTGTATCATAGTATCTTCAATGTACATAGCAAGTTTAATCAATTTTGGTCGAGTCAATTCAAATTTATATCCCCTTTTTCCAAAGTGTATTAAATATGCAAATTAGGAATTGGCTTCGGTAAAAATGCTTTTTGATTTTTATAAATGTTGTATCATAGTAACTTCAATATATGTTGCAAGTTTCATCAACTTTGGTCCAGTCAATTCAGATATATATCCCTAATTAGAAAAGTTCATTCAGTATGCAAACGAGGAATTGGCTTAACTTAAAATGCTTAATGACTTTCAATAATGTTAAGTCATAGTATCTTCTACATACATACCAAGATTCATCAATTTTGATCAGGTCAATTCCGATAGATATTCCTAATTAGGGAAGTTCATTAGATATGCAAATTAGCAATTATCTTTCATGTTGCCCCTTAATAGCTTTCACAGCTGATATATCTTAGTGGGATCAATATTTTTAGCAAATCTCATCAAATTGTGTACAGTCGTTCTAAATGTATATTCGTTTTTTTCTGAAATCATTAATTATGCAAATGAGCAAAAATTAAGTAAGCTACACTCACCAAAAACTAATCAGTTCTTGCCATTAACAACCTAAATCTATGAACCAGATTTGATTGTCATCTGATGAGCCGTTTTTGAGATATCGGGCAGACAGTCAGACAGACAGACAGGCACACAGACAAACAGACAGCGCTGCGACATAAGTTCACGTGTGTGAACATGTGAGCTAGCCAGATATGAATTGCAAATGCTCATGTGTTTCATCATATATTGCATTTATGTGCAAATTTGAGCCTTTGCAACTTAATTGAAAGTGTTATGATCAACATAATGAACAATATTCACCACACATGAATTCTAAAGGTCATTGAGTATTCAAATATGTAATTGGCTGAAATAAAAATAATTAATTTCTTTTAGTACTGTCATTGTATCACCACTTATAATAGCACATGTAATTCCCTTTGGTCAAGTCCTTCAAGCTATATATGCCAAACTGTAAGAGCTTATGCAAATTATAAATAAGCTGACATGAAAATGCGAAAAGACTTTCAATATTGTTATAACCTGGTACCATATAATCATCAATGTACAAAGCATGTTTTGCCAACTGTGATCGAGTAAATCCCAGTATATATCCCTTATTAGGAAAGTTCATTAAATATGCAAATTAGGAATTGTCCGAAATAAAAATGTTACATAACTTTCAATAATGTTGTATCATAGTATTTTTAACGTACATAACAAGTTTCGTCAGCTTTGGTCTAGTCAATACAGATAAATATCCCTAATTAAGAAAGTTCATCAAATATGCAAATTAGAAATTGGCTGAAGTAAAAATGCTGAACGGCTTTCAATAATGTTGAATTATATTATCTTAAATATATGTAGCAAGTTTCATAAACATTGGTCGGGTCAATTCAGATATATATCCCTAATTAGAAACGTTCATTGCATATGCAAGTAAGGAATTGGCTGAAGTAAAACTAATTAATGACCTTCAATAATGTTATTCTATTGCATCTTCAATGTACATAGCAAGTTTCATCAACTTTGGTCGAGTCAATACAGATATATATAACTAATTAGGAAAGTTCATTTAATATGCAAATAAGGAATTGGCTGCAGTAAAATGCTTAATGACTTTCAATAATGTTATATCATAGTATCTTTAATGTACTAGCAAGTTTCATTTATTTTGGTCAAGTCAATTGAAATATAAGTCCCTAATTTCAAAAGTTTATTTAATATGCAAATTTGGAGTTGGATAAAGTAAATATGCTGAATGACTTTCAAGAATATCATAGTATCTTTAATATATGTAGCAAGTTTCATCAACTTTGGTCTAGTCAATTCAGATATGTATCCCTAATTAGGGAAGTTCATTAAATATGCAAATTACAATTTCATTACATGTCAACCCTTAATATCTTTCACGGCTGATACATCTTGGTGTGATCAATATTGGTAGTAAATCTCATCAGATTGTGATCAGTCATTCTCAATGTATATCCGTTTTTTCTATAATCATTAATTATGCAAATGAGCAAAAAGTAAGCAAGCAATTAGTTCTTGCCATTTGCATACGGAATCTATGTACCAGATTTGATTGTAGTCTGATAAGCCGTTTTTCAGATATCGAGCACACAGACAGACAGATAGACAGACAGACAGGCACACAGACAGACAGACACACGGACAGACAGACATCGCTGCGACATATGCTCACGTGTGTGAACACGTGAGCACAAAATTGTAGCTAAAATGGACTACAAAGGAAAAAGTAAAGTTCGAGCCCTGTCTCTTATTCGCCAAGTCAAAAGAGATTATCAGCTTCTGTAATATAACCCCTAACTCTTGCAATTTTCAGAGGTAATCAAAACAGTTCGTTTACGAAATGCTTACATAATAAGCAACATCAAACCCAGATGATACATGCACTTGCGAAATGCACGTATGGCTTTTTACGACTTAAGTAGGTTCGCACTTTATTTTCATTCCGAAAATTTAATAATGCATACGATTGGTTGATAAATTGTGGTATAATATCTGATGGTTGCATTTATAAAAATAAATCGAATGCTCCCAACTTTGTACAGTGTATACACGTAAAGAGAGGAAGAATTAAAGGTATACAGTCACCTGTAATCTAAATATGCCCATATATGGTCAAAGGGGCGTTCCTTGGTATTCAAAATGCCCATGTGAGGGCGCTGTTTTTAAAAAGCGGCCACCCGCTTAAAACCTGTGATTGGTTAGATTTTCTCTTTCCATGGCAAGTGTGGCAAAATTGGAACAGGTGACAGTATACCTTTAATGTTGGACATATGTTATCAGCGTAGCTATTGTTTGAAAAGGTGGCTGTATCTGTGCATGAAGTAAGTCAGCTGTCATGTTTATCTGTCCAAGTCTTTTCCTAATTGTTTTTCACGATTATAGTTTCAAATATTTACTTTTCCTCGTAGTGGGTTATGGGTACCTCCTCCTGTAATTGGGCTGACCCCGTTGGATGTATGATGGAAAGAAAGAAAATAATATCTTACGCTTTCCATTGTGTTCACTTTCAGCGTAATGGACCAACTTCATGGGTCTGCTTCAACTGAGAATTTTTACTTCATAATATTTCCGGAATACAATATGGAACAGCTACTGGAGTAAATATGAAGTATCCGACATTCGTGACAAGCAATTTGAATTATGTGGAAAGCACATGAACACGGCATAAAATTGTAGACGATTGCAAAGTCGCATGGAGAATTCTGATTCTCAGATGACAGGTAAGCTTACATCAGTTTTACTTTTACAGTAGTGAGCGCCCGAACATTTGCTGTTTTTCACGTTAAAATGCAACGGTCCATCATTTTTTTGCTTTGCAAATTCCCTAAAAGACCCCGTTAAAGTTTACCTAATCGATCACCTAACAACGGATCAATTCGACATAAGGAATCAGCATGACCGTGTAGCAATTAAGTTTTCAACAATGACAAAGTACAACTTTAATCACATATGTACAGTTTAGGCAGGTAAGTCGTATGCTTGGTAATTCCGGCGAACTAAAATGAGTGATTAATTCTCTAAACGAAAATGGTCAAATGTCAAGGTAAACGTTTTAGTACAGGACTTTTGCAGATTGATCATATTTCATTCGGAATTTACATGCACTACTCTTCAAGTTTCTGTGGTCCTAGGAAGATACAATATTATAACAGAGCATGAAGCGAGAGTGTTCCCATTGAGTTAGACTAGTATATTGTCAATTACATACAATATCTGAAAACCTTGCCAATAATGAGATTTTATGAACAAGTCTAAAACTTGTTAACGAAATCACTTTGTACCGCGGTGACTCCGGAAGTGATGTCAGTTTAAAATGGCGGAAAGAAAAAAATGCGCTTCGAACGATGCATTTTAACAGAGATAAACCAGAGAAAAGTCCTCATTCTTAACAATACAAACATCCTGAAGCAATGCCCCGTCACAATCAAATTAATATGCACCCTGTTGTTCGTCAAACAAGTATTTTATTTTATTTATACGCCTTGGATGCATCTGTTAACTCTGTAAACAGTATCTTTGCGAATAGAAACAAATTCGATTCGGGATATCGCCAGATAAACGGTAATGCAATTCCTGTAGCCTGGAAATCGATCATTGTACCCAAGTTTAAAGGTATACAGTCACCCGTAATCTGAATATGCCCATATATGGTCAAAGGGGCGTTCCTTGGTATTCAAAATGCCCATGTGAGGGCGCTGTTTTTAAAAAGCGGCCACCCGCTTAAAATCTGTGATTGGTTAGATTTTCTCTTACCATGGTAACTGTGGCAGAATTGGAACAGGTGACAGTATACCTTTGACTGAAAGTGGATAGTTTCAGGTGTTATCGTGAATCAGTATAAACCATAAGTGATGTTCAATTGCATATAGGTGAAAATGTTTTGAATTACAGTGATAACTACAAATACCTACGTATTGTATTCAATCAAATTTTTAGACTTCTCGGTTACATCATCTTATCTGGCTGAGTCAGACAATACAGCACTTGGATTTATCATTTCAATGTTCAAAATTCTTTAAAATACGGGTTTCAGCACATATACAAAGTTTTACGATTATGTATAGCCCAAATACTAGACTATGGTTCAGCTATTTTGGGTTACGGTAAACATCAAAAGTGTGACTCGGTTTAACACTATGCTGTACGGTTCTTTTTAGGGATTCATAGATTTACACCTATTGATGCCGTATCTGGTGACACAGGTTGGAATTCATGTCAGGTGCGAAGATGCATTCGGGTACTGAGATATTGGAATCATCTTCTTAATCTTGATGGAAACAGACTTACAGAGAAAATATTTCTCTGGGACTAGCTCTTCAGCCGTCAAATTGGTCTTCTGACATATGAAATATTTTTGACGACCATAATTTTAATACGGATGGACTACTTCATGTAAACTTAAGTCTAGCCTCAAGACGTTTGCAGCTTGAACATTCATAAAATTGGTCTGAACATATAAACGGAAAACCAAAACTTAGAACATATGTGCTCTTTAAAACTGATTAGAATGCTATGTATCAATGTGTCTGTCGCGTAGACAGCGATCTTTATTGGTCAATTTAGAGCCGGTGTTTTGCTTTTACGATTAGAAACTTGAAGATAAACGGGCGAAGCTGTTGACAATAGAGTCTATATTTTTCAAAATGCTGTAGATAATGAGAAGCACTTTCTTTTTCATCGTAATCTTTATGATAATTTGAAAGAATGTATTTGAATTATCAAACTTATCAAACTGATGCTCAAACTGTGACATCAGGTAATGAGAAACGTATATTTTTGATGTCTTGAAATGTTAGGGGAATATCAAAGTTCATTTAAAAATGCATTTAGAAGGAGAAAACAGCAGTTATATATGAATATTTGAGTACGCAATGATTTCTGCTTTCGATGCCCTCGTGATCCGTTTATTCTAATTGTTTGAATTGTCTTTAAAGTGACATATACGCCCTTTGGGCTGGGAGGAATTAGCTTCATGCAGAATTGTAATTTTTTTGAATCATGGATATTTCACGTCACTATAATAAACTTAACGTTAAATAAGAGCTAAAAATATAGTACGTAAATCATAAATCAGATCGCGAATCATTTGGTTGTCCTCTCATCGACTTAAAAATTGACAATGTATTAATTTTTAACCTAGTCGAAATGTCCAATCATTAATCTCTGGCATTAATATTCATAGAAAACTGAACAGACTCAGTTAAGTTTTCTAGAAATATTGGGTGACCCAAAGATGGGAAAAATGAAAGTGAAACTGTATGGGTTACTACTAAATGCTGCCTTTGTCAATGCATACTGTTTAACGATAGAAGCGTACTGCGAGTCACTTCTCTTAGACACCAAAACTTCAATCTGTACCCCTGTAGTCATAGTAGTCATCGTGAATTATCTGACAAAGTATAGTAATTTGCATTGTGGTATGACTCATGAGTAATGTGCCACAGGATTTGCAGAATAATCGAAGGGTAGCATTATTTCAGGAATCTTTCAAGGACACTGTTAGTATAACTCTGTTATAAAACTTAGCTAATACTGAGTCTTCTAGTCCGGATTTAATCTGACCACATTCTACTCTCAATAGAAATCAATTTACCTGTAAAAGAGAAACTGAATATTTAAAAATAGACTGCCATCAATTTATCGCAAACAGCACCCACAACTCTTTCATAGTCAACTTACTCGATTACTTGTTTTTTTGTTGTTTACACTTGCTTATTATATCAGTTGCATTTAAAACTATACAAATGCATATAAGTTAGAAAGAGAAAACGTATTTATAACACATCGAAACACACAATATAACATAACAATCGAAATAATAAATTAAAAAAAAAGCTATACATTTACACTGTTGTACAGATAAACAGATTTTTATTGTATTCGTCAAATTTCAATAAACATTCACTATTTTTACGACATTCTTGAAATAAATATGACACTCGTGAGATAGCAAAGACGTTAACAACACCTCTCTCTCAGACTCTCTCTCTCTCAGACTCTGTATGTGGTGTGCGTGTGTGTGTGTGTGTGTGTGTGTGTAGCAAAGACGTTA
>LD345475.1:198089-229401 GCA_001465055.1 Ptychodera flava
GGTGGCCATTTTGAATTTCAAATATTGGTAAATCTTGAATAATGTTTTCTCGAGTAACAACATTCACACGGTGACCCCTGATAGCATTACACATCAAATTGAAGATTTTTACTTGAAAACCCGCTCTAAAAGAACTTTAAAAATTGTTGTCGCCACATGATGATCGCCGTAGGGGTGATATAGAGTATTTTCTCTTTGTTCGTTCAAACTCAATACCTTCTTCATTTATTTGTTCACTAGCTGCACCGAACCAAAATTTAACAATCAAAATCAACCTCAAGCCGCAGACTTGTTCAACATTATGGCGCGTTGAGCTGTCAAGCTGAGTTCGAAACGTGAGCTGTTCTAATAAATAATGCGATACGCATTATGCAGGTCTTCTTGTTGACAACATTACACAGGGCTCCAGCCAATCAGATTGCGGTTTTCCAGCTTAACATATTATAATGCAAAAATGGAATGGTCCATTTGGCACAGGCTTAACCTCGTTGCATTTTCAGCCACTGGATTTTGAAGTCAACAGTACAATACGCGCGGTAAGTAAAGAAGTAAATTTATTATCATTTAAAAGCTCACTATGTGTTCCATGTTTGATATTCGTGCAGAAAAAGAAAAGAAATATATCTTGCGCAAAAGTTTCAGTGTGTAACAGGGCCTGTGCACATGTGCCACAGCCCTAGGTGTAATTATTGTGGCCCATGGGCTGTGCGCCGGCTTTCTCAGTCGTGTTGCCTTTAGTGACAAATTTTGGTGGGCATGCGTTATATTTACATATTTATTTGCATATCATGACAGATAAGACCACAGGGATATATTCAGGGACAATAAATACTAATATGATGAAAACCAAATAGTTTTCTTTTTCTACAAGTTTCTTTTTCTGTCTGCCTTTCTGTTACCTATACGCTCTGCTCGCCTGAGATGTGACGGACTGCCCACTGTGTCAGATATGCGTATTAAATGCGCCCTCTTTCTTGCTTCTGCGTGTGACCTGAATCCGTTGTGATTCCCCAAGGGGAGACAGTGGGCTGACTGTGATTTCGCTGGCTGGCGAAATCACAGTCTATCGCAAGTAATTTCTAGAAATGTACCACTTTTATAGTGTTCGTTGGCTTTCATCGTGATTTTGATGATCGGGACTGTTAAAATTACCAATCACGAAGTCTACACTTGGAAGATGATGTATACATTAACACACGTACGATGTGAACCTCAACTTGCCCGTGAGCCGACCTTCATTATAATTTCTAATGAGCAAGCAACACTTATTAAATCTGATGAATGACAGCGTGCCTAAGCTGTGGAATACACAAGAATAAACATGTATAGAAACAAGAAGATTACGATGTGGTCATTTCGCTGGGAGGTAAGTTGTTACAACTGAGTTTGCCGACAAGGTACAGTCCACGATCAGTTCAGAACAGTCTGAGTCAGAATGCCAAACTGCACATTTCCTCTGCAATTTTTCATAACTTGTAACGAAAGAGGCTGTAGATAGTTTCCATCATTAGATTGATGTGTAAGTATACCACTTTCAGATTATTTTCACTTAAACTTTACGGGAGGCTTACAAACCTCAAATTCACGTCAAACTTCTTTTGGTGTGTACTTTAATTTAATTTCTCCTCAGTGGTCAATCGTTCTGATTTACCCTTTCATGTTGGCATTTTTTGTGTTTTGATCTGAGAAGAGACAAAAAGTCGTATCCATGATTCAATAATAGGCATACAATAATAGGTCAATACATTGTACTGCCTATACCAATTTACTGCACCAACATAATCGTTCACGGTTATGTTGCTACACATCGCGGCTAGAGGTGTGACACATTGCCATGAAGGCGCGATTTTGCATAATTTTTTTAATATCGGATATTTACCATCAAGTATCGAAGTTTGACGTATCGACGATTTCTAGACGCTAATATCGATACTAAACGATCATAGAATGACTTGCCTGTTATGGTGCCTCTTGGCCCGCTTGGTCTATGAAATCGCCGATTTCGGGACTCTAATATATTTACTAAACGATACTAGAGTGACTTGTCACAAACAACTTTCCTATAGCCGTATAACGTTCTATAGGGGGAGGTCAATGAGCAATTACGTCATATTTTTGAAGAGCGCCGCCATCGGCTCAATTGCGGACAGGTTTTGCTTGTCTTGGAATAACGCTCGATTCTGAATCAACAACTGACTGAAAACATTCTGCACATGCGCACATCACAAGACAGAAAGACAACCTTGTGAACAGTGAAAACCCGATGGAATTCTGTCAATTCTTTTGTAAGTTACATGTTTTTGAAAATCGCTCTCAAAAATTTGAGATTTTCCGAAGTTTTCTGGGCATTTTTTCTGTCCTTTTTAGAGGACCTGGAGAAGATGAATGAGATTTTTCATGTGAAGACCGCTAATTTTCCCAGTGACCTGAATACATCACCTAACGTCGGGAACGCAACTGTAAATATATGGAACGGTTTTTTATGCATAGCCCATTTTCCGTCTTTTGACAAGTAGGATTGGCTTGTTTGACCTAGAAAATGGAGGAGGTGATGAGCGGTGATAGACCCTCTGAGGAGAAGCATATCTCAATGCTGACACGTCTATGCCGTGTGTGTGGCACACAAGACCTAAAAAAGCCTGCAAATGTCAACTTATATGCCAATGAACTCATGAAGGTGTGCCAGTGCCACCACAATGTCGATCACGTCTGTCCAGGCCTTTCCGACACCCCCCGGTCATGGCAGTACGTACGTACGCGTACGGCAAATCGTCGGCATATGACCACAAAATTACCTCTGAAAACTTTCACGCTGCACAATTCGATGACCCTGTGCTGGGAAGTAGTTATCCGACTGCTGCAGTCTTTTTGTTGAGGCTTTCCGTTTGTTCTCCATTGCATTTATCAATAGGACAACGCGAAATGTTTTGCTAGCCATTGTTTACGTATTGATTTTGAAATTTGCTGGATATTGCGGGGTCAAGTCAGGTCGTAAGCCACGTGCGCATGAGCTCAACATTTTATACCCAGCAGCCTCGGCGAAAAGTTATACGGCCATAGGGCTCTACGGGGAAAGTTGTCTGTGCTTGTTGCGCCTCGGCACGCAAGGTCTGTGAAATCGCCGATGTTTACCCCATATTTATCGGCGATTTGGGGACACTAATATCGATACTAGACGATATACCAGAATGACTTGCCTTGTGTACCTCAGCACGCCAGATCTGTGAAATCGCCGACATTTCCCGGATATTCATCGGCGATTTGCAATTGGGGACTCTATTATCGATACTAGACGATACTAGAATGACTTGCCTTGTATACCTCGGCACGCCAGGTTTATTACACACCAATATTTACCCGATATTTATTTGTATACCTCACTGCGCCCCCCCCCCCCGGGACTGACACTAACTTTCATACTAGACGATTCTACATTTTGTCAAATCGCTGGTAAATATCCTATATATATCGAAGATTTCACCAGCTTTAAATACAAGTCTGGTCAAACCCGACTTCCGAGGAATGACTCTAACTTCGATACTAGATGATATCAGATTTCACACCTTATAGATCTAGCCAAGCCAATTCAACTTCGATACTGTATAGTCTAATAGCCGTAAATATAGGATATCATATAAACGTGCAATGTTGCGGTGTCCTCCACATTGCTCCATACTCGACCAGTTGGATACCCGTATTGACATAGACCATATTTATGCAAGAATTTGCCAACGTAAACATCTGAATATTCATAGAATAGCAAAGAAATCGACCACTTTCAGTTACACATCGTACGGTGAGTCAGCCAGCTGCCTCCCCTTGGGGACTCGATAATCCTGCAAAAATGTTTAGGTCACGCATATAAGCAAGAGTTCACAGAAAGGGGGCGCATCTTACTACTCACGCACTGACACAAACAATGCGCAGCCTAGTCCATCACGTCGCAAGCGAGTAGAGCGTAAGAGAAAGACAGATAGAAATAAAAAACTTGTAGACAACGAAAGTTATTTGGTTTTTATCATATAAGTATTTATTGTCCCTGAATATCTCCCTGTGATAAGACTGGCAGATAAGGCTGCCGGCTGTGTTGCCTGCCGACGATGTTGACTTGATGGGCGTGATGTGTTACGTTATCCTGAATAGGAAAAGGAGCTGATCGCATTACTTCTCCTAAATTCCTGCCTTGATACTGAAGTGTTTGGCATAACTAAAATTGTAGAACATGCAGAGCTACTAAAATATAAATGTGTAATTTTGATGCCCTTATAAAGACAGGAGAGTGTGATTAGCGTTTTACATATGAATTTTTTGTATACAAGTCTGAGATATAGTCAAGCTATGGAAAAAACTACTTATCTGTACTATATGTATCAATCTAGCCTGGCGTTAACGACGACCCTATTTAATGAGGAATTTGGAGTGGAAGTTATTAAATTAGATTTCGATCACAAAAATATGCTGTTTTGAACTTACCGCGGTCCAAACAGATAATAAAACTCACAGAAACCATTGAAAAACACAATTCTGCAGAGTTACTTTTATAGCATGATCCGTCATGATACACAAAATGAAATTCACACAAGCAATTCATATGTGTCTTATTTGGTGTGGCAAAAACCATTATCAAACGACCGACGAGTCGGCAACACTTCATTGGCAGATGATGCAGCGGACAAGGTTGCCTGACGTCAATAGTGACAAACAGTTATGGGAGAGACGGAAACTAAGGACACTTAATAAAAATGCTCAAATATTTTCTATTTAGCGTGCTTTGAGAGGGAAAAGAATCACATACGCGATTCAAATCTGCCCGGTTATTTCTTCACTGTTTCAAATAATCATGGAGTACGGTCATTTTGTTGAGTTACGTGCATGGACTAACCGACAAAAAGTTGAAATGCAGAGCCCATTGATCTTGGATAGTGTTAAAGTCTTTCAAAGCACATGGTATTGCAGCATCCAAATATCAGAAAGTAAATTTTTCCGGGGATGTTACTTCACTATTTCAAGTTACTGATGCAACGGTCGGAGAAGAGTATTGACGCTCAGAGCACAACAGGGTCGACCGACACTCTTTAGCAGCAGTAAAAATTGCGCGCCAGCACGTCACTGAGATTATAAACCTGGCTTTTATTTTACGAATGCAGCAGGAACGGTGTGTTTTGCAGAATGACCAAACAGATGTGCCATGTACATTTTCTCTGTTTTATCTGTTTAATGCGAACCATTGCTTGTAGAGACACAATTGTACACGCTCTACCACTGTATATGCCGTCGATGCTAAGGGACTGGACACAAATTATGGGGGGGGGAGCGTGTTTTTTGGGGTGGGTCGCCATTTTTCGCGCAAGCATTTTTGAAGGGTGATAAAATTTTGTGTATGCCTATGGGGAGGGTCACCTTTTTTATGCTTCAAATCTGAAATTGCATGTGCACGTATTGAAGAATATGGAATACTGAAAAAAGAAAAAATACCTCCTGGCACTTTCATTTTCTGCCATTCCATTTTCGGCGTGCCCTTAGGGCGCAAGTTTAAGAGTATAATAAACAATGTATTGATGATCCAAGCAGCCACATTGATTTAAGTTGTCATGATTTCTACTTATCCAACTCCTCTATTGTGCATAACTGTCCCCTATAATGACTCTTTCAATAACAATTTGGGAGATCACTAATTTGATATCATTCTCCCATTGGCAATACATTGGGTATAGGTCAGTGTCAAATGTTCATGTCGCTGTATGTACATTTTTTATTTTTGAGGACATGTACAGAATGCAAACTATTCAGAATAGTGCAAAGTGTCATCAATAACAACTGGAAGCTTCAGGCCGAAGAACTTTTGATTAACAATTTAGGATCAGATAACCTATGAGTTATTTGTAGTTTCCTCATAGCCTACAATTTATAGTGAATCAACATTTTAAAGAAATTCCAAAATCAAATTTCTTGCACAACCATGGACTTGAAACCACTCTAGTCTAATCATTAACATTAATGCTAATAATTCAGTGTACATAAATGCACAGATTTACCTAGTTTTGTATTGGAAAAAAATATCCATAGTGTCATCATAGACTGCCATGCATAGTGAATTGACATTTCAGTGAAATTCCAAAGTCAAATTTATTGCACAGCCATAGACTTGAAACCACTCTTGTCTAATCATTTACATTAATACTAATAATTCAGTGTACATAAATGCACAGATTTACCTAGTTTTGTATTGGAAAAAAATATCCATAGTGTCATCATAGACTGCCATTTATAGTGAATCGACATTTCAGTGAAATTCCAAAATCAAATTTCTTGCACAGCCATAGACTTGAAACCACTCTTGTCTAATCATTTACATTAATACTTATAATTAGGTGTACATAAATGCACAGATTTACCTAGTTTTGTATTGGAAAAAATATCCATAGTGTCATCATAGACTGCCATTTATAGTGAATCGACATTTCAGTGAAATTCCAAAATCAAATTTTTTGCACAACCATTGACTTGAAACCACTCAAGTCTAATCATGAACATTGATACCAATAATCAAGTATACATAAATGCACAGATTTACCTAGTTTTGTATTTGTAAAAAATATTCATAGTGTCATCATAGACTGCCATGCATAAATTCACAAATTTACCTAGTTTTGTATTTGTAAAAAAATATTCATAGTTTCATCATAGACTGCCATGCATAGTGAATCGACATTGCAGTGAAATTCCAAAATCAAATTTCTTGCACAACCATAGACTTGAAACCACTCTAGTCTAATAATTTACATTAAAACTTAAAATTAGGTGTACATAAATGCACAAATTTACCCAGATTTATATTGCAAAAAATATCCATAGTGTCATCATAGACTGCCATGCATAGTGAATTGACATTTCAGTGAAATTCCAAAATCAAATTTCTTGCACAACTATTGACTTGAAACCACTCTAGTCTAATCATGAACATTAATACCAATAATCAAGTGTACATAAATGCACAGATTTACTTAGTTTTGTATTGGAAAAAAAATATTCATATTTTCATCATAGACTGCCATGTATAGTGAATCAACATTTCAGTGATACGCCAAAATGAAATTTCTTGCACAACCATTGACTTGAACCCACTCCAGTCTTATCATGAATAATTATACTAATAATCAAGGGTACATAAATGTACAGATTTACTTGGTTTTGTATTGGAAAAAAAATATTCATATTTCATTCTTGGACTGCAATGTATAGTGAATCAACATTTCAGTAATATGCCAAAATGAAATTTCTTGCACAACTATTGACTTGAACCCACTCTAGTCTAATCATCAACACTTATACTAATAATCAAGGGTACATAAATGCATAGATTTACCTAGTTTTGTATTAGTAAAAAAATATTCATAGTTTCATCATAGACTGCCATGCACAGTGAATCGACATTTCAGTGAAATTCCAAAATCAAATTTCTTGCACAACCATAGACTTAAAACCACTCTAGTCTAATCATCTCCATTAATACTTATAATTAGGTGTACATAAATGCACAAATTTACCTAGTTTTGTATTGGAAAAAAAATATCCATAGTGTCATCATAGACTGCCAAGCATAGTGAATCGACATTTCAGTGAAATTCCAAAATCAAATTTTTTGCACAACCATTGACTTGAAACCACTCTAGTCTAATCATGAACATTAATACCAATAATCAAGTGTACATAAATGTACAGATTTACTTGGTTTTGTATTGGAAAAAAATATTCATATTTCATTCTTGGACTGCCATGTATAGTGAATCAACATTGCCAAATATGCCAAAATGAAATTTCTTGCGCAACTATTGACTTGAACCCACTCTAGTCTAATCATCAACACTTATACTAATAATCGAGTGTACATAAATAGACAGATTTGCCAAGTTTTGTATTTTAAAACTATTATTCTTAATTTTGTCATAGACTACAATGTATCATGGATCAATTATTGCAGAGAAATTCCAAAGTTCTTGTACACAGATGCATGTGTTACCACCCTCTTCTAATTAAGTTCAATTATGTCAAATATTCAGGGTCCATATATTCACAAAAAGTGCATATTATTAATTGTGAAAGAATTTTTTTACAGTTTTGTCATAGACTCCCATGTATAGTGGATCAACATTTTGAGTGAAATTCAAAAATCAAATATCTTGTTTACATGTGCACTTGTAAACAGCCCATGCTAATCAAGTATATTTATATCAGTTATTAAACATCTATAGATGTCGAACAGATATTGCTAGTTTTATATTAGAAAATACACGTTCATAGTTTTCTTATAGTCAACTACCATGTATAATGAATCAACATTATCGATGAAATCTAAAAATTACATTTTTTGTACACGCATACACTTTTTACCTGCCACTTCAAGCAAAGTACATTTACATGAATTATCATACACATATGACTTGATATTTTTGGACAACGCGTTATATCAGTCACATTTTGCCTTCCTTTTGGGCGGGGGATTTCAAAAGTATAGCAAGTCAGAAGGGGGGTCTTGAACACATTGCGGGTTTGTTGGGGGGGGGGTATTGAGTAACAGGGGAGGGTCATTTATTTTTATGCAAGGGTCACTAATTTCTGTGCATGAACTTTTGAAGGGTCACTCTTTTTGATGCAGCGGTGTTTCGAAAAACACCGGCCCACCCCCTGTAATTTGTGTCCAGTCCCTAGATACACGTCTAGGTACACAAGCTAAGTGCCATTCACATTTTAGTTTTGCATTGCAGAGCTACCAGTATTGATCTCTTCACTGTGACAGTCCTAGACTTGGTTAAAGTCGGTGAATTTAAAGCCCCTGTAGCTGTATCTCTTGAAATTTGTTGACATGAAAGAGGTTCTCGGGTTTTCTTTAAATTCTACAAAGTTAAAGGATATAGTCCTTTACTACTGAAAAATTGGACAAGTAAATTCAAATTTTAATCGTTATTTTGATTTACCGTAAGCATCTGATGTCCCGGCGGAAAACATCCAGCACTAGGCATTATATTTGTAACTTCTCTGTTGTTTCTCTGAAGATTCCGATGCATATATGCACGACGTACAGTGTTTTTGCTTTCTTTGCATTACGGCGCCATTTTACGTATAAGTTCTTTCCCACAACCTTGCTTTAGTTTTGAAGTAAAATCACAAAATGCTAAAAGATACAGCTATTTTATATTTGGTCTTAAAAAAGAAATCATTTGCGATAGTTTTCCCTCGTTTCTCTTCTATTTTGTACAGACCTGTTTGAAATTTTTTAGCCAAGGTCGGGATTTCCTAGCGATCGAACGCGGTACCTTTGAATATGCGCAGTAGTAAGTTTGTATCTGCCGGACTCCGGATGAAACTCCCCTGTATAGCGTACACAGCCCACTCACGCGTTTCTCACAACACAAATCATTGCGTTCACCCCACTCAAACATTCACAGATCACAGACTTGAACCAAGTCTATGGCAGTCCGTCACCCAAGCAAGAAGCGTATTGCCATAATGGTGCCCCCAAAAATATATCGTCAATAAAGTCCCCTCCTAATGCTGTCACAGACTAAGTTCATTTACACTTCGTCACGAAATACATACCGATGGCACTTCTCGCAACTTATTATCATAAATATCGTAACTTAACAGCTAAAACGTAAATTGTGATTTGTACAAAGATCGACCACAAAATAAAATGGAGAACATGTGGGACAAGTTTAAACACTTTTTCCTCGAAAAAGCCTGGATTTGCAAGTTAATACAACATTCGTGAATAGGCCTAACACAAGATCAATTGTCATTTAAATGCCATCATAGGAGTACAAAGTCGGAGACTTTAAAGCCGTGCAAATAACTTTAATGTTCGATGTTTGTTGTCTAATTGCAATCTTACCACTGTACAGATGTGCCCCTGCTGATAACATTGATCTCGTCTGGTGACTGTGCTCATTAATTTGCGTAAAAATTCTGACTAAACCGGCGGGCCCATACATAGCATATACCCACATTTGATAATGAAAACCTGCGACACGAAGGAAAATTAATTAGCATCAATGAGAATGAAAAATATCTTGTCATTGTTCCTTGTCATTGTGCATGTTGCTCCCTCGTACAGAGTTTTCATTGCAATAACAGAAAAGAATCAGGAAATTTGTCATGTTTTTGATGTGAACTGCACTAATTTTTAATAATGATTAGTACACTATATATAACATACTTCCAATTTGTAATGTGCAAACATTCTCACATCTCTGATGTATATAGCTATGATGTATTGGGGTTAAGAACCCCGAAGGGTGCGGCGGAAAATGCAACTAGATATTGCAATTCGTGACTGGTACGATGCATTTTATGCAAGTATGAGCCCGTGTCGTAATTAAAAACACACTGACATCCGCCTTATCAAAAACATGGTGACCCCCATGCCCATGGTCAAAAAACACGGTGATCTCCATGAATCCACCCACCCAAGGCTGACGAAACTGACCAGTCCCTTACATGTTAATGCATGTAGTTCCTAAGGCAAAGTGCTGAGAACTTCAAGTGAGATTAGTTGAAATGAGTTCTGAACTGTATTACACGTTCAACATTTCCGTTTAGTTATTGGATGATCATGTTAAATTGTACATATTTCTGTCCCATTTTCACTGGTAAATTTGTTTTCGCTTAAGAAATGTAAATTTGCAAGTTTTGACCCCCTTTCCCCAAGCCCGCCACATAAAAATGACAGCTCCCTTTTAAATTTGCACAAACATAAACACTTGACACAGATTTGTCTTTGAAAGCTAAATTTCAAGCCCATGGCCATACCAGTGAATAGACTAGATAATTGCATGGCAGGATACAGTCAAGTGTATACATGTCTGATCATGTCTACCATATGCTACTTGCAAGAACTGATTATATTTGGTTAGTGTGGCTTGCACATTAATGAAGTTATGCAATATCATTTTTTCCATACAATGGTTTCCCTATGGAGACGGTAATGACAGTCAAGACATATATCAAGAAATATCGCACAACATTTCATGAAATTTTTCACAGATGACAATCTCAGAACATTATGATGATACTATGAGTGTCATGACAATTATCTGCTCATTTGCATATTTAATGAACTTTTGTTATTAGTGACATAATTGTGAAATTCCTGCACCAAACTTGATGAAAAGTGCAACAAATATTGATCTGATATATATCTAATGATACTTAGAAGCATTGTACAGTGTCAAGTTAATTAATAGCGAATTTGCATATTTTATGAAGTTTTATAATTAGTCATATAACTCCAATATAACTGCACCAAATGTAATGATTTCTACTGCAGACACTGATCCGACTGATATCTAACTATGGTGCAAAGCACTTAGCAGTGTCAAGTTAATTAAGGGTTCATTTGCATATTTAATAAATATTGTAATTAGGTATATAACTCTGAAATTACAGCGGCCAAGTCAGTGAAATCAGGTATAGATATTGATCTGATAAATATCTAATTGTACTGACAAACATTTGGCAGTGTCAAGTTAAGAAATAGCTCATTTGCATATTTCATGAAGTTTTGTAATTAGTCATTTAACTCAGAAATAACTGCACCAAATGTGATGAAATGTAGCTGCAGATACAGATCTGACAGATATCCAATTGTGGTGTACAGCATTTAGTTGTGTGGAGTTAATTAAGGGTTCATTTGATAATTTAATGAACTTTGTTATTAGTGATATTAATCCAAAATTACAGCATTACTACTATTTGATGAAACTTGCTACAGATATTGATCTGATAAATAACTAATTTTAATGACAAGCATTCGGCGTGTCAAGTTAATAATTAGGTCATTTATATATTAAATAAAGTATGAATTGAAAAGTACCACAAGTTTGTTTGGAATAAAATCCAATGGCACCTTCTCTTCGTATTTCTTTAGGAATATGTCCCTAAAACCATGAAATCCTCCGCCAATTTTTAGCTCACGTGTTCACACGTGGGCTAATGACCTAGCGATGTCTGTCTGTCTCTCCGTGTGTGTGTCTGTCTGTCTGTCTGTCTGTCTGTTTACACGATAACTCAAAAACCCCTGAACAGATTCTGGTAAGATTTAGTACACAGTTACGATATGCTACTTGCAAGGACTAGTTAGATTTTGGTTAGTGTTGCTTACATATTGATGAAGTTATGCAATATCATTTTTTCCATACAATGTTTTCCCATTTTCAAAGGAGACGGTAATGAAAGTGTAGACATATATCAAGAAATGCCGCACAAAATTTCATGAAACTTTTCACAGATGACAATCTCAGAACATTATGATGATACTACGAGTGTCAATTATCTGCTCATTTGCATATGTGATGAACTTTGTTATTAGTGATATAACTCTGAAATTCCTGCACGAAACTTGATGGAAAGTGCAACAAATATTGATCTGATATATATCTAGTAATACTTAGAAGCATTGGGCAGTGTCAAGTTAATAAATAGCTCATTTGAATATTTTATGAAGTATTACACTGCAAAAAAACCCTATAATACATACTGTATTAACATGGATTATTGCCTTTATTTTAGCTGAAGAGTGCATATACAGATGAATACAGTCAAGAATTCATTTTTTGTATTCAGCAAGCCTGTATTCATGTGGATTCATGTGAATTCATGTGTATTATAGTATAATACAGGCAACTCATTAATGTGAATTTATCTGAATTATAGGGTTTTCATGCAGTGTTAAAATAAGCCATATAACTCAAATATAACTGCACCAAATGTGATTATTTCTGCTGCAGATACTGATCCGACTGATATCTAACTGTGGTGTAAAGCACTTAGTAGTGTCAAGTTTACTAAGGGTTCATTTGCATATTCAATGAATACTGTAATTAGGTATATACCTCTGAAATTACGGCACCCAAGTCAGTGAAATCTGGTACAGTTATTAACTGATAAATATCTAATTATACTGACAAGCATTTGGCAGTGTATTTAAGAAGTAGCTCATTTGCATATTTTATGAAGTTTTGTAATTAGTCATGTAACTCCGAAATAACTGCATCAAGTGTGATACTGAACCGACAGATATCTAATTGTGGTGTAAAGCATTTAGTTGTGTGAAGTTAATTTAGGGTTCTTTTGCATGTTTAATGAACTTTGTAATTAGTGATTTTTCTCCAAAATTTTAGCATTACTATTTGATGAAACTTGCTACAGATATTGATCTGATAAATGTTTAATTGTACTCAGAAGCATTGGGCGTGTCAAGTTAATAATTAGCTCATTTACATATTAAATAAAGTTTTGTAATTAGTGGTTTAACTCTGAGAGTACTGTGCGAAAGTTGATGAAACCTGCTACATATAATGATATAACAGATATCTGATTGTTCTTATTACACGCCTCACACGGGTGTTGATTATATTGGTATGAATTTGGTTTATTGACAGGAATATTGAAAGACATAATACAATAAATCCTCGTCAGAGATAGTTACTCCGGCAGTAGACCATATTCACGTCTAGTCTTATCAGAAGTCTCTCTTCCACTCCGCGTCATGTGTTCAATTGAACTGCTGTCAGAATATATAATGTCTGTCTTTGTCCTTTTGTTTTGGTTAGTGATTATCCTGAGGTCTGCAAATGTTGCATAACATCTCCTTGCTCGTTGTTTTGTCACTTTGAAATGAGACAGGTCATAGGTACAATTGTTTTACACAACTTCATAACAGTCAAAAAGTCTGCAGTAATTCATGTCATACTGTATTATTTCATGCGCCCAGTGGTGTCTGATAAATGTCAATACATGTCGAGTCATAAGCAGTCAAATTCAATGCTTGATAACTAAGTTTGTAAGTTTGTCAAACTAGAAATCTGTACAACAAATCATTCCTTCCAGTCAGGGGTCACATTAGCATGTCAAGTTGTTATGTTGCGTAAATGCTAAAATTTTCTAATCTGTTTACTGGATATCCAACATTTTGTGAAGCGAACTACTATTAATGGGCCTGTTGTAAAACACGTGAGCACATTCAGTTCATATCTGGTTTTTATTGAAGTTGTCTTCGACATAGAAACATTCGCTGTGGCGGCGTTTGTGTGAAAAACCTGTTATAAATGACTGATACATGGAATAGAAGTAGTTTTGAGTGTCTAGATCTTGGTTCTGGTTCAGTTTCAATATATTAACTCATTTTCTAATCTTATATTCCTTGACGACTTGTTCCAATATAATTTTAAAAGGAAAATATATGCTATGATAGGTTATCCTTAAATGCCACCATAACACCTTTTTAGCATGTATTTATTGATAAATGTGATCTAATTCTAAAACTTCTTCTTCTCCAAATTTTATATTATGAGACGCAACGGAATTAATAAAAAGTCCGTCTATGGTGAAAGAAAGACTAATCATACTATTAGTTTGAAATAAGCGGAGTTTAAATGACAACAATACTATCTTATAACCTTTTTAAGATTATAAGCTTCAATAGCAGGATTTTCTCTACCTGGTAACCGGGTTACTGTTTTAAACCCATCGTTTTCTTGAACTCTATCAATGAATGTAGGAAAAGCATCATGACATCTGTTAAAACTTAAATTTAAAATATTTTGTTTGTGTGTTGCTTCATTTCTTCTGATACACATTGGAAGGGTCGTAAAATATTTTTTGAGGGGATGATGGTGGCCGGGCTGGTAGTGGAGCTCTTAAAACATTGACGGATGAGATTGATAAACTTTTGAAGAGTTTCATTCCAAGATACACACATTTCATCACGTGTAGCGGGATCTTCGGAACCATATTTAGGTTTGTTTGGAAAAATTAATTCTAGAATGTCTACAAATATAACAGGATCTTCATATTCTCCAAATTTGAACTTCCGAAATGTTCCTCCCTCATTAATTCTAAATTTGTCGCCACTTTTCAGTAGTTTAATCGCATCTGAAACAGAAATGATTTCTATTGTTTATCATAATACTATACTGTTTATCATAATTTATACTTGAAATAATTTCAAAAAGAAAATATTCAATGAAATAGATATCACAAAATGTCACTTGTATTTATAAATGGAACAACTGGAAGTGGTAAGAATTATGATGTGGTAAATTTGGTAGTCTGTAATATCACAAAATGTCAGTTATATTTAAAAATGGACCAATTGGAAGTGGTAGAGTTATGATGTGGTAAATTTGGTAGTCTGCAACAGCAATGGATGGGATTCTTTCTGTCATGTAACAGAATTTGATGAGACTTTTTATGGCACCATTGCAGACTATTATGATGGAAAAATAGGAAGTGATGATTTTCAAAATAAATTTAGATAACATACTCTTAGTTTACAATGCGCTGCAAGGGCTGCCATAAAGGCTGGCGTAGAAGCTACTGAAACTACACTTACGACTCAAGTATAATTCAACGGCTGACTTTTTGTCGAATTAGCGGCATTGCCAGGCGACCAGGAAAAATAATCATAGAATCAGCATTCGATGATTTAGACAGTTTCATTATCATACAAAATGATATGTCTTGGGAATATTGCAGGCAAAATATTCTGTCTTGGGCCAGACAATATTCAATAGGGGGGTCTGCCTTAAAAGAACTAAAAAAGATACATAAGAAGTTTAAATGCACATTCTTAGAAATTTGAAATGACTACAGACTTCCATGTTTGATATTAGTTATTTCCCACTTACGTCTTCCCTTCTCAAGTATATACTTAATCCTATGATAAATACAGAGGCAGCTGGTCCCGTAGATTCTCCATGGGCTTTTGATTTATGAATAGCGTGGGATTGTGGGAGCCAGGGATTTTTAATAGATGATGCAGGGGAAGATGAACTTAAGAATACTTATTATCCACCTAACCAAGAACAAATTGAACAACCTAAGGTGTGACTTAAAAACCTCCATGAACTTCTTAATGCTTGTGAAACTATATGTGCTCATAAACAGGTACTTGTTACCAGGTGGCATCTGCAGTCCAGCTAAGCAGATATTTTTGTAACTATGAAGATCTCCTCTGTCCAGTTTGGTAAATATCCTTTCTTGAAAATGCCCTTGTATTTGATAATTTGGACCCATTCTCCCGGCTTGAACCCAGGAGGGCTAATTCGTGAGTTGTTCCCATCTGCGGTGGCCATCTCTGGACCGTATTTTATATAAAATGCCAATCATTTTCCTTTGTTACGTTGAGGGGTTTCATTTTGATACTTTGATGTAAGGTGTTATTGTAGTTCTCGAGAAGTTGTGTTAGAATAAGGGGATCTAGCCACTGATGTGTCTGTTTGTACGTGAAGTATTTCCACATTAGGGCCTTCAACATGCAATGAATCGTTCTACGATACTGGCTTTTTGTAACTGTATGTGTGAAACCAGTGAATGCCTGACTCCTCAGCCGTTTTTGCATTTTCTGATTGGTGAATTCCTGCCACTCATCTCTCTGAAGTCTGTCAGGTTGGCAGTCACTTTGGTTGGTTGTCACAGGTTTAGCGCCTCTAGAGTGTCATCTGCTGTTTCTGACCTTATCAGCCTGACCCATGTATATTAACTGAGTACATCGATTACAGTCAGCATATATCGAATGCCCTTATTATTTTATGCAAACGGAATCATTTTCATGACATCATTCTGCCACTGGTCATCAATTTTTATACATGGACATGCCACCCACCAGTGTTGCAAATGGGATTATGTAAAGTGTAAATTAGCTGAGCTTGCAACCATTCCTGTACCTCTTTCTTAGACACTTTCAGCTCCACATCACACGCTACCTCATATAGTTTTAATGCGCCCTAAAAACTAGTTCTTGGGTTGTAGTATAGATGGCTTAGGCTTTGTTCAATGACTTTGGTGGTAATAATTTATATATTTGTAATAAATAGATATCATACTGGTGACGCAAACGAAACACAATTTTACTGAATGGTAATTTTTTCAGTTGTCTAATCATGTTTGAAACCTCTTATGCAAAGATCTCCATTTCATATTCCTTTATAATAGTCCTGTTGTCTGTTTTGCTTGGTGTGTAAAAAAGTAAAAACATGTGTATATTTCCCTGAAGGGTTTACTGACACTAGTGTATTGTTGAGTCAGAAGCAAGAGAGATAATCCACCATGTCTGACACTGGACCCAAGTTTAACTAAAAATCACTGTGCTTCTTCATGTCTTTGGACAAGGCGTAGTTGTCGAGGATTATGAGAGTGTAGTGCCGGTCCTTTCCTTATGTACGTAGGCTAGATAATCATCCACAGCATCGAGGCCGACAGGAAACACAAACACATTATCATCCTTATATATGAATGTTTTATTATATTTTATTGTTCATGAATGTCGGACAAAAGAAAAGTACATATTCAAATTTCCTTATATATACTGTCCAGTGCGGAGATTCATCACATATTCTATTTTGACACAATTTGTCAGCCAAGTTATAATCATATTGAATGGTGGTTGGAGGAAAGATCTGTCGCAGAAGGCGGTCATAACACTTTAACTATATACTGTACATAAATCCAATGAATATGGCTGAAGACAACAAACAAATTCTGCTATATGGGGCCTGCGACAGTATCTCTTACACAGTGTCTGCGACAGCTCTTGAGGTAGCATTCACTTTCGTGTGAGGCCACTGCACAGCATCCTTGTCGTTCATTGCCTCATGGTTGGTACTTTCTTTGATTTCTGTGCTTATATCTCCATTTACCCCAAAGATCATAGTTTCTGTAGTGTATTGCAATTTATTATTGTAACCTGCAATCGCAAGACCTAAAAGAATAAAATTTTCAGATGGTAAGAATGAATTAAAGAGTCTCACTTTTATGGGATGAAACTATTGTATTGCCCCTCTGTTCAATAATTTCAAAAGAAATAATAGCAGCATGTCTCTTGTTATGTAGGTCATTTCCCCCCACACTCATCATGACCTGAGTTCAATTAGTCTAGAACATTCTCAAGGTCACTGCCCTTAATGACCTCACAACCTTGAATTCAATTAGTCATGTTTGGAATGTTCTGGAAAGTTGATTAGTTGTGTAAGAGAGATAATTTTAGAACAGTAATTAGCATGTCAATAAAAGTTCTAGATTGTTCTTATATGCCTTTATAAAAGGGACGTGCTCAGCTTCCAGTCAGACTTTTGGGATCGTGTCTCTTGTGTGTTACTAAACTCCAGCAGTAGTCATTCTCAAGACTTTTCAAGACCTTCACTGCCAACGCTGGATTTATACTGTGGACTTTGTGCAGCTTCAAGCCTGCGAGGACTGTTCATTCATCCAACTGACTGTTACAACTCTGAGACTGGAGCTTTGCCGTCCCAGCTGAGATAAGTAGTCTGTACAATTTTAAAGCTTGTACTCTATCCCTGACTTAGCAATTAGTTTTATTTTTGTAATAAATTTTGTTTAAACGTTAACTGCTGAGTTCACCCTTTTGTTCGTTTTCTCTGCACGTAACACTCTTTTCTTTCCAAAAATTGTATGTGTGTAGTAAACATTATTGGGGATAGGAAAAAGTCTTGACCATTGTATACAGCAGCAGGTTGTGGAACGGAATCGCGATTAGTGTAATATACATAACCATAGCCAAGACCTGAGTTTTGGGATGACTCTTGGTGATATCAAAAGTTGAACGCCGTGGGTATGTCAAATTCACTACAAAGAAGTTCATATTTCACGAGATTATATGGATTGTCGCCGGCTTTGAAAATCGCTTCATCGTCTGGGAGTGCAATGTCCATTTCCTAAAGGATTTAACGTACTGTAAAATATATATGAAAACGACAGAATGATCGTATTTGTTGTGGAAATTTGCCATCAATGAGATGGGCAAAGGAAATACCACAGTCAGCAGTGCTGCACCATATGGCGAAATTCAGTTGCTGGTCCAAGTATTTCATGTTCAGGCCGCCAAACAACACATTGCTCTCTTTGGCGGAGCGATAAGTAATTATATTATCTTTGAATATGTCTGTTGAGAAAGGTTATACAAAGAAAGCTACTTCTGAATTCCTTGACAATGAAGACAGATTGTCATCTCTTCAGTTCCGTCCTAATATCCTGTGTTTACACATTAATTCTTTCTGACGTGACTCACCTCCAACCAATCAAAATAAATCAAAGACACTTCTTACTTTCCTGCCAAAACCGGCTATCACAGCCTGCTTCAACCACTTTACTTTTAAATTAGTAAATGTTTATGTATAGTATAGTGTATGAGTGTGCGTATACTCAGAGCGCATCACTCACCACTGGAACTGGTCATCACTTATGAACCCACTGATACATTATATTATTATAACAGTAGTTCATCGTAGCTGTAGTAATAAAGTTTGAAGAAATACAGCTGCCGCCTCTGCCTCCATCACTTGAACTTGAAAGATCCTGCTTCATAAACATTGTTTTTGATGCCGAAAACAGGATGAGTTCAAAAAGGAAAGCAGCGAGTCAAAGTCAGCGCAAGCAGACGAAATGGCTATCCCAGCTACGCCCAACCTGAAGAGATCAGGAGTCGTCTATCATAGAGTAGTGACGAACCAACTCAAAAAAGCCGAAACCACAATGCCTGCATTTCAGAGAGACATCAAACAACTGTTCATACTTGAGATGATATTTGCAAGAGTAGAGGAAACGTACAAAGAGATACACAAACTATAGTTTGATAATCGCTAACGCCGAAGATGGATACATCGATGATGTATCTGCCGACTTCCAGCAATACAGTGAAGAGACACACAAGAAGATATTCAGAATCAAGCTCTTCATTGGAGAGAAGGAGAACAGACCCATTGAAACAAACCCAAGTTCAACCTCCAAGCAAGCTCGCACACTACCCGTCTCAACACCTCACAAGACGTTTAGTCTACCAAAACTTCAACTACCTATGTTCAGTGGCGACGTTCATCTATTGTTGACTTTCTATGATAGCTTCAAGTCCATGGTCGATAACGATACTATGCTAGAACCCGTTTGGAAATTTCATTTTCTGTGTGGTCAATTAACGGGCAAAGCTGCGGACTTAATTAGCTTGTTTGAGTATTTCGGACTCTAATTACAAACGTGCAATTGATCGGCTTAGAGAGCATTACGGACAAAAACACAAAATAATCCATGCGCACATGGATTCGCTATTAACTATGTGAAAGCCAAATTACAATAGCAAAAGTCTAAGAAAATTCTACGATGATATAGAGAACCACATTCACGAGCTAGAAAACCTCGATGTTACTATCAACAAATACACTGTTATGTTAGAAAGGGCAATCTGGATAAAAATATCAGAAAAACTAATCACTGTATTCAAAAAACATTACAGAGAGAAAAGTTGGCAAATCGACGAACTTCGAAAAGCTCTATGGAGACACATACTTTCCATGGAAGAGAAAACTGAATCTACAAAAATGCGTATAGCTACTGTGACCTTCGTTGCAAATTCTGAGACGAACGCAAAAAGCCGCCAAGCATCAAAGCCAAAACAGTCCAGCACGCGTACTGCAAGGGACCACACTATCACAATGACTGTACGGTAGTAAAATCCAGACAAATGCCACGAAATCGTTAAACGGGATAAATTGTGTTTCAAGTGCCTTGGGAAACACAAAGTCGGAGAGTGTAAACAGAAAGGGAAATGCTACCACTGCGGAAGGAAGCATCACACCTCGCTGTGTACCACAGAATAGAGTCACACTACAACAGCCTCGGGACCAAGTCCCAACAATCAGATTACGGATACTCAAATGCAAGCTATGGAAAATATAGGCGAGAACAAGCCTACCTCTTCTAATCAACCTGCCTCGCAGATTCGAGTAAATTTCACGAGAATGGAGAATAACTTAGGTAAACTGAAAATGGGGCCAGGCATACACAAAACTGCCGAAGTCCCAATCACTTACGGTCCAGAACCTCATCAAGCAGAAAAAGGTCTCTGTAGCTCGAACTTTCAACCTAACATTTAGATACATAGCCGATGTTATTTCATTGAATAACTCTGAGTTCAGTGACTATCTCGCTATGATTTATCCTCCAGAATTGGAGATTAAAGAAACTACAGAAACGGCCTCTTCTGCTGCATATCTGGACATTTTATTTGAATTTGACTCTAATGGTCACCTTTCTACTAGGCTATATGACAAGAGAGCTGATTTCAACTTTAGTATAATCAATTCTCCACACCTCATCAGTAATATTCCACTCTCATCTGCTTATGGGGTATACATTTTCCAGCTTATTCGATATGCAAGAGCATGCAGTTCATATGGTGATTTTATAGAGAGACATGGCCATCTCTCTTACAAACTGTTAAATCAAGGTTACACCAGAGCAAGACTTGTCTCTACATTCAAACACTTTTTTGGCAGGTGTCACAAGCTGGTAGATAAATACAATATCTCTCTTCGACAAATGATCACTGAAGGCATAAGTGACATGGGGCCTTAGTTAGTGACCACTACCTATCTGACTTACAGATTGATATATGGCGGGTGCAACATGTGGGGCAGGATACGCTTACTATTTTTGAAACACCTGACATCACTTCTTGGTCTTTTGGCCAGAGGTCCATATATCTTTCTTTCACGAATTTGACTTTGTTTGTGTACAGTCTATTTACTTTCTGTTTTATGCTGTTTTGTGTCTATGTTTACAACTATTGTCTTACGAATTCTGACCTAGTGTTATTGGATTATGGATTGGTATGATTGCGATTATTTTACATCCTCTCACCGAGTACATGGTCTACCAATTTTCAGTGGTAGTCCAGATGGCAAAGTGTTTGATGAACTACGTGATGAATATTGTGATGGTGATGGATCAGTAGATCTTATAGGAAATTTCAATGGACGAGTACAGCGCCCTGATAAATCTCCTCGCTCATTTGCAATTGCTCTAGAAAATATGCTCAGGAAAGTGGAAAGTAAGCCCAACGATGGTAGACCATTACCAGAGAGAGACTACAAACTTACTCATCAGTTTATGAAAGGTCTGCGTGATCAAGAGATATTTCAGTAATTATCAACTATGAGAGTACATAAGATGACATTTGGTCAGCTGCGACATGAACTTCGATACATTTCAAGAGAGGGAAAGATCAGTTTTACCAAACCTAGGAAAAGTCAAGCACAGCCTCATGTAACAAAGGATAATAGTGCATCTGTTAAAGAAAAGGCAGGTGATAGTGCATCCGAAGATAGTCAGTAGTTGTCAGAGGTAACCAAGTTGTTAAAAACGATTGCCATGAATCAAGAGGAGCAAAATAAAAGGATCATAGAGCTGGAAGGGAAAGTGACGGTCAAGAAGAGTAGTAAAGAGTATGTTTGCCATTGCTGTGGTCAACCAGGACATACAGTAAAAAGCTGTCGTTTTAAGCCACAATCTAATCAGTCAAACAAAGGAGACAAGTCTTTAAAAATGACAAGTCATCGTTGATGACACAGTCCCCACTTGTTAATGGGTACTTTGATTACAGGTCCACAGAGAGGATAGAGTCGTCTTCATTAGGTCTGTGATAAAAATACTTTGATACAGATGGTACTCAATGGCCAAGAATGAGTTCCATGGTTATGAAAACATTAACCAATGTAGGCCACTATCCTAAAGGTCATTAAATGAGTCAACTGGGAATTAGTTGACAGGATGTTGCAAAACATTTTTTCATACTATCCTAACATGTCATGTCTGAGTTATGGCTCGGTACATGAGAAAATCGTAACAAAATCGCCGCCATGCAGCGATATTTGATCTTACTGTTTAAAATATCAATGAGTATATGTATGACATAAGTCAATGTCCAGGTGCAAACTTTGAATAAAATCAGTTGAGACTTGCCTGAGATATGGCTCTCGACATGAAAAAAACCATAACAAAATTGCCACCATGTGGCCATATTGGACCATATCAAGAAACAAATCGACGCACATATTTATACTATAGGTCAATGTATTTGTACCAACTTTGAATAAATTTGCTTCGTACATGTCTGAGTTATGGTTTAGGGCATGGAAAATCGTAAAAAAATGGCCACGTGGCAGCCATATTGGATTGTATCACAAAACAAATCAATGTGCATATATATGACATAGGTCAATGTCCTTGTACCAACTTTGAATAAAATCAGTTGAGCTATGCCTGAATTATGGCTCTGTACACGAAAAAATCGTAACAAAATTGCCGCAGAGCAGACATATTCGATCATATCACAAAACAAATTGACGTGAATGTATAACATTGGTCAATGTCCTTGTACCAACTTTGAATAAAATCAGTACAAACATGT
Organism: Ptychodera flava; assembly: GCA_001465055.1. Lineage (NCBI taxonomy): Eukaryota > Metazoa > Hemichordata > Enteropneusta > Ptychoderidae > Ptychodera > Ptychodera flava. The sequence continues at coordinate 221,344 of LD345475.1, forward strand.
CTGAGTTATGGCGCTCTACATGAAAAAATTGTAATAAAATGGCCATCTGGCAGCCATATCGGATCATTTCACAAAACAAATTGACATGCATATATATGACATGGATCAATGTCCTTGTACCAATTTTGAATAAAATCGGTTGAGATATGTCTGAGTTATGGCTCTGTGTGTGAAAAAATCATAACAAAATGGCCCCCTGGTGGCCATATTGAATCGTATCCCAAAACAAATTGACGTGCATATCTATGACATTGGTCAAAGTCCTTGTACCAACTTTGAATAAAATCGGTTGAAACATGTGAAGTGGTGAAACTGATTGAAGGAAACCAAAGTAGAGGTTAATGGTGTTACTGTAACATGTAAGGCACTTATAGATACTGAATCCCAGGTGACTACTGTAACAGAATCTTTCTACACAACTCATCCTCAACTTGCAAGCAAGACACCTGAATCTGCTGATGTTTTGACAGAAGGGGCTGCAGGTCATGATGTTCCTCATGGTGGTGTGATTCGCCTGGACTTAACATTCCTTGGAAGAATGTACACACAGGTGCCAGCGTTTGTTGTTCCCAATACAGAGTATCGTCTAGATGTAACATTGCTTGTTGGAACTGATGTAATACGTACGAGTCAGAATGATTTGAGAGCCCTCCATGGTCACTGTTTTCCCAACAAGGTTAACAGAGCTTTAGATGTGTTGTATACTGCTTACACAGAACTGGGCAAGTCTGGACTCGGTGGGAGGACAAGTAGAATTGGTCAAGCTAAGTATTGTGGTCATCGTCCTATGGTAATTCAACCAGGGGTAGAAATTCACATTCTATGTCGTGCTCCAAGAGGTCCAGCTGGAGTGCCCTACACAGCTCTTATTGTGGGTCGACAATCAAAGCATTCACAAAATGGAATTGCTGTTGGTAAAGTTGTAAATGATGTTCAAAATGGGCGTACCAAAGTGAGAGTGTTTAATTGTTCAACCAGACCAGTAACTATTTGGTCAAAGACTTATCTGGCTGAAGTACATGCCGTGATTGATGAAGAAGAGTTTCCTGTATTTAGTAGTCAACCTGATGAGAAGAATGGCAATACACAGTCTTCTGCAACTCCCGATTAAAAGGAAGAGGACGGAAGAAAAAACAGAATAAGACAGATTCATAAACACGAACATGCGCCACTTTAAATCCAACCATCAAGGCTGACAAACAAAGTAAATATTCTCTCCCAAATTTGACTGATTCTGCAGTTGAAAATCAAGAACAATTACAAAAGTTGGAAATCTTGCTTGAGAAGAACTCTGATGTATGTTCAAAGCACTCACTTGATTATGGACAAACAGTAACGGTTAAGCATGAAATACCATTGATTGATAGCCAGCCCTTCCATCAACCTAAACGTAGGATTCCTCCTGCTCAGTACCGAGAAGTTAAGGAAACATAGTGAAGATATGGCAACTGCTGATGTTATTAGACCGAGCAAAAGTCTGTATGCAAGTCCCATTGTTTTGATAGGAAAAGAGATGATACTCGTAGGATATGTATAGACTACGGGCAATTGAATCTGCTTTCTAGCCATGATGCTTACCCTATACCCCGCATTGATGATGCTCTAGAATCATTGGGAGATGCCAAGTATTTCTCAACATTGGGTCTCACTGCTGGCTATTGGCAAGTAGAATTGAGGAGCGCCTGCTACATTCCAGAGATTAATGATGTCATGCCTTGATGATCAGCATTTCTCCATTGCATTGATATATTTGGATGACATCATCATCTTTTCAAGGACTTTCGATGAGCATCTTGATAGCAGGCTGCTAGCGTTTGATCGACTACGTGAGCATGGTCTTAAGTTAAAGCCACAGAAATGCCATCTACTCAAGAAGGAATAGCATTACCTCGGTCATGTAGTGTCTGCAGATGGTATGAGTACAGATCCGGAAAAGACAAGAGGTGTGAAGGATTGGCCTCAAGCAAGTAACAGGAAAGATCTACTTAAATACCTTTGATTTACAGGCTACTATAGAAGATTTATTGAAAGTTACAGTAAGATTGCTACACCATTGTTTTGATTCACTTCTGGAAATCCAAGTAGACGTCAAAAAGGAAATGGTCTAAAGAAAGATGTGCCACCTTTTATCTGGAGTGAAGCATCTGAGGCCGTATTCCAGTGTTTGAAACAAAAACTTCTTTCAGCAGCTATCCTTGGCTATCCAGATTTTACCAAACCATTCACATTGTATATTGATGCATTGTCTCAGGCATTGGGAGCAGGTTTGTTCACCAACAAGATGGTAGAGATAGAGTCATAATGTATTGTAGCTGTGGCTTACGACCACCAGAAACCAGATATCCAGCACAAATTGGAATTTCTCTATTCAAAATGGGCTGTAACAGACAAACTGAGAGATTGTCTGTATGGAAATCAGCTCAAAGTGCTTATGGACAATAGCCCTCTGGTATATGTGATGTCGTCTGCTAAGTTAGAGGCCACTTGTCAATGCTGGGTTTCACAGCTTGCTATGTTTGATTTTGACATTAAATATCGACCAGGCAGAAGCAATGACAATGCAGATGCATTGTCAAGGATACCTAAACGGGATGTTGCTCAAACTCTGAAGGCAGTATGTAATGTATCAGTGTGCACAGATAAAGTAAATCCCATGACAGAGAATGATGACACTACGGCCCAAAAGTATGCCTCAGTGTACAATATTCAGCAAAGCATAATTTCTGTCAAACAGTGCTCTCAGCCGGTCGCTATTAACAACGGCGAACATTGTATCAATTTTTTTCAATAAATTATCGATCGAAAATCTGTTTGGGCGCCGCTTGTGCCGGGCGCTCGTGTGTTGAGGTCACGTCATAAACATTTCCACAATAACCCATATATTGACTCATACACTTTAACATCAAGGTATCCATTGGTTTCCTTACTGAAATTAAATCGACAACAATTTTTTTCAGTTTTGGTGATACTTTTACGTACGTTTCAGCACATTTTGGCGCACCTCGGCGTAGTTTGGCGCCATTGTGAACGGGGGACTACACGCGAGTGAGCGAGACAAAAATGTATCAATTTCGGACAAAAGGATATCGATCGATAACGTTCACTGCACGATTACAGTGGAGACTCTACGCCCATTCGCCTCTGTTCTGTGTTAGTTTTGCAATTTACTGGAATTGTCATATCATAGTTTATATTCGCCAAAATTTGATATAATTTACAACAACCTGACTGGTATTTGGTCTGTACAATTTAAAAGACGCTAACCGATTAAAATGGGTCAATATAAGACCCTGATTCTGCAGATGCAAACGCCGTAAGATGGCCATTTTATTGAGGGCAAGAGCAAAATTCTGCAATTGGAAAATTAAAATGCAACTAAAACAAGTTTCGTTGAGAAATTCAAAAAACTAAAATGACAGCAATTTTGTATATATATCAAGGAAACACCGTGCCACTTTTCACTATAATTGGTTCAGAATTGAGAAATTTGAATGAGCGATAGTTGTACATTCCGTTCAGTACATTAAACGCCATTGTTTTCTAGGGGAAATTGAACAGATTAGACACATCGTAAAATGAAAAATACATCTGAAAAAAACGTTGGTTTAACTTTTTCATTTCGCTGTTATTTTTTATAATATTTGGTATGACACATATCATGAAGGGTAACTAAAACTCTATGGTTTTATTTGTTTTAGTTTCCCTCTTATTTTTATGAAATGACGAGTTGAAGACGTTTTGCTGTTGACTGTGTTTTTACTTGATTTTGCATATGTCTCTTATCGCTTACGTATTTTAGGAATTCCCTTGTGAAATTCTTCCCAAAATATTATAATTGTAAGGGCAGCATGTACGGGAAATAGGACCTGTTGCTCTCTCATTAATATTTAGATGTGCAGCAAGGAAATACGGCAAAAATTTCAACATGACGCGGGAGGTGAAATTGACTCTCTGAACGCGCACTCCACGTATGTGTGGCGAAAATTCGGGACGCTATTACTGTACAAAATGGGGCGCCTTTGGGCCGTAGTGATGATGATTTTGTAGAGAGACATGGTCATCTCTCTTACAAACTGTCAAATCAAGGTTACACCAGAGCAAGACTTGTCTCTACATTCAAACGCTTTTTGGACAGGTATCACAAGCTGGTAGATAAATACAATATCTCTCTTCAACAAATGATTGCTGATGGCATCAGTGACATGGGGCCTAAGTTAGTGACCATTACCTATCTGACTTACAAATTAATATATGGCGGGTGCCACATGTAGGGCAGGATGCGCTTACTAGGTCCATATTTCTTTCTTTCATGAATATGACTTTGTTTGTGTACCGTCTATTTATTATTTGTTTTGTGCTGTTTAGTGTCTATGTTTACAACTATTGTCTTACGAATTCTGACCTAATGTCTACGGAGTATGGATTGGTATGATTGCGATTATTGTACAAAAACTTCTCCTTCGTATTCAGACATACTACCAGGTATGACATTTCAGGAGCTGAGATTTTGTCAACAGCAGTATTCTTAGATTTTTGAGGTTATCCAAACCAGACGTTTGTCTAGGAAACCAGGAAGAAGACAAATACAATATGTAAGTGCAGAAGCTAGATTGTTAGTTCATCAGTGGGAAAAGTTGGTTATTCCGGATGGTGTTCTTTACAGGAAGATTCATCCACCTAAGGGAACTGAAATATTGCAGCTCGTTTTGCCACTCAAATATAGACAAGATGTCTTCCAGAAACTTTATTGTGAAATGGGTCATTTGGGATAAAACTTTGGATCTCATATGTTCACGCTTTTATTGGCCTAAGATATGCATACAAGTGAAAACTTGGTGTGGCTAGTGTGAAAGATGTTGCCTCAGAAAAACTGCTGTCAAAACAGTACGAGCACCCTTAGCCAGTGTGGGAAAGGCAGAATCAACCTAAAGTGCACATGCGGGTGCCAAGTTAAGATATACAGATGTCGGAATCCTAGAAGCAGCGACTGCAACAGTTTTTGCGAGAGAGACTGTGTGAGCATCTCCTATATATTATTCTCAGATTATCAGCCAAGCCCCGAACAGAAGAAACATGAACTCATCTATATTGCCGGTGGATTATTTATAGCATGGTTTGTGCCACACTAGCTTGCTAGCTTTGCTATAGCAGTTCTATAAAAAAGCTAGTATGTATGTATGTATGTATGTATGTATGTATGTATGTATGTATGTATGTATGTATGTATGTATGTATGTATGTGTGTGTGTGTGTGTGTGTGTGTGTGTGTGTGTGTGTGTGTGTGTGTGTGTGTGTTTGTTTGTTGTTAGGTGAGAGAAAATGGACAAAAGGTGAACAAAGCAATTTCCATAAAAAACTAAATTTATTACGAAAAATAAAACTAATTGCCAAGTCAGCGATCATTTGTGTATATAGATACTGTTTTTATCTACCAGCTTGTGATACCTACCAAAAAAGCGTTGGAATGTAGAGACAAGTCTTTCCCTGGTGTAATCTTGATTTAACAGTTTGTAAGAGAGATGGCTCGGTCTCTCTGCAAAATCACCATATGAACTGCATGCTCTTGCACATTGAATAAGCTTGTGAGAGCGGAATATTACTGATTAGGTATGGGTAATTGATAATACTAAAGTTGAAATCATCTCTCTTGTCGTATAGCCTAGTAGAAAGGTGACAATTAGAGTTAAATCCAAGGAAAATATCTAGATATGAGGCAGAAGAGGCCGTTTCTGTAGTTTCTTTATTCTACAATTCTGGAGGATATAGTTACTGAATTTGATCATATTAATTGAAATAACATCGTCTATGTATCAATATATTTGGTTGAAAGTTCTAGCTACAGAGACCTTTTTCTGTTTGATTAAGTTCTTGATAAAATTCTCCTCGTATGAGTGCAGAAATAAGTCAGCAAGCAAGGGAGCACAGTTAGTACCCATAGGAATTCCTACATATTGTTGGAAAATGTATCCTCCAAATTTAACAAATAGGTTGTCGATGAGGAAACCAAGCATACTGATAAGTCTTTCTCACTATAAAAATCTTTAGCAAATTAGTAGTATTTTTAGCAAAATATGTAGAACTATACCCTAATACTAGATATTTGTAACGGTGTGAACTGTTTTTGTAGAAAAATGCTTGGTTGGTGGTGTTATTTTAAGCATTCTTTCAATTTATCACGTGGTATTATGGTATACAATGTGGAAAATGGAAAATTTGATCAGATTATCTGTAAGAGGAGTTGGTGGAGGTCTTAGTTATACCAAGTTCGGCAATAAGACATTAAAAATAATATTTCTTACAGACAAATACAGTGTTATTTTATCAGCAGGGACGACAACATATTTGTCATGGATATCATTCAGACACTTAACAGCATCTGGATCTTTAAACACAGAATTCGGTCTTCTGCAAATATGTGATTAAAGTCGGATTGTTTTGGTGTTCCGATATGACAGAGTAGGTACAGACTGGTTCTTAAAGTATACAGGTATAGTTGATGTAACATTTTTGTAGTAAAGTATATTGCTAATATTTATGGCATCAACTCCTTTGTTTGTAAATGGAAGATGTATGAAATGACGATTTTTAATCATTCAAAATTTCAGCACGAACAGGCTTGTATAGTCTGTATAGTGCAATATGAGCAATGATACTGTGCAGTCTGTATTGTTATTTGTTTGGATCTGTCAAAAAACAATCCAAATGCATCAGCATGCAACCTTCTCAAGTCTTTGATGGAAAGGACAAATAACGAGGTACGAATGTGATGGACACCTAAAGGTTCTGTAAAAATGGAAGCATTCCATGAAATTTGTCACGGCAGTTGGAGATAGATGTGTTTCAGTTAAGCTGATGAAAACGCCTATGTCCATGACTACGTCTTTTATGGACAGAATACTCAAAGAGGCCCATCACATTCACTTCTGAACAACCAGGACTTGAGAGATTGCCGATATATTTGATGTTGTTACATCCATAAGGCATTGTGGAACGTTGTTAAAGAAGAAACTGATGTACACAATTTTTGTCAATTGTTTTAGTGTTGATCAGTTTCGGGCCATTGCCAGCGAGTTGTAATATGGTATAGTCCCTGCTCGATTTTAATATATGGGGCGTGTTAAGAGCTGTTTCCCATGACTTTGCGGCATTTTCTTGACACTTTCATACTTAAAACCGCAGAGCACCATAGTGACGTTACAATGTTAAAGACTGTGTAAGGCTGCATCATGACATATGATATGGATTCCACAATACCTTGATCAAATTGCAAATTGACATGCACTTGTAAGTTATAGTACGTTTCTCTAACTGCAAGATTGGTTGAAATTATTCTGGCCTGCCATGACCGCATGAAAATGTCACCAGACATGAAATATCGTTTCAAAATGGAAACAAGGAGGCCACGTTGGTCCATATCAACGGTTTTAACATAGGTTCACGTGCACACATTACTCATTCAGATATGTACAAAAGTCTTGAAATTTGTATGATTAATTTCGGGTCTGTTTTGTCAATTTAGTTAACACTTCATAAACGCTGGGCTGTGAGTGTTCATATTTGATATAAATATTTGTAGGCATGTCTTAATTCATAAGTGATGATTTGAAATTTCCACACCTTAAATGTTGGATTGATATTCTCAGTTCATGGCAAACTGCAATTACTTTAGATACTGATATTCATCTGATAGCCTCTACATAAGTTTCGTAGGACTTCAGGGATGATCCAAGAACAGACATTTAAGTAGTAATAGAAGGGACGGTATCGGGCGGATTTTGGCAGGAGGTTCAGTGAGGTTCACGGTTTTTTGGCAGGAGGTTAAGGAGGTTCAGTGAGGTTTACAAATTTTTGGCAGGAGGTTCAGTGAGGTTTAAAATTTTGGCAGGAGGTTTAGTGAGGCTTCAGATTTTGGCAGGAGGTTCAGTGAGGTTCGGAGGATTTTGGCAGCAAGTGGTTTGAGGTGCCGAAGGCGCCGATGATTTGGACCCCCTAGCCCAGTCAAATTAGCAATTTGCAAAATTTTTGGCAGGAGGTTCAGTGAGGTTTCAGATTTTGGCA
>LD345475.1:230958-263576 GCA_001465055.1 Ptychodera flava
CTGCAATGACATTATCGAGTCCATGTGTGAAACAAATGGATCTTCTAGTTGTTAGAATTTCGGCAATGTTTTCAATTGTATCAGTCAACGTTCAAAGTTATTTGCCACACCTTTTGCTTGAGTTGCTATTTTTGATGTTCTCTTTTTTGAAAGGTTACGCATGCAATGAATTACTTGAAGTTTCTTCTCGGACTTTCTTCAGGAGTACAAGAACAGTACGGAACACTTACAACTTGTTGTATTCTATTTCATGTTTGTGTTATAAGTTTTGCATTTAAGAAAATAAAATGTGCTGTTAAGATTTAAAGACGAAAAAACTTGTCAGTCTACAGTCTTTGAGTGAGAGAAAGAGAAGTGTGGATGATTTATTTTGTTTAACTACCCCTTATCCAAATCCGCTATACCCACCCTTGGAAAAATTATACACACTGGTAATGTTTTCAATGGAACAACTTGTCAAGTTTATTTGAATGTTAACACCAGTGCAAATATACAAAGAACAGCTAACTTGCAATGAAAAGTGAACGATAAATTCTAACGCTCCTTTAAAAAGTCAACATCATAAACGTCAAAATCAACACCTGTCAGTTTTTCGATAAAATCATTGACAAGAAAGTCATTGAAAGTCAAATCTTCAGTGAATTGCTTCACAATGTTCGGCATGGACCATCCCCGGCACCGATGTAGCAGACAATAGAGAACGTACTGTCCACACACAGAAGAAAGTGGTCCTTGGAGTCTCTGCCTGTTATAGATCCAGTCAAGAGAATTTCTTTTCAGGAATGTCTCGAAAGGTGTGTTGATGGGCGGACGTCCATAGGAATCGAAATATTCGCCATTATTGCTTGGATGGTCCCTGCTTTAAAGCTTCTGCATGCCCCAGCTGTACCGATGGACTGATTTTTATTTCTCTGACCAGTAATGTAGCTTCGGTGACCACTGCTTTGAAGTTTGGATTTTCTGCAGAACTCACAAGAGAGAAAGCATTCTTACTTCTGTTGAGTTTTGAGACATAATTCAACACCATTCATTAGATACTTGGGCTGAAAGAAGAGATCCGAATGGATAAGTCCAACCATATCGACAACTTGACTGCCAGATGTGAAAGCATATCTGCTTTTCAGTCCCCTGTTCACTTCTCCACCTTCTTTAGTGGGCTCCACTTTGTCCATTTTCATGTGATAGTCCTTAAAGAATAGGGCAGCACCAATATGCGTATCTTTGGCCTCCTTCCCATAATTTAACAACGTCTCCATCATCGCTCGGTAGGGGTAAGTAGGGGAAGGGTTGGATATCATTTTGCCATTGAGGTGTACATCGACTTGACTGGACAGTGAATGGAGCCACAGATTGACAGGCCCCACTGCTGCTTCTGCACCCAGGTTACTACCATCAGCTTTTGTGATCTTAGCCTTGATCAGAAGGAGTGTTGAGGACAAATCTATGTAGTCTTCCCCCGAGCCCGAAATCACAAATTCGATGGGTCCCGATTCCACTATGTGTGTCAGGGGATGTACTTCTTCCCATTGTCCCTCCTCCACACTGGTCTGAGTTGGAGGAACTGTGAACAAGTCAAGTTCACTCTTGGTACACTCGCAGGAGTGTTTATGAAGAAATGCCATGTTAGTCAAAAATGTCAAGAGATCTTCTCTGTCGCTTTGCTTTGGAGGAAATGACTCTTCTGCATGGTGCTCTGCGTTTTATACCACCACCGCTACCAGGGGAGAAAAACTGTTTCAAACCCCTTCCTGCCATTAGGTCTTTTCCAGCTTTCACCAATCGCCTTTTGGCCGAATGCTTCACGTTACGTCCACTGAGTGCATCACCAGCAATATTGAGTCCTGTTTTTAACACCTGTCTCCCTAGGACTTTGGCACCTTGTTTCAGCAGCGGTGTGGCTGCACGGAAAAGACCTCCCAACAGACCGCTTCAGCCATATCCTCGCTGCACAGCTGCTCCCTGGAATGATGCTCCATTTCCCACCTGATCCACATAAAACTTCCTGTATGTGGCTGGGTTGCTTTCATAGTTTTTACGTCTATAAGGCATGGTTCAGGCTACAACAGTGTAGGGCGTCGCTTTCTGAAGGCTAGTGTCACGATCACTTTCCCACTCTGGAATGGTACTCTCTGACCAGTGTCATCTCTTATGTAGACCTCTACGGTATCAAATTCGCTATTTCTTACGGGAAGAAAGTATGGAGTGTGGAAGGTGTGGTTGATCATCTTTCCGTGGATCCCTTCCACATTTTCTCTTTGCAACAGTGGTGCAAAGGTGTCTCCCACCAACTGGTCGTCCACCAGATCGCAATACACATAGAGAGAAGAGAGGTTTCGAACACTGAACATGAAGGGGGCATCACTCTTCTGCCGTAATATGGTATTTGGATAAAATCCAATGATTTCAGCCAAACCTGGAAGAAAGTGCAGGCTGGTGCCCTCACTCACATCAGCGGTTACTTTCCTGGACACTGTGTCAAAAGTCAACAGGACATCATCAGGTAAACCTTGCTCTCTCAGAGTAGTCAGTATACTTCCAAAATCATCATAGTAACCTGCAGGTATTTTGACAAGTGTTTTTCTATGGTCCTGATCATCATACATGAGAAAGTTTCTGCCCTGAATCACGTTGTACCAAGAGAAAGGGTAGTGTATTTCCGTCAAGGCAACTTTCCAGTTACCCTGGAGGGAAATGTGCTTTGGTAATTTCACAGTGTAGCCTGTCACTTTATTGTCTGGGAAAACTTCCATGGATGCGTTGCTAGGTAATGTCATGAAGAAGGGGTGTTCAGCCATGGTGACTGTTACTTTCCAAGTGTGGTGCTTGGCCAGAGTACGTCCTTGTTATACCTTTGCTAAATCTGTCACCCAGCTATTAACCTTGGCAGGCCAACCATACCACTTGACCAAGTATTCTTTCTTTCCCCTTCTCTTTCTGGTCTTGAGTATTTTTTCCACCATAAAGACATTGTCGTCTTTCTTAACCACTCTTTGCAGTTCTTGCTCATAGAATGTTCCTTCTAACACTTCACCATCATAATCTTTCAACTTGTACAAGGGTGGTCGATCATGGATCCGTCCTGATATGGTGAAGACTTCTTCAGTCCAATTTGGAAGGTAGCCCTTCTTGAACATTCGTCTGGCTTTGCTGATTCTCACTTGCTCACCAATGTCGTATTTGAATTTGATTGTTTTGGAGTCAAAATCACTGTACAGTGTGCCCACACTTCTTTTTCATTGGTCTCGTTCACAGAAGCAGGTTTTCTCTTGATGCTGCTGTGCCAGGTGTTGTTGTAGGAGTGCATCAATTGAGGAAGTATGGATATGTAGTTCAGGCTGTTGTTTTTGGTGAAGTATTTCCACATTTTAGTCTTCAGTGTGCGGTTGAAACGTTCAACCACAGATGCTTTTGTTTCATTTCCAGTGGTGAAGAAATGAACGCCTTCATTCTTCAGTAATTTTTGAAACATGTGGTTGACAAACTCTTTACCTTGGTCTGTTTGCAGTTTCTCTGGTTTTCGTCCACTTTTTAAAATCTGTTGGAAGGCTGACACTAAGGTCGTTCCACGTTTATCTTTCAAGGGAATGGCCCAGGCATACTTGGACAGGATGTCAATACATGTTAGGATGTATCGTTATCCTCTGTTGTATTTTGCCAGTGAACTCAAATCAGCCAGAGCAGCTTGCCACTGTTGATCTATATTGCCAACAATTACTCTAGCCCTTGAAACCTCCACCGCACAGGCTTGTGCAGTGTGTAAGTGTCTTGACGTTGCATCCATTCCCTCACTTGCTGACCGGTTATTTTCACCCCCTTTTCTCTTGCAGCACGGTAAACAGCATCGATTCCTCCAAAACTTGCGGAATGACCTGGATCGTAAAATACCTCGCTGAGATGTTGATCCAACTCCGTCGATTTGGTCGCATGTTTCATGTTTGATGACGGTGGACCCAGAACAGCAGGCACACAGACACCTTACGCGTTTGAGAACATCATTTACAGACAGAGAAGGGGGACAACACTCCATGACCACAACCTCCTGTAAAATGATCAGCAGCAGAACAGGCCTTGTTGTTTTAAAAGTCGATCCAACTCTTTGGACGATGAAGAGGTCTTCTTGTTGTTGAAATAACAGGAGCCACCTTCTTCTTTTTGGCAAACGGCTGTTCAGTAAACATTTCCGATCCACCATCACTGTGGTCCATGTGAAGTAATCTTTTGGATTTCTTCAAAGACTGGATCCAGTTCCATCTGTCTCTGTTTCCTACCATATCTTGTGGAACATTCATGGTAGACAATACCTGTGCAAACTGTTGCCATGCCCTGAGAGTGAAAGTTTTCCTTCGACGTAAAACATCATTGACAAGATCTACCATGTGGGTACCTGGCACAGGACTACCATCATACATCAGTTCCCCTTTCTCGTTCCAGTCAATTTGATCGTTCTATTTCATTTTCTTAAGGAGAAGTTTTGCTTTTTTCTTCATAGATTTTGTTACACTTTCGATGACATCCAACTCTACCCCATCTGCTGGCTTTTCATCACCAACCCTTTCCCCTTCCGTGATCAGGTTTAATGAAGATATGGAAGAAGAAGTTGCAGCCGAATCGTCAGTTTTCATCTCAGATGGAAGGATGCTGATTTTCACAGGTTCCTTCCTTTTGTCGATGAAAGCCCTGTACTGCTGTAGGGTCTGTTGGTATAGCTTAGCTTTTTCATCATCAGCTATATCTGTTCTTTCTAAGATCTGCTGCATCTCTTGGTCTAATGAGGACAATACCTTGGTGACAGGATGTGTCGTCTGATTCTGCTGTAGTTGTATTGTATTGAGTAATTCCTGCGGCACCAGTGCCATCTTCTTGGCGTGTTCCATGGGCATGGTGACTGTCACTTAAACAGCAGACTACCAAGCACGGAGAGAACAGGTCCTAAAACATCAGAGAGGAATCCTCCTTTCTGGACCAGTATTTTCTTCTTCTTGGACGTTTCAATATTTCTATCTGTCAATGTGCGCAGTTGATGTTTGTATTTGCTCAGTTTCTTCTTTTGACCTGCTGTCAGTGGAACACTGCCCCTCAAGATGTTAAGACAGCACTCGCAAAGACAGTGAATGAGTTCGTTACTGGATCCTTCAATAACTCCCCTCTGTTGCTTTGGGTTGCCTCTGGCTAACACAGAGAGAAAGTGGGCATGCTTTCTCATTCACTAAGACATGATGAATGATGTCATATCTTTCAGTCACATCTGTTTTATGTTTTTCTGACATAAACGAAGGTAGTCTCTCCAGGGAAAATGTGTGAACGCAGACGAGTGACTTCGGGAGCATTGGGTTTCAGGTCAATAAGAAGATATCCGTAGGGTTCTCGGGTAGCATCGAGAAAGGCTTCCTGAATAAAACGCGTGTTTCCAGGATACATTTGCTTGGCCAGGTGTGTAATTTGTGATCCATCTCTCGGATTTTTGAACAGGATCAGATAATGTGAATTCAAACTCATGGTTCGGGTCTCTCTACCTTGATGAAACAGATTTTGCAAGATAAGCATCACGGACAGATTGCGATGGTGAGAACCCTTGGTGAAAATATTGGCAATCCTCTTGTCGTTACCAGTTTCAGACATCAGATCATCAAGGATCAATAAATTGGACTGACGGGGAGAGAACATACTGTCCAAGTCTTCAGGTAATCCTTCAACAAAACGAATGCCTGGAATCTTTGCAGTGAGTTCTGCATAGGCAGATTGGTATTCCCCATAGCACCAAACAATGTTTTCCTGAGAAGGGAAAATCATGGCTTCCCGTTCCTTGAGCAGTCGCTTAACAAATTCGGTTTTGCCTGATTGTGTTGGTCCACATATAAGAGCAGTGAAAGGATGTTTAAGTCTGACGTCCATGATTGAATGGGTTGATGTTCTTCGGACAAAGCATGAATTATTCCTATCAACTGGCACATTAACTGATGGTAGTCAGATCGCCTGGCTAGTTTCAACAATCTATGCCTCTCCACTTTGTCTTCAATGTTATGCACTTGTGTGAGATGGTTTGCTAGTCTGACTAAGTGTTTTGCATGACAGCCTGGGTAAGGACAATTCTTTTGAACTCGTGGCATGGCACATCAAGTCAGCCGGTCAGCTCTTCAGTGTGACTGTTTACTTTTCCCTTCAGTCAATTTCTCTGCTTATATCAAATACTTTTGTGATACAAAACAGGTTTTCTTTTGAAAAATTTATCATATATGATGTATGGTAACACATATAAATATAGAAAGAATATTGGATTTGAAAAATCCCGATTATTGATGATCAACTGCAGCAGTGTTTGCAGAATGAGACCCATCACGTCAAATGAATGTCAGACTGCAAACATCACAAACTTATACAGGAAAGTAATCCCATTGGATGATCTCATTTCTCGACAACGGGAGGGCAAAAGGGGACCCGTGGGGCAGAGGGGCCTTCAAAAGGTTCTTGCAGGGATATAATAAATGAAAGAGTGACACACTTCACTGGTCAGGAGACCACTTTCAGGTGGCCCCCGGGGCAGTGGGGCCCACTTTTTTGCCTCTGGGGCAAAGGGGCCACACATACACACCAACTGGTTTGACTAATACATATATACACAAACACCAATGAACAAATACAAACCAGCCGCTGATTCATTTCAAATTTAAAAAGTTGTGTTCGGTTTAATACATCCAACTTTTAACAAAATTTTGCACACCCAACATTTGAAAGGCAATAAATTTCACTTCTCAATACAATATCCAATTCAAACACTGTTAATTTGTCACATTTGTTTTCTTCTTTATAATTATACGCCGTTTTGTTTGTTGTTGTTGTTCTTTAGTTTTTTCATTAGTTTTAAGGGCATATAAAATATGAACGAATTGAACTGCTTTTAAACATTATCAGAATATAACATGAGACTGGAACATTTTGTTTTGAAAGATGATCAACAAAAGAACTTATTATTGGGTTCCTCGCGTACAGATAAAAATTCTGAATTTACAGACAAGTTTCAAATTCCAAACAGCCAGTCACCATCACATTACAAATCCAAGGGTACAGTGGATACACCATCTTCTAGAACTTTTCTCTTAATGTAAAGGTAGGTGAACCCATATTTCAACTGTCGGTAGGTGTACATGCATATCCCTTCTAGACGAAATCCTCTGTTGGTGACAGTTTTGGGACATCTGGTTGTCAGGACATCAAGGTACACGTCTTTGGTGATGTTGTTAGTTTTCCTGCTGACTCCCTTGCTGGAAAATTTATCCTTGTCACCGCCAAAACGGTAATATGATTTACTGTTCAGGGCAATGATGCCTTCACCTTGCCACTCCACCTTGAAGAGGCCAGGTGTCCTCTTGTCATGTTGAAAATGGGTTGGTCGGGGAAACCGCATGTGGCGTTCAGCTTCATATAGGGCCTGCATTTCGGGCTTGACCAAGCTTTGAAGTGTGTCTGCAGCGATGGCAATGTAGACAGAATCTGTGTCCATTTCAACATATTGCCAGTCACTCCTGTCAAAATACTTGCTCATGAAGTCATAGTAAAACTGTAGCATGCGTAGCTTGGCATACTGGTAAACGAATATTCCAATTTGCATGGGTTGGTCTATGGTGATAGTACGTTTTAAGGAAGACACTTCATAAGTGTCATCGGAGAAGTCGATGATTCTTCTGAAAAGGGGTGCTCGCCTCGACAATACCGCAGATTTTCACATCAAGATGTTTGTCCTTATTCATCAAAGTTTTCCCGTATGCACTGTTGCCAAGGAGTTTCATCGTATCACCCGGAACAGACTTAGAGGCATCAGCATCTCCTTGTCGATGGGCCTCAGATACAGATTCGCCAAACTCTTTGAAACAGGACTTTGGAATGTACTCGATCACTTGATGTATCCATTTCACAACAAGGCCGTGTTCAAGGTACCACTTTAGAAGGGGTGAAATAAGGAGAAGTTTCTCACCATGCAGGCTAACAATCAGTGATTGACGAGGGGATCTGAGCTGGTCTTTTTCTGCTGCGTATGAAAACATGTGTTCTCCTATGTCCGATCTTGAGATGTTCACATTCTTAAAGATTGGACACATCTCAGAAAAGTGTTCTTTGAGATGTGGCGGCACTTCAATATCACACTCTACCATTCCAAAGAAACCTCCATTACGCACAGCCTCAATTATGTCCTTCTCTTGTAAGAAGAAAGACCTGTCAAAATATCTGTCGTGTCTTCTCCGGCGAAAGTCTTTTAGGTAAACATCAGCACGTCTCATGTCAAGGTACTGGCATTCCCATAGGGTTACCAGGTGGAACCCCATGTCCCTGATGTATTTGTCATTGTTCATAGTCTCCCTATAAAGCTCCTGCATGAAACTGGTCATTTGGTTTGTTTCCCAGACCTGCTGACAAAATGCATAATCTTCCATTCTGATATTTGTTGCTGTCAGGCTGCTGTAGAAAGCCGAGTGTGGTGGAAGGGATGTTTCCTTCAGCTTTTCGAGCGAGTCCATCCACTCATATGGAAAGAATCCTTTCTCTTCACCTGCATTGTACGCTTTTAAGAACTGAGCATAACTGCAGCCATACGAGATGTAATTTGCAACATCAAGAAAGCGTAGGGTGTCTGTCTCTAACACCAGATAATACGCAGACCTCTTTATAACAAACTTTACTTAGTCTTTCTGTAGCAGTTCTGGCCAAAGATACTGTTTTGCTACGTTCAGGTCATAGTGCCCCGAATTGAAGCCAACAACTGGCAGCTGTTTCAGGTACCTCATAAAATGACGTTTCAGCTTACTCAGGGGATGTTTCTCATCATCATCTGCTACCCCTTCGCCTGCCATCTTCGCCTGTAACTCGGTTAGAATGGATGCAAAGTTGTTCTTCATTATTTTAAAGCAGTGACAACTGATGGTGTTAAGGTAGCCCAGCATGTCAGATACCAAATGCTGTGGGTCTCCTTCAGAGGTGAAACAGCGCGGTTCATCAAACGATGGTACGTTACTGCATATACTGACGCTCAACAATTCGTGCTTTGCTTCAAGACACAGTTTACCGCCATCGGATGGAATCATATTTTCTTTGTTCAGATAACACTCGAAATCGAATGTAGCCCTGTATGGTTAAATGTGCAAGTGCTCTGGCACAGATATTCCCATCATTGCAAGGCAATCAAAAATGGTGGGAGCGAGTTGAAAAGTGCCTCCTGGGAACTTGTGTCTGGTCAGTTTCGTACAGGTTTTCTCGTGTCTGTGTAGGTGTCCTAAATGATCGAATAATTTCTCACAGTAGGCACACTTGAATGATTCGGCGTAATGGTCGAAATCACTAATGTATGAAAAGTGACCATGATGGTGGTTAATGTACATGGTATGGCTGTATTTTCTTTCTGATTTGACAAGGTGTTTGACGATTCTTGTTGTGCTGGGAGACCCTTCTTCCTCCTCCTCCATACAAAGTTCACACACTTCGATATTGATATCAAAGATAAATTCTAAGTCTGCAATATCGTCAAAGGAGACACCTTCAAATTCGTCTCCAGCTAAACGTTCCTGCTGTTGAAGAAATTGCTTTACGTAGTTGAATGCAGCCACTTCCAAACATGTTTCCTCATAACCCTTTGCCAATGCAAGGCAACGGAAGAAACACAGATTGTCATTGTATGGTCGGTTTGTGTGCGGGTTGTTAACCAGTGCCACAACACTGCGACATGCGGTTCATGAAACAGGCAGGCTTGCGGTGTCGTGACATCCGATACTGTGTTTTGCAATTTTAACAACATAAATAGTTACGTCGGTAATGAGTTTAATGAACCATTTAGTGTTTGGTCTGCTTTGTCTGATGTCTTCCATTACATCCATATCATGTAGGCGATCCAGCAAGTTGACCAAATCATCTTGATTTCGAATCAAGAAAGGCGTGTCTAACAGATTATTGTTCTGTGATGGATAGAAGTATCTGAGTTGATTGGTTTCGACATGTCGCATGATAAAACCAAGTGCAAAGTTGATTTTATACTGGCTGGATTGCCTTTGATTAATCATGTTCAGGAAAATCTTCAAGTCATCTAATTGGAATCCACCCGTCAGTCTAAAATTGTAGACATCTAGAAGGGGATTCCCTTCCCAATGCCTGGACCTGATATTGAACCAGTTTTCTCTGTATGCGGGGGCAAGGTCTGATGGTTCATCTTCTCCAAAAATGGGCTCAATCAGGTCAACAGGCAATTGTTGTTCAAGGTGACTGCCTGACAGAGAGATATGCCCACTCTCACCACCACCCCTCTGAACTGATATTGATGCATTTTCTTCATCTGACGATGATGACCATGTCGAAGAGGAGGACGACGATGCAAGAGGTGGACTTTCAGGTACGTGATCACGGTGACTGTGTGCCTTTAATGCCTGAAAGGACTTAAAAGCATAGCGACATCTCGCACACTTGTATGACATAGGTTTGCATAGCTTCTTGTGGATTTTGCTATGGCTGATGAAATGTGACTTTCTGACGAAGCTCATGTCGCATATGTCACAGTTGTACTTCGGCTTTGTGTTGCCATGAGCGCCTTTCATGTGCTGTAGCATGTTGTCTTTACGCGTGAAAGGACGATGACAAGTCGGACAGGGAAAGCTCTGTCGTTTAGGGGGTGAACGACTTGTACCCTGGGAAGTACTAGCATGTGTCGGCGAACGATGAACATTGGTTTCGTGCCGCACCAGGTTGTCCTTTCGATTGAAAACCCGGTCACAGTATGAGCATGAATAACTGTGCTGTTCATCATGAACACTGGAAATGTGACGAAGCAAAGTGCCTTGACAGGAAAAATGTCGTTTGCAATGGTTACAGCATAGCTCACTTTTATCATTACTCACCGAGGGTACCGGTGTACGCGTCAGTGGACGGTTTGTGATTTCTTGTAGGGCCTCTACAAATTCTGGGGATGGCTGTCGATGTGTTGAGAGCAATGGTGTTGCTACTGAGTCAGTAGCAAACCTGAAAGCGAAAAAAAAAGAAGATAGGACTGTTTCTTATTCATATATTCATATTAGAAATACTTTTTATCATCATCTTCATTATTATTATTATTATTATTATTATTATTATTATTATTATTAAAGATACTTTGGGTTGAGTAACCATCAATTGATATTTAAAAAAAAAAAACTTACTTCGATCTTTTAGCATGGGAAGAGCCCTCTTCATCCGGTAATTGATCATTTCCTGTCTGTGCAGGTGATTGAATAGCGGTTCTGTTTAACAGGGGGGGGGAAATAGAAAATGTTAGCAATATGTTTTATGAACAATGCATGGTGACAACTCAACAGAGAACGTCGGGTAATTGACTTTGTAATAACATCAAATATTATCACACAAGTGAATTTAAGAAACTATACCTGCATATCTGAGAAGGTGAGGGAGCTTCATCTCTAGGCGCTGACGACTCCGACTCGGAGGTGACGTTCGGATAGCTAAAATGAAATAAACAAAAAAAAATGAGTGAGCGAATTCTTCAGATTTAAGCGGACTACTACTTGACATAAAAGAAAAATTCGGGAGAATTTAATTACAAAGTTACATCTCACAACATCAACTGCACTTCGAAAAACGAGGTGTTAAAATGCAAATGGTTTTTAATTATTGTGTTTGAACAATACCAACCACTTACTTTAGTGTACGTACAGGTGATGCCCGAGGACCAACGTCTTCATCAGACCTCTCTGACTGACAGTCCGCCTCATCGCTTTCATCACAGACCAACACCTATACAGTGGAACAGATCATCCGTCGAGCGTCATTAGTCTTAACTGTTTACATAGTTGTCTCTAATGGTCCGAAAAACGATGCATTACCCCTCCTCCTCAATTACAAGAGAACACGTGTACCCGTAATTACAAGTACAGCTGCCCTCGATTATGAATCAAGCAGTTGAAACATTGTAACAATTAAGTGTTGACCCCTAAACTAATTATCGGGTCAAGCCGCATCGCGTTCGCGCTCACTGTACACTGATATTATGTGCGATGCGATCGAGTTATCGCAGTTCCAACTTGTACTCACATACTGTACAGATTTCAAACTATTTCATCGAAATTCCTTTTGACATGAGCTTCAAGACTTGTGTAGTCGTGTTTCTTGAACAATTCACAGGTCGAAATAGAAAGAGCGAACATGATCATCGGTGGGAGAATGCGGCAAGTTATTACGTGCGAACTCACAATGCACTGTGTCATAGCGGCCGCACACGAAAACAAAAAGATTGCATGCATTCAATATTTATCGTTTTCTTGCATTTTAAAGCATGCCAACTGATTCTAAACATTATTCTGTCTTAGTTCAACAATAAATCTGAAGAGTTGAAAGGTATTTTATTTTCAAATGCACTAAAAAGGGTGTTCATGGATAGCGTCCGTATACACAATACGCAGACGACAATCACAGCGCGCGGGAGTTGCATGGCCAACACTGCAGTAAATTACGTACGCGTAAGAGAATGTGTAACTCAGAGAATATTTTCGGATATGATATTCACAAATAGCATTTACGAATTCACTGAATTTAGAAGAACAATAACGAGTAAATATGCTGTTGGTTGTTGTTGTTGTTGTTTTTTTTTTTTGCAATAGTAAATATTATGCATAAATGCCCTGTCGGTACGTTATGTGTATTGCAATTGCATTACGTACTACCCCAAGCAGCCGGGTACTGTGTACGGAACAACAGATCAGCGTAGATTTTTACACACTCTAAATATTATGATGAATACTTACAGTGTTATCCCTCGGTGACTGTGGTACATGCTCTCTCTCCAAACGGTCAATTATTTCCCACTGACTTGCAGTGAATTCGGGAGAATCATCCCATTCCATTGTAGCCCGAGCAGAAGGAACAGATGCGAACAGGTAGCAAAGTCCAAAGAAGCTGTTACAACTGTCGATAGATGGCGCACATAACAGACGTCCTCGAAGCCGGACAGGCTAGGCTCAGCAGGTTCAATGTGTGTGGGTTGACTCAAGGCTATTGCTACCGATCCTTCACCTCACTGCCAAATATTTGTTTTGAGTGGAGCGGGCCAAGACAAGGCCTTTTATAGTCGTCAAGCATGACGCATACGACCAATCACAGCTTAATACGTAGGTGTTCAAATGAACAACACTGCAGAGTGACACTGAGTTAGGGTGTCAAAAACATCGGCGCCTGCGGCGACTTACTGCAGCTCCTGCCAAAATCCCCCGAACCTCACTAAACCTCCTGCCAAAAATTTCAAAAAATGCACATTTTGACTGGGCTAGGGGGTCCAAATCATTGGCGCCTGCGGCACCACAAACCACCTCCTGACAAAACCCCAAAGCCTCACTGAACTCCCTGCCAAAAACTGAAACCTTACTAAACCTCCTGCCAAAAATTACAAAAAATGCAAATTTTGACTGGGCTAGGGGTTCCAAATCGTCGGCGCCTGCGGCACCTCAAACCACCTCCTGCCAAAATCTGAAACTTCACTGAACCTCCTGCCAAAATCTGAAACCTCACTCAACCTCCTGCCAAAAATTTTGCAAATTGCTAATTTTGACTGGGCTAGGGGGTCAAAATCGTCGGCGCCTACGGCACCTCAAATCACCTCCTGCCAAAATCCCCCGAACCTTACTGAACCTCCTGCCAAAATCTGAAACCTCACTGAACCTCCTGCCAAAAGTTCAAACCTCACTGAACCTCCTGCCAAAAATTTGTAAACCTCACTGAACCTCCTGAACCTCCTGCCAAAAAACCGTGAACCTCACTGAACCTCCTGCAAAAATCCGCCCGATACCGTCCCTTCTATTACAATCATTCACATAAAAATGTTGGGGTCACTTGGTTATATTGTGGTCAAAACTAGTTTATCTTGTTGTCAAATATGATGTGCCTTATGCCTTCATTGAGATTTTTCCAAGTTGATGATCTTTGCCTATTTAACGTTTGGTTGTCAATTTTTCCAACTGAAGTAACTATTCATTCCAATTTCTTTTCAAAATTAATATTAGGAATCCGTTTCAGTGGTCTTTAATGTCGATTTTTTCAGTTTTCTGTCTAGGTGATATTATCTAAATACTTGCAGATACAAATGGTCGATATTGCGTGTTTGGGTAATAGCGGAAATATGAGAATCAGCACTTCAATCCCATGCGTGGGCTTCATTGGTTTTCCATGTTTTTTCCTTTCTCATCATCTTCTCAAGTTCCACTCCAACCAATTTGTTTATCAGTTTTAATCTCGAAAACCGTTGCATATAAGCTTTTGATACTTGGCACAAGGCTCAGGGCCTAGGAGAGCTCGATTCAATTTTCCGAAAATTATAAGTAGTCTCTTCTCAAGAACCACGCAGCAAACGCAGCAAACGCAGCAACTCGAAATTTTGCAAGTACAATGTGCATGCCCTGTGCTCTTGAATATATATGAAATGTAGCGAGTGTCGTGTAAATTTGGAGCAAAATTGTGATTTTTAAAAAATATCAATTGAAACTTCAAAAATCTTCTAAGAAAGTGGTTGGTGATCTGTACTAAAATTATCACCAATAGTCTGAGTACTAGCGAAATTGCTAAAGATGTTTCTGTTGTTCTTGTGCCTTCGCAGTCATATTGGTATTCACGTAGAATACCTCAGATTATTCTTATCCAAGACTTACACTCACCCATCGAGCTCTAATTTGCTTGTATGACGTCAAAATTTCCCCAAATTTTTGGACTACATTGGATAACATTTGACCTACTTTCACAACTCTTGACAACCACATGGGCTAGAGGTTTAGTTTTTGGTGGATATTAAATCAGTATTAGACTATGGTTTTACCTAACCTTTGAATGACCTAAACCTATATTTTCATATCTTAGAACCAACAAAGGCTCGAGCTTTATATTTGTGGAAAACATTGCCCATTATAAGACTTGTAATTTTCTCAGGTTTTCTGGATGATGATCCTGGATGGCCATCGACCTACCTTCGTGAATCAGAAGGTTAAGTTTGTGTTGAATCAGTATGGGACAATTTTTTCAGAATTATTTTGGATGACCTTAGACTACTAACCTTAAGTGGCATCTGACAATTTTTCTATCTTGTAACTTGGTGTACCTTACTCATTATGTGCATACTTACACACTTTAAGGCCAGTCTAAAGGAACAGATGACTGTTTTCCATTGGATCCGAGCTAGTAAAGAGCCTTAACTTGTTCAAAGATGTTGGGATTTCCTTTTGATCTTTCACCTGCTATTAGGAATGCAGTAACAGCAACTTGCATACCTTGAAACACCTGACATCACTTCTTGGTCTTCTGGCCAGAGGTCCATATATCTTTCTTTCATGAATGTGACTTTGTTTGTGTGCCGTCTATTTGCTGTCTGTTCTATGCTGTTTTGTGTCTATGTTTAC
The DNA here is from genome assembly GCA_001465055.1 of Ptychodera flava. Lineage (NCBI taxonomy): Eukaryota > Metazoa > Hemichordata > Enteropneusta > Ptychoderidae > Ptychodera > Ptychodera flava. Next base: position 246,360 of record LD345475.1, read on the forward strand.
AACTATTGTCTTCCTAATTCCGACCTACTGTCATTGGATTATGGATTGGTATGATTGCGATTATTTTATTTCCTTTTCCGTTTCATTTTTAAACAAGACACCATGCCGTCCATAAAATGCCACAAATACTGCATTTTACTGCTTGGCATTTCTGCTGTCAGTTGCTTTGGCCTCATCAGCGTTGTCGCCTGATTTTACCTTTCAACATTTCAACATTTCAACGTTTGCCTATATGTATCATGGTGTGTGTTTGATAGTTTATAAATTTAGCCTCCAAATAATGTCTTAAACTTCAATCAAGTTTAGACACTCGATTGCGATTTATAGCTTTCATGCTCACTCTTTTCTATTGCAGGAAGCAGCCATGGAGTACATCGGACAATTCATCATTTAATGTATACCAGAATTATAATCACTAATGTAAGTGGTTGTTTTTTGCTTTTTGGATATGTTTTTTCTTCGCTTGCCTGAAGTATACTTCTAAATTACAGAAAGATATTGTGTATTCCATGATTCACATAAAAACGATTGCAGACAATTATACTGTTAATCTCAAACACCAGCCGATGTTTCCTTTCAGAACATAAAATACAGGATAATTTACTTATTTCCCAGTACAACACTACACCTTTTATCTATGTCATCAATTCAGTTTCTCCAGAATTATTTTCGCATCTGCCTTTGCATGGCTTCATTTATGTAAATTAAAAATGTGGTGGCCAAGCATAGATCTGCGGCCTATAATATCTTATATCAAAACGCAAAAAAAATTGTGGCTCAACTGCTTGAAAACAAATATGACGGTACGTATGTCCACAATGAATGAAATTTCAACAGCAAAGTGTTTGGAATTCGAGGCAAAAGAACGGGAGGGAAAGGGAACAGCCCGTACGATGCCAGGGTGAAGAAAGATGCAGGGCGTTTCCACGTAATCACCTTTGAATACTGTTAAGTGAATAATCCAAAAATTCCGATTCCCGTGAAATGAAAAGACATAAAACTAAAGGAGTACTTGAAAGATTCAATGAAAAAGAAAACAGAAATGAACAGATGAGCCATAATCTCCCCCTCCGTTTACTTCACAGATGTTCACCAATGCACATCATCAAGAAACTAGTTCCGTCAAAATATTCAAATGGTACGTTTGGCACTTTCACTGAAATTTCGGCTGTGATTAACATCCTTTCTACCCTTTGAATGAACCAATGAATAACACCGAAATACAGTGATAACTATTGCGAGAATAAATTAGCTATAATTCTTTAGTTTATCACTTAGGAAACTAATTCCCAAGGTAAAAATCAAACACAGTTCCCACAAGTCTTGTGATGTACAGGTTCTGCATGCTGTTGTACCTCCGACCCAAGTACTCCAACTATCGTCATATTGTTGTGTCCAAAACGTAAAATCTTACGGAGTAGCATCCCTTGACCAACACAGTATTCGAAATACCCGAGTGCACCATGCACTGTGCAGGTTTATTTTACCTCAGTTCAGGTAGATTCCAAAAGCACCCTGTGCAGGTTGAAAAAAACGGGGAGTAAGAATCTGTACTACCTGAATATTCTTCATTACGTTGTTTTTGTGGTTTTGTACGGTCTATTTTGTGTTACATTTGATTACCTATCAAAATCTAAAACGCCATCCCGATTACGACCTTGAGCGGTCATAAAATGAACGCTAGGAGTCCCGGGGGCAAAAGTGAACGAATAAAGCCAAGTGAGGCTCGAGATGTTCAAGAGTATCGTCTACTACAACTGTAACTATTCATCTCACTAACAATACCATAGAGAAACCAAAGCTTCGGCCTCCTGTTTTACATCAGTACCACTCGTTTATGTCAGTCTCATGGCATTGTTTCCATTCTGTTTGTCGTCTTTTTTGAGTTTAATTTATTTGAAACATGTTAAAACAGCATACCCTTCTGGATTTCGGGATTAAGCGGGCATCAGAGAAGCCAGATGAAGGGGATCTCAAGTAATGCGGTGAAATTAAAGTTCTGAGTCAGTAGAAATGTGTCACTTCACATTTATGATTAGCCTTGCCATCAGCTACTACGTTGATAGAGGAACTGCCATGGCATAATGTGGATAAAGAGTTAACATATTTTGTGGAAAAACTTTCACACTAACAGTGATGCAGGTAATCAAAGCATGGTGCATGTGGATGCAAAAAAATGATGTGCACAATGTACAGGTGCATATTTTGAACACTCGGGGCTGTAAAAGTATACAAAGACATTTAGCAGTCTCATGTCATTATTGCTTATTTGCATATTTAACAAATTTGCATAGATTGTGTGCTATGTCCAAAACTACTCTATGAAATTCAATGCACCCTGGTACAGATGTTGAACTCCCAGTACTGTAACAGTGTGCAACCACATTTCGCAGAACCATGTCAATTTAATGCTAATTTTGAATTTTTGATGAACTTTCCTCATTAGCGTGATAGGTCTAGAAATACTGCATCAGATTTGATGAAACTTCGTACAGATGTCGATTTTACAGTGTTGTAATATCATGCAAAGACATTTAAGATACAAAGACATTAAGCAGTATCAGGTCAGGTCACATTTACTGAATTTTCATAATTGGTGTGATATTTCTACAAATACTGCATCAAATTTGATTAACTTTGGTACAGATGTTGATCTTAAAATATTGTGATAGCCTGCAAAAACATTTAGCATCATTATTGTCACTTGATTGTTAATTTTTATATTTAATGAACGTTCCTAATTAGTGTGGTCTGTCCAGAAATATTGCAGCAAATTTGTGTCTTTTTGTGACTTTGTATACAAAAGATCATACGGTCAAAACTATTAATATGACAGCTATGAATTTTGTAACACTGGATCTCCTAGGAATGATCAAACTAGATGAATGCAAATTATGGTGAACTCTGAAATATAATGCATTTAGGACAAGATTTTGTGACATTATTAGGTCAAAATCAATCAGTTCGTATATTTCATAACTACTCGTCTAACATTTTTGAATATTATTACACTTCCGAGGGATGACCTAGTGGAGATGCTTGTGATGTCATTACATTTTATAGACTAAACATTGGTTTTCAGTCAAAAAGTATATTCTTCGAACTACCCAACTGAAAGCCTTGGAATTGTGTATAAAAATCTCGTTGGATAAGCAGGTTCAGATATCCTTAGGTTTTGATTAAATCAAGTACTTTGCAATAGTAATCAGAGCAAGTCCCTATTAATGACGTACTTTAGATGTGTGTAAGTTGCGATGATACCCGCGGTGTTTGTGAGACTTCAACATTACAGAAAAAATTGAAGTTAAGAAGGTGAAGTTAAGAAATTTGAAGTTAAGAAATTTGAGGTTAACCATTTAGCGTACTTAAACTGTGTTTAAGTGTGCGTTGTAAAATAGATCGGACTAACAGTGTAATTGACGATTTCATTTTATTGATTATGATTACGGCAGCCTGATATGTTTGGTATTATTATTTGGTACCTGTGGCACTTCATAATAGGTTTGATGTCTTAACAAATTCAATTTCTCCCTGTAAACGTGTCCAACCAACTGTTAATATGGAAGTATGGAATTATATCGCCCATACGTATGCATAGAGAGAAACTGATGAAGTTTTACCCTAAAAGCTGGTGACCTGAATGCTGAATGACCTTGATCGGGGAAATTTAGGAAATTGCACTTTCATATAGAACGGTACAACCTATATTCAATCCATACACAAAAGTTGGGTATATCCTATCAGATTATAAGAAAACCCGACGATGTGTCATCTCCAAATACGAAATTATTGCCTGTGACAGCACACGCTAGCTTTAAATACTCTCTCTGATTGTTGTGCAAGAAGGCGAAATAATTGCATTCATTGAAAGATAAAATTAGAGACTAGCATAACTGATTATTTTTCTAGATAAAAAATTTCCTTCTTTTCATCTTATTAGCTATTCATTAAATGACTTACTAATCAAGGAAACATTTTTCTGCACAGACAATTGAATTGGTGAATGTGGTTATAAGATACCGTTGACGAAACGGAAAACTATACGAAACTAAAGGGATGGCAGACAAGCAACATAAAAGGACTGGTTATCCACTGCAGCTATTCGACAAGCAACTCGATATTAAATATTTGTGTGTGGTGTGTACCTTTGTGCTAAGGTGTGCAGTTCAGAGCACGTGTGGACATCGGTTTTGCAAAATGTGTTTTCAGAGCCTATTCAGGTAAGGGTTCATCCAAATCCTTACCGAGCCTAACTCCTGTCACAGGTAAGCTGGAAGCTGAAACCATGGAGTGTCGCTAGCAGTTCACTGGTTCAGAGCCGTTGTGAGGCAAAGCCTGTTGATCCGAAGCCTCTATTTCGTTTTCTGCTCAGAGGATGTATATATCATGGTAGTGCTGCTCGTCAAAATTAGTTTTAGATAAATTTATAAACACCTTGCAGGAGACTGATATTATTTTGTATCGATTTTACAGAACTGTAAAGTATTCATTCATTATCAATAACTCAGGCGACTTAAGTCAGAAGATGAAAAAGTTGATCTAAATCAAGGCGACTTAAGTTAGAAAATGACAAAGTTTATTTAAATCAAGTCCTTTTACTTGGGGAGTTTATCGTTGGAAAAACAGTAGCTAACTCTCTCGTTATATATTATACATAACTGTAAAGTGTTATAAGTGATAACGACAAGGTACAACATTAATCTTACAGAATTCAAAAGATTGGAATGATATTCTGCAAGGCCTGCAAGAATGAAGGCACTTCAGATTCAGAACTCAGACAAAATGACGTAAGTGTAACATATAAAAATATCATTGCCTGTAGCAACCCATTTTGAGCAAATAATTACAAGTAAGGATTTCGGGCAATCATATAAAGTGAACGAACACGGAACTGATAATATATCGCAATGCAGCTTCAGTGTGCAATTCACTGTGCATTTGTATATACCCTCGTGGCATTATTTGTATCGCTGTAAAGACTGCTCAACAGTTCAAATGGACTTGTAAAAAGCATTGACGTATGTGTACACTCCATATCCCTCCAAATGTCAGGACCATATTCGTAGTAAAACTGAAGGCACTACAAACACGGAGCCCTAAAAGTTGTTTTTTCTGGGTGTTGTGGAGAGTTTACAACTATTGTGGTACATGTATATATTGTAAAGTAAATCTTGAGTTAAGCTCAATCTCCTTACCTGAAAAGAATGTAACAAGCGAGAAAATATAATAGTCTCAATATCAAAGCAAAAATAAATTGAGTTGATAACAATTGGTTGTTTTTAACGAGTCACAAATTTGAAGAATAAAGAACTTGGTCAGATGAAATGTTCGTCCCTTCACAGGTTTTCCCTGACCGCGCTATTGGCCGAGAACTTGGCAGACAACATGTTACATGTATGAACGACGGGTGTCTCTGGAAAGGAATATTCAAGGACTACGAGGTGGTTATACAAATTATAGAAATTATAGTCAACGGATTATGAACTTTCAAAAAAACACATCTCCTTGACTATACATATTTGAGACAATTGTTTGGCTGCCTTTACTGAACATGTTGACATCGTTGCGAATATGAAGCACATTTGTATCACGCATCAGGGCAACTCTAGCCATATGGGAAACAAATTCGTTTTCAGAAATATGTAATCGAACCTGATAATTACAAAGACTGGTAAATGTTGTAGGTTTCATGGCGTCTCGTGCAATAAGTAGCACCGGTGGACGATAAAGACGGTGTGTTGAGAATAGGCTAAGATATAAAGGTACAGAATTACAAAACAAATTTTGCAGGTGTAATGGCTGGGTCTCGTGCAATAGTAAACACCTATTGCCTGGTCATTAGGGCTATAGCGCCCGTCTATTACCCCGAGGGGCCGTGTGTTACCAGAAACACATCGCTATTCCCCAAGGCCGTAGGCCGAGGAGTATAACGATGTGTTTCTGGTAACACACGGCCACGAGGAGTAATAGACGAGCGCTATAGCCCGAATAAAGACCAGGCTATAGGTGTTTTATAACACACCACATGCTCATGTGCTCCTGTTGTATTGTTATATAGTTTTTAATGTGTTTTGATATTTTGCACCGCGACAATCCATTGTGACAAGTTTACTGGGCGATGTATAGCGGTTTCAGTTGTACGTGGTGTACCACTTTTCTTTCAAAAATATTCTAAGCATACCTAGCGACATCCTTAGTTGCACTTTAATCTTTTCCGTTGATGAGCTGTTTAAGTTCCTACGCTGTTGGAATGTTGGAAAATGTTGGAAAATCTGTTTTAGAGAATGTGTCGTCACCTATCCCGGACGCAAATCACGTTCTTGTCACCCGCCATTGTTGCAAAGCTGCAGACGACACTACGGTCACGTAACCGGGCACTTTTCCAAATTTGGTCAGAACTATTTCCCTAGGGAAATAGCTTTTAAAAAATACACTCTGACGTCACTTTTTTCGATCTGGTGGGGACTAAACGTATCTATTTTCTCGTCACGTGACATATTCTGGCGAATCGCGACACGGAATGAGCATGTGGCGTGTTATAAGTAGCCCTAATGGACAGACATAGAAGACAGATGCCAACCGAACCCAAAAATCTTCTACTGGAATATATCAGATATATTCCAGTAGAAGATTTTTGGGTTCTATATATCTCTCGATCTAATCTCTCTCTATCTATTAGCTACGTAATCTATCTATGTCTGTCTGTCTGTCTGTCTATCTGTATGTCTGTCTGTCTGTCTGTCTGTCCCTCGATCTCGATCTCTCTTGATTTCTCTCTCAAATGATTGCATATTCTGATTCGTCCGCTGTTTTTTATTCGTTTAGATCTCTGTGAACATTATTGCACACTCATTCTCCAGATTTAATGCTTCTCCGATTTCTCCAATTATAGGACAGTCACGTGGATGTTTGTGAGTTCGAACCGATACCTTGCATCCACAAAGAAGGATGTGGAGCCTTGGTACTGAGGAAAGCGTTGAGCGATCATCTTCGCGAAGAATGTCCGATGAGAATGATGATATGTACTTCGTGCAAAACGGAGTTCCCACAAAAATTTCTTAAGGTAATTTTCATTTGAATGTTGTAATTCAAGTTTTTATATGTTTTGAGACAAAAAGGTAAAGTAAGAAACTAAAATCATTGAGTGAAATTTCTCAATTTTAATTGATGAGATACGTGATAAAAGTTGTTGTAGTGCCAATACTTGGTTGTGTGACAGTTCGTTTATTCAAATTGACAGAGGAGAAAAGAGAAAGGCTCTTATGAAATTCAAGTTGAGCAGCGCGTGGGTGAATGTGGCGGATATCAAATTTTGTCTCTTCCAAGAAGCAATATTTTAATTTCTAATTAACATTGCTTGAGCTGCCATCTTGACGATCGGTGCATCAAGAGTATGCATACTTCACTTACCTGATTTATGAGGCAGAAATTACTGAACAACTTCGATAACGTATGCATACTTCACTTACCTGATTTATGAGGCAGAAATTACTGAACAACTTCGATAACGTATATTTGTTGTCATATAGCGTTTATTTCGTTTGGCTGGCACAGGACGTTGGTGATAAGGAAAATCTCACGACGAATTTTCATACAGGTGATAATCATTGTGAACATCAATACAGAGGAAATATTCCTAAAGAAAAAAATACGAAATGCAAATCAGATTAAATAGCGTTTGTGAATCAGGATATTATTTTTTTCAAAACGTTACATGGTTTCCAAATGAATATTTGTTGTCACCGATCATGCCTTCCTTTAACTACGGAAAAAGGGAAAGTTGGGGTTGCTTCAAATGAAAAGATTTGCATAGTATAGTGTGTATTCTCATGAAGATGAGGAATTGCTCAGGTCAAGAAACATATCAACATATATTTTTACTCACCCAATCAACAGTCATTACGTTCTTCCGATAAAGGCACACCGAATTGTAGGATTCAATCATATGAAGTATCCTTGATATAAATCATGGTGGGCACGTAGGCCAAATTCCAAAACACTCCCACTGCACTGCTGAAGGTAACTATCAGGCATCCAGTTGATGGGTGCCTGCCTAAGAAATCAGTTAAAATCAATTAAAATCAGTAGTGATGGCGACGTTTCATGGTTTGCTTGTTCGATGCAATTATGTGTGAGAGAGCAGACTATCAGCTAACGAGAACAGCGAAGAACAAGCAAAAAACGAAAAAGTAGCCATCACTACAGCTAATTTTGACGGATTAAAGATTTACCATCATTGCAGAGGCTCGAGAGTCCTGTACTTGTGATGCTAATATTTTTGTATGCATTTCGGCAGTCTCAGTTCACTAATATAGATGTAATTTCGCATTTGTTGTATTTACTTGGGTGGCCGATGACGTCTTGGAAAAGAAAGTTATTATTTCTGCAAACAACATACTGTAGTTAGAACATTATTGCAATGTCTATATTGATAAAAGTTAATGAGGTTACATGACGTCTTTTCCCTTGGATATTTGTGTGAAAATAAAAAGATGTAATCTCTGTTGAATATTTTCAGGTCACGGGTGTAAAATATAAGACTGTACAATTCAGTAATAGTAGAAATCTTCTAGTAATACTTCAATAAAGTATTAGCTCGAATCGGTCCTATGTCGATGACAGTCGGAGCTTATCTGATAGGTGGAGATCCAATGTTTGTATGTCTGTCATTCCATAAAGGATCCTTCAGAAAGTACAGGGGGTGGGCCCGGGGGAATTTCGCACACACCTGTACCATAAAATGTGACCATCCCCTATCCTCCTGTCTAAAATGTGCCCCCCCCTTGTCCGACAATGTAAAACTTGAACCTCCCCCAACCACAGCGGTATTCTCCCGTGGAATAACTGAAACAGTATCAGCTAATTTACATAACAATTGGTTCAATTGTTATGTTAGGGACAAATTACAGAGGGGAGGGCAGGTGTTTTTGGAGGGACAGTTGCAATTTATCACGCAAGAATTTTTTAAGAGCTATAGTATTTCATACATATGAGGTAGGGTCTCCATATTTTGTGCAACTATAAGAAGGCAAGATGTGGCTGATTTAGTGCTTCATCCAAAAATATCAAATCATAATACATGCAGTCTATCAGGCAAATTACTGACTATTCCTTCCCCCCCCCCACAAAACAAGCTATATCTGTATTTTATATATGTTTGATAATGTATTTAAATGTACTTTGCTTGAATTGGGAAGTAAAATGTGCATTTGTGTACAAGAAATTGATTTCTGAATTTCATCTAAAAAGTTGGTTCACTATCAATTGTGTCTACGATGAAACTATGAATAGTTTTTCCAATACAAAAATAGGTAAATCTTTGCATTTGTGTACTCTTGATTATTGATATTAATGTTCTTGATTAGACTAGAGTAGTTACAAGTCTATGGTTGTGTAAGAAATTCGATGTAAGAATTTCACCGAAATGTCGATTCACTATGCGTGGTGGTCTTTGATGAAACTATGAATATTTTTTTTTCCAGTACAAAATTAGATAACTCTGTACATTTATGTATGCTGGATTATATACATTATTGTTCTTGATTAGACTAGAGTAGTTACAAGTCAATGGTTGTGCAAGAAATTTGATTTTGGAATTTCACCGAAATGTCGATTCCATTACGGGACAGTTGCATTTAAAAAACAGAGCATTTTTGCCCCTTTCTGCACTGATAATATGCAATCTTAAGTAGTTATATCAGATATTACATACATCGAGTCAGCAACTTCAAGGGCAAATGATTGTCTGTAGGAGTTAAGTGTATGAGGTATCGAGTTTTGCCCTACACAATCACTTATCGCTATCTCTAATCGCATACATTGTAAACAGCTTACAAGATGGCAAACAATTTTAATTACGATGAAAATACCCGACTTACAGGCCTGTAAGTCGGGTATTTTTGGGCCTGTAAGTCGGGTATTTTTGCACTGTTTTTTAGATGGGAGAGCCCCGTCATGCACTATGCATGGTGGTCTATGATTAAACTATAAATAATGTTTTCCAGTACAAAATTAGATAAATATGTGCATTTATGTATGCTGGATCATTTACATTATTGTTCTTGATTAGACTAGAGTGGTTACAAGTCCATGATTGTGCAAGAAATTTGATTTTGGAATTTTACCGAAATGTCGATTCACTATGCATGGCAGTCTATGATGAAACTATGAATAATTTTTTCCAGTACAAAATTAGATAAATCTGTGCATTTATGTATGTTTGATTATTAACATTATTGCTCTTGATTAGACTTGATTGGTTACAAGTCCATAGTTGTGCAAGAAATTTGATTTTGAGATTTCACCAAAATATCGATTCCGCTGCATGGTAGTCTATGATGAAACTATGAATAATGTTTTTTGCAGTACAAAATTAGATAAATCTGTGAATTTATGTATGCTGGATTATTTACATTATTGTTCTTGATTAGACTAGAATGGTGACAAGTCCATGGTTGTGCAAAATTTTGATTTTGGAATTTCACCGAAATGTCATTTACTATGCATGGCGGTCTATGATGAAACTATGAATAATTTTTTTCCAGTACAAAATTAGATAAATTTGTGCATATATGTATGCTCGATTATTTATATTAATGTTTTGATTAAACGAGAGTGGTTATAAGTCCATGGTTGTGCAAGAAATTGATTTCACTGAAAAGTTGATTTACTCTACATGGTAGTCTATGAGAGAACTATGCACAATTTTATCCAATATAAAACGGACAATATCTTTGCATTTATGTACATTTGGTCTGTTGCATATGTTTTTGTCGGTTTTCTTATATCAGTTTAAACTGTTCAAGGTGTTTAATGAAGGATACCACTGCATTTTAGTTGCTTGTGAAATCAAAATTACTGAGACAAGGATATACAACAAAAAGACTCGTTAGGACTTTCAAAAAGTTCTACGGTCGATATGACGACATTGTGGCCAAATATGACACCTCGGTCACTCAAATGATTAACGACAGTATTCCCGGCTTTGACTTATTACAGTGATTCATATCCTGTATATTTTCATACAATATTTAGACAATTTTGGGGCAAATCCTGACGGGTGTAGCATGCTAGCAGGGTACGCTTACCCATTCCGGACACCTGGTACCACCACTAATTATCTGTGGCTCAGGATGGTCCTAATTAAATTTGTAAATCACAATTGTCCCATGGACCTGGTAATATATTACCTTGAATGGAAATGATTATTGGACCAGTTTAATGTCAGATTGTGGATAATGTGTACGTATTTTATTGGTGATTTCCTATTCAGGAAATATCATACGGACAATCAAAGTTTTGGCCGTAAAATCAGCTTCGGTCAAAAGTGACCCTCCCCTAAGGTAGGTTTATAAAAAGTTACCCTCCTCCTTGAACTGTTTTCTAAAAAGGAACCCTCCCCCAATTCCCCCGGCCCACCCCCTGTAATTACTGAAGGCTCCCTAAGTCTGTCTGTACCTGCATACGCACGTAACTAAGTGTATGTATGTATGTATGTATGTATGTATGTATGTATGTATGTAGGTAGGTAGGTAGGTAGGTAGGTAGGTAGGTAGGAAGGTAGGTAGGTAGGTAGGTAGGTAGGTAGGTAGGTAGGTATGTTTGTATGTGTGTATGTATGTATGCATGCATGCATGCATGCATGTATGCATGCATGTATGTATGTATGTGTGTATCTGTGTATTTATCTGTGTGTGTGTGTCATTTACCATGATTTGTTCACTTTTGTTAGAAAACAAAACTAGCGTCATAATATTCTTAAAGGGGAAGTTCACCAAGGATGATTTTTACATACGTGGTAGCTTTGTGGTCACTTACCCCGGAAAAGCTATTTTAGCCACTTATAACTCGCAAGATTTTTTACAAAAACGGACAGAAATAGTACAGGAAGTTGCCCATGTAATTTGAATCATGGGAAAAAGCGCCAAGCTTGGAGCTTGCATAATGTGATATGGAGGGACCATCTTCCCATTGGTATGGCATCGTCCACTCGACCATGCTTTAACCAGACTGTGCGTATTTAAACAACTTTTGTTTATACTGAGTATCCTTGCATAAGCGATGAATCACTTATAATGAACTGTCCACTGTCAGATTCTTTGTTGCTGTTAACTACTGTGTTACTGTGAGTGTACAATGTGGGGGCCATACCCGTCCGAAGATGGTCCCTTCCACATCACATGATGCAAGCTCCAAGCTTGGAGCTTTTTTCCCATGATTCACATTACATTATCAACTTCCTGTACTATTTCTATCGGTTTTTGTAAAAAATCGCACAAGTTATAAATGGTGAAAATAGTTTTTCCTGGGTGAATGACCACAGAGCTACCACATGTGTAAAAATTAAACTTCCCCTTTAAGAATATTTATTGATTCCAACTTTTCTTTCAGAAATAACCTATATGTGGTTTTCAAATTTAGAGTACAAGTTCCGCTATGAGGTTTTCTTTTGCTTCTTTTTAGCTTCGTTGTCAGCAATGTAGAGATAATCAAATACGCTGCTTTTCCGTCATCTTCCGTCAATCGTCTGTCCGTCGTCCTTCCACAATTGCCTTCTCTTTTGAAACCGCACGTTCAATTACTTTGAAATTTAATATGGAGTTCATTTTGGGTGATCTCACTTACGTTTGTTAAAATCGCGGTGAAATTTGCATATTTGTATTATTTGGCATTTTTTGCTAATTTTGGTCAAAAAATCTCTTTCTTTCAAACCGCATGTGTGATTGCTTTGAAATTTGATATGCAGTTCACTTGATGTGGCCTAAGGTAGGGTTGTTCAAATTGCGAAATCTGCATAGTTGTATTTTTAAGGCAGTTCTTTGGCATTTTGGTCAAAAAATCTTTCAAAATTTTCTTCTTGAAAACTGCAGGTAAGATAGTTTTTACATTTTGGATATAGGTCCCTAGGGATGATCAAATTCAGATTTGTTCTATAGTGTAGAAATATGCAATTTGTAATTTTAAGGCAAATTTTATCATTTTTGGTCAAAAAATTTCGTATTTAACCAAACCACTAATGATATTTGGTATGCAGGTCATTGGGAAGATCTATACCAGACATATTCAAATTATGATGAAATCTACTATTTTGGACATTGGGGACAATTTTTGCCATATTTGGTCAAAAATTTTATTTCTCAAAAACTGCTAGTCTGATAGCCTTGATATTTTGTGTATCTGTTCTCGGGGGTTATCTTATTTATACTGTATTGAAATAATGATGAAATCTGCAATTTTGTATTTTAGGGACATATTTTGCTATTTTGGTCAAAAAATGCGTTTATCAAACTGTTTTTCTGATAGCTCTTATATTTGGTATACAGAGTCCTGGCGGTTTTGATAAAATCTGCAATTTTTTTTGGGGGGGGTGGCAATTTTTGCCACTTTTGGTCAATTTTTTCTCAAAAAACTACTTGTTTGATAGCTTTGGGTGACATAATCTTTGGTATGATCTTAATGTGATATGATCAAATTATGATGAAATCTTCAATTCTGTATTTTGCAGCTATTTTGCCATTTTTGTATTGCCACTGAACTTGTTATGAACAAAACATGTAATCATTGACACTATTTCCCTTATATTCTAGGCTCATTACAAGGAATGCCCGGAGTTTATCGTAGAATGTCAGTTCTGCAGAAAAATAAAGCTTCCTCGCAGGCAGGTCAGTATATTGCGGTATCGAGCTCATGATAATGGATAATGATTTTAAATGGCTTTTCACATTCGTTGCTCAATTTAGAAACAAAATTCCAACCACATATCTCCTTTGAAGCAACTTTTAGGACGTAGAGCCCAATAATAGTACACAGATTTACATGTAGTATCACTACAAACTATGCGGAGCTTAAAGAAAACAAAAGTTAAAAATCGGTCGGCATCCATTGTCCGTGGTGGCTTTGATACTTTTAGGTACATGGCCTTTCTTTTTAGAGACATCTCGTGCAATTGCTACAACAGTAATAAAATTAGTGGTGAGACCTAATGACAATTAAAGTTTTCGAGATACTGTTTTCTCATTTTGGTACTATGTCTTTTCTTAACTGCTTTCCCACTGATGGCTTTCAAACAGACATGGAGAGTACACCGTCAAAGATGGGGCATGTTTGTTTTTGGGACTGATTTCCATGTAAACTTACTGTCAGTAAATCACGGTTTAAGAAATAACTTTCTTTTTTCTCATTTTTGGTCAGAAACATTTTTATGACATCATTTCTCCGTTATCTTTTAAATTTGCTTTGCAGTTCTGATAAGTCCCAACAGAGTTTATAAATCCTTAAAACATGAGAAAGTTTGTAAATCAAACTTGTGGGAGCGGGGTCGTCAATATCAAACAAGACATGTTTCTCCGCTAATAACTGTCAACTTTATTTTTTTCTGGTATGATTTATTTCACATCAGATCATATCGTTTAATTGTTTTGGCCTCATTTGTTATTTTAATACGGCGAAACATAGTCTCCTGTAAAACCAGCGTGACTTGAGTGAGATTTTTTCCGATATATCGAAATGTACGAATTTAAGTATGAAGGCTAGTTTTTCACGCTTTGTCAAGAGGTCAATACGGTAGCTTCAGTCTTAGCCTGAAGGCCCAAAGGGATGGCCCAATGTTTAGGTAACAGGACAGTTACCCCCCCCCCCCCGGACATGTAGTCCCCGGACATTTGCCACCTACCATTTACCCCAAGGCTATTTACCACCGGAAACTTACCACTCGGACACTATCTCCACTGTGCTGTGATTGGTTGAGTAAATATTAATATTCATAAGATACGTATAAAAGGGGGAAACCCAGTGTTCCAGGTGTCACATCACACGGCGGAGCAAGTGCAGCACGAGGGTTTCTTCTACTGCTCCTCACGGTACCATGAGTCAGCCACAGAGACCTCGTCCGCCACCTGCTGCCAGCGTTGAACATCCACAGACTCCGCCCACAACACCCTCCCCGATGGGACCGCCAAGGAGCCAACCATCTACTAGCGCACAGCAAACGGCTACTCCGACTACAAGGGCTACTGTGACAGAGGCGGTTGGGGCTGCGTCGACTTCAGCTCAACAGACTATGGTGAGTATTACAAGTATAGTAAACGAAGCATTTTTCTTTGCATATATGTTGGCGGTCAGGGCTATGGCAGGTTGAAATATAACTACTTGTGGAACGGTTCAGTAAAGGCTTGTTTTTAGCTTTAACTACCAAAAAAAAAAAAAAAAAGTTGTCAACGTGTACTTGCCACTACAAGGATACAACGGATGGAAGCTGTGATTGGAATGAGAGCTTGTCAAGACGTAAAGTGCCATGGAATTTTTTCCCTTTTCTTCTCTTTGCACGTTTTGGAATTTGCATTGTTTTGGCGCATGGTGTGAACCGACATGCACGATAGGTGATACTGTATAGCGAGTCTGCACATTTTTGCGGTAAAAATTATTCGGAACTATTTGCCAACGGGTAATTGCATTGCATAACTTTACTCTGCCACGAGATTTACTTGTTTGCGAGCCCATTACATGGAAATTTTGGGCTGACAATGTACATAAAAGGAGACTGCTGGTGTCACCTGATTGGGTTTTTGACACGGGTTACCGCTGGTGTCGCCTGAATGGGGTTTTGACACGTGGTTTGAGTAGCGAATAGGTGTCCCACGAGGTGGTCTGACACATTATACTTATATAGGTGTCCCATGTGATGGTTTGACATGGTGGAAATGATATTTGGTGTCCCCTGAGTGGTTTGACACGCAGAGATTGTCAATAATATGTGACAGGGAAACATGGCCTTGCTTCAGCAGCATGTGAAGGGAGAGTCATAATGCAGTAGCTGCGTAGCCGTATATTGGACTTCTGGCGTGTAATGACCAGCATCGAACGCAAAGTATGTGACTGGTAAGATCCGTATGTCTTTGTATTTTACACAGGTGGTGCAGCAAGATGTTCTCACTACTACCCAGATGGTGACAAGACAAAAGGAGGCGGCCGAACGATTTCAGCGTGCGTTATCAGAGCTGAAACTATATGCGGAACGGGAGCAGGTGATCTTTCAGGCAGAAGAGGCCTTGGCGAGATTGCAGCTGGTGGTAGACACGGCAATGGAGGCCCGTCATCCAGAATATGAACGATATTTAATAATTTTAAGAATTTTGCGAAAAGAGAAAGATTCTGAGGGCTTGCCCACCATGTTGTTGGCTCTGGTCGGTAATAAAAGTCAGGCAGATATTATAGAAAAGGTAGCGAAAATAAAGAAGGCAGTAGGGGAAGGTGGCGCAAGGGATACCCGATTACGTAGTCAGACTCAACGGAGACGTATCTCAACGCGTTGTTGGAATTGTGGCTTAACTGGTCATTTTGTTAGAGAGTGTTATAGTTCTCCTTATCCAAAGAGGTAGAGAAAGGGAGCGAGAGCGAGATAGATCTAGGGAAAGAAAATAGATTATTATAATGAGAAGAGTGAATTGGATGCTCATTTTCGTTCAGTTATAGAGGAACAAATGACTGCTTTCACGGACTGATTTGGATTTGACTGTAACATGACTATGAATATAATAAAGATGAGGCAATGATAATTATGGAAACATTTCTTATTTTCTTTTTGCGTTTCTGGTGTTTCACGGACGACCGATCGGAAGTTTGTGGGATGATTGTGACGATTTTTCGATATTGATATTTAAATGTCCATGATACATAATAAAGTGCAGCCTTGGAGTCTGGTGAACTAACGCCATTCATCCAAGAAAAGAGTATTTGGCTGCATATGGTGGTAAAAATTACCACCTGCGACTGCTTGCCACCTTGCTTTTTGGATACATACTGAAAATCTGCCTTAATGAGTAAGATATCTATCTGGTTCTTGATATGACTAGGGGATAGGAAGGTCAAATTTTCCCCTTTATAATTTTCAGACGTTCGCTGGTTCTGAAAAAATGCCGGAATGGGAGAGGAAAATTAACCTTGACCCAAGTAACGCTGCCCTTGATAATCTGCTTAGGAAAATCTCCTGGACGAGTTGGGACGCAACAGTGCCCCCAGTGACGGCACTCCCTCACCCAAGATTAGTTTCATCTGGTTTGGTAAAAGCCTCGGCAAGGGATTTACCATTTTGGGACCCTAAGTATTTCAAGGTAGGAGAGGTGCACAACCACGTGGAACAGTGGGAAGCTTTGCTGAACGATCAAGATCAACAACACCAAGTATTAAAGTGGATACGGAATGGGGTTTCCATATTTGACT
>LD345475.1:266905-277219 GCA_001465055.1 Ptychodera flava
ATGTGTGCTTATCTTAGGATAGCAAAGATTTGGAAACCTTACTCCTCTGTTGACATCCCAGGGTCTGTCTCTCTGTTTTCTGCCACCTCTTTTCCCTCTATATCTTCTTAAAATGCCAAGGTTTTTCAATTTGCAAAATAGATGATTTGGGATTTCTGCAGGTGATCTCAGTGCTTGAAGTGTCTCATTTGAATATGATAGTCTGCTATTCAAGTTCAAGATGTTACTATTGTGATGAGTTACCTCATTTGAATGACAAAGTCTTGCCTTCAAGTTCAAGATGGTACTATTGTGATTATATTCAGCTCTGTCCATCTTCTCAGGTCTTTCAAAAGTTGGTTTCCCAACGATAAACAGCACGAAAACGGTCCAGAGAAGGATGGTCAAGGTCTTGAGGTATTCATAGACATGTACAAGCATTCTCAACTTCTACTGGGCTATGGAACCACCAAAATTTACCAATAATTACAGAGCTTCTAAAGCAGATGGCAGCCTACACGTGGCGCCCTCAACCACGGGTACGGGTATATCTACTGTGTTGAGATATTTCTTTTGTGTTATGTATATAGGGATTGGTAGAATTTGGTTTATTTTTTCCAGGCCCCTTCTGTAGGAGCGCCGCGACTCTGGTTACCAGCAGTTCATTGCCCAGAATGTGAATACCCAAATGACGTCGGATACAACTTTTGTCAACAGTGTGGGTATGCATGTAATCCCAGACATGAAAGTACACCGGGACAAGTGATTCCTGCCGTTGATATAGATAATATTGATGAGCGGCTGTTGCAGGTGACCACGGCAGTTCAAGCAAAACCATACAATACAAGGAAAACACGCCTCCGGAGGGAAATGGAAGATTTCCTGAAGGGCATGACGCCACCCAAACACATTGTTGCGGCCTATCCTAAAGATATTTTACGTTTTCTCATATGGAAAGATAAGAATGGACGGACAATACTCCATAAAGAGGATTGCGATACTAGGGTAACATGATGTGACTGTCCTAGTCGATTAGCATTCAAAACAATAGATTCATATATAGGACAGATAAGAACGATATTTGAGGGTGTGGGTAGAGGGGGGGAGTGGGACCCTCGACTGGGTTTAGGAAATCCCGCCGCCAGTAGGATGGTTAAAGATTACTTGAAGTTTGTTACTGAAGAGCAACTGAAGCTAAATCTTGTACCTAAACAGGCAACTCCAATGCTTGTAGGGTAAGTTCGGAAGGTCATTTCCTACATCGACAGGGAGATTCAGACTTGTCTGCGTTCAAGCCCATTTCATGCTTTTATTATGCTGAGAGATAGAGCGTTCATTCTTGCTCTCATGTTTATGGGAGATCGTGCGAATGACTTGGCGATATCTGTAAAATCAGGAGAAATAGTAACATTGTCAAATGGGGGCCTACTTCTTAATCATGTTTGGGGGAAGACTTTGAGAGACGGGACTGCCCGGCTGGTGGCATCGTTACCCAACACCGATGTTCATTTATCAGAGCCATCCATCAATATGTTGACATGAGTGGGTCTATGGGGGTGACCCTTTCACCAGGTTTTCTTTTTCGATCTACCAATAAAGAAAGGGAAATTGTTAATGCACCAATTACGACAAATGCAGCGAATGCAAGACTGCAACTTTACTTGCAACAGTTGGATATATTTCAGGGTGAAACCATACATGGATTTCGTAGTTCTTGTGCTATTGCATTGGAGCTCTCAGGTACCCCACATGATGAAATCATGCAACATGTCGGATGGAAAAGGCCACAAACAGCATCATACTATACACAACTTTCAAAGGTAATGCTGCCTTCATCGACAGCAAATACTTGGAGCGTTGCCTCTTTTGACGAAATACAGAGGGTGTTCACCACAAGTAATGAATTGACGGGTGCGTCTCAGGCTTTTCCACCCTTGTAATTCATCCTTTCTTTATGACGATCAGAGCTGACCGAACTGTGTGAGATATTAAATGTACATAGAGAGGAAGGAATTTCCTAGATAGAAGTTTGAAATGATTAACCAGTCAAATAAAATGATTCATGAGAAACTGATTGCTGGGCTTGCCTTAATATGTTTACTTATGTGTGTTGATGGGTTTGTTTTGATGGGATTTGGAGAGGAAGGCAATGGAATAAGCGGAAAACGTAGGGTGGAAGCGATTGGGCCCTCGCGACCACTCCACAACTATATCCAATGAAACATCACTGCGCAGTGGAGATAGGGAACTATCTCCACTGTGCTGTGATTGGTTGAGTAAATATTAATATTCATAAGATACGTATAAAAGGGGGAAACCCAGTGTTCCAGGTGTCACATCACACGGCGGAGCAGGTGCAGCACCTCCACCCACCCACCCTTAGGGACTAGCTGGGTACATGGTACCGTGAGTCGCACATACATCATCATTGCGCAGTATACGAGGCCCCATCTTATGGGCCCTCGCGACCACTCCACAACTATATCCAACGAAACATCACTGCGCAGTGGAGATAGGGAACATACCACACAAGACATTTACCAGACGGACAATTACCCTCTCTCTCAAAGTTTAATTTTAATGGATGTCTGATTCATTATCTTTGTTTCCAAACAGACTTAACTTTGTTTTGACATGGCAAAGACACTTTGATTCAAACTGCATTATGGATTGCAATTTATATGTTGGTGATGAAGGAATTAGTAAGTATTTTATGAAACATCTAACACACATTCTACCCGTAAAACATGAAACTGAAGATGTGTGTAACTTTCAATGCAACCCGGCTTTGACTAAAAAAGACAAAGACGGAAAAAAAGAGACAAATATTATTAGTTGTCTAGTGTTAGGGTCAAGGTTAGGTTTAGGGTACGGCAATAATATGATTCGTATAGCCGTCATTATAGTCCGTTTACGCCATATAGTTGTTATTTTAATGTCATTCATAAGCGCGATTTAAAGACCACCTTTTTTTAAAGCAGTCTATCCCTAATGTATTGGAAGAGTCACCATTTTTCAGTAACCGTTGATGCGTTGATTTTTTAACGTTTACTGATGCTTACTCCATAGAATTTTAATAATTTTTATTTACTTTGACTGTTTTTACTCTGCAGAAATTTTCGTTATTTTTAACCATGTACATTTTTACCTACTTTGATTATTTTTACACTTATCTTGCCTTGCTTTGCTGGTATGTTTATCGATTTAAATGCGTAAAGCGCACCGATACGTGTGTGTAGTGCGTTTTTAAAGAAATACATATTATTATTATATTATTTTTAGTCATTTCTATTATTCATTTATTATATAATGCATGGTTAGACATACAGTGTCAAGTTCAAGAATAACATTTCAATTGACAGCGGCAGACAACTCGCCTGTTTAGTGCTTAGAGAGACGGTATTCAGTGTCGGACGTTCGGTTTTGCTCCCTGATAGGCATAGGGTAAAATTAAGAAAGGGTAAAATTGTAATGTATGGTAACACTTGCCTCACATAGCAAAAGGTAGATCATGTGGCCTCCAAGCAGGAGACAGTACAAGAAAAGATGCAAACGCAGTCTTCGTGATTGTTTGAGAACCTTCTTTTTCCATCAATTCCCATTTGACATCATTTTCGACAAAGCAATATTGTCGTTATAAATAGTATCAGGGTATAAATATCCGGCAGGTAAATGTCAATGGGGGTAAATGTCTCGCTGGTAAATTGTTGGTGGTAATTAACCGAGGGAGGGGGGTAAACGTCTGGTGGCAATTGTCCAGAGGGTGTTTGTCTGGGTGGTAACTGTCCATAGAACCATTTTAATACCCTTCCGACCATGAAAAGTTTGCTTTATAACGTCAATTTGACATGTGACAATTGTTAGTGTCATTCATCGAATTTTACTTAATATTACATTTTTAAATATCGGTCCAGCATTGTCAGGCAAAACGTCGATAAATAAGAGAAAAGGATTGCGCATGATGATAATCATTATAAGACATGGATATTGTCAATATACAAAGTGCTTTTTGCGCCATTATACTGAAGCAGGGGGTGTGTACTGCGGCATTTTGTAATATGACGCATTTTGTAATAACTTACGCAAAATGTAGTAAGGGTTTCAGCATTTTGTAATAAAATGGTCTACGCATTTTGTAATAAGGGTATCAGCATTTTGTAATAAAATATTGTTTGCGCGATTTGTAATAAGGGTATCAGCGTTTTGTAATAAAACGCGTTTTGTAACATTAGTTAACGCATTTTGTAATAATTATTAACATACGCTGATATTGTATGTATTTCAAAATGCTTTATGGTTTCTGAATACATAAAAATGTAATAGCATATGATGATGTCGATATTATATCGCACTACCAAGGCTAGGTTATAATAATAACGCCATATAAGGGGGTCTGAGTTGACAGTCAAAATGCAATTGAAGACAGAATAAGATTTATTGTATGCGATTTATAATTGAGAAAACAAACTGAGACAGTTTTAGTAGGTTTTACATACAGTACTGTACAATGAAAAGCAAATATACTGCAGACCTTTCTGCATTTTTTTCTCTTCAATGTTACTGTTGGTGGATGAAAAGAGAAAGGCTTGAAGATGACATGCAGAGCTCAGAATTTGATAAAAGACAGCGACATCATCAAAATTGATAGTGTTGTGTTCTAAGACCTAATTTTATTATACTAATGATGTAAATGCCACAAAACCAACCTTATCCAAAAATGGTTCCCTTATGACATTTTGAGGGTTTCAGTCTGATTTTTAGGGCGTTGCTACATTATTTTTACTTTTTTTACTAAAGAAAAACAATAAATATTGTTTTTGGTTACAATAAAATTGTGTATTCTTATGTTTTTTCATATATATTGGATGAAATTTGCAACACTCGAATAATCAAATTCTGAGTTTTGAAAACTGATTGTAATGTTAGTGTACACTGTGATTTGAACTAAGCTTTTATTGGGTTAATAAAAATGTTGTCACAAACATTTTCCTGGAACCATCAGTTGTAGACAACAGAATATACATTTAGACATAATTGAGAAATGGGAAATGATAAATTCTTTAGAATTTCGACAGAAAGAGAAGCAATATGTGAAAATCATTGTAAATTTAGAATACTGGTGGCCATTGTGAATATTTCATGAGGTCATGTGACCAGTATTTGCATATATTGGGGCAATTGTAATACTACAATCCAAAAATATCTTGTAATCTTGTAAGTTTGATAAATTCAATAGTCAGATGATATAAAATAGGATACCTTGATCTGTCTGACCCCTATTCAAGGGCGCTGTGTGTAATTCTTGACTTATGAGTTAAGACAAGAAAATGTGTGTACGGTTTATCAAATCTGTGTAAAGTTTATCATAATGTATAAAGTTTACATCAAAGTCCATGGTAGTGGGACTATAAAATGTGATTAAGCATTGGGATATGATAAAATATCGATTATCTTTTACTGAAAAATTGGAAAACATGTAAAAATAATGATATATATATATATATATATATATATATATATATATATATATATATATATATATATATATATATATATATTGAGGGCGGCCATTTTGAATACCTTATTAGGTCACATGACCGGCGTTAGCATATTTTGGGACAAGTATGTCATTGTCATTCAAAATATACATACTAACTGTGGAAAATATTTCATAATTATACAGAGCCTTTGTTTACATTACACTTAGCAGGTCAAAATGATACAAAATTTCAGTGTTTTTTCAAAATTTGTGTCACAATTTCATTTCAGTCCATGCTGACGTGATAGAAAACAGGTTTGGTGATGAAAAATGATGAATTAATGAGGAATTCCTATGAAAATAAAGAAATATGTTGAAAAAATACTATATTTTATATATTGGCGGCCATTTTGAATACTTAATGAGGTCACGTGACCATAATTTGCATATTTTTGGCACAAAGTATTTTACGGTGATTCCAAAAATATAATGGTATGGGGGACAGTCTTTGTTAATTTAAGAAGTCAGACATCATGCTAGATGGTACTTCCCAAATGTCAACTCCACCCCAGGGCCTTGGAGTGCAAAGGTTTAAAGCGGAAAATAAATGTACGAAAGGTTGCAGTATTCTAAGCAACTTCTGATACGTGTTTCTCTAAAGTTGATTTCGATAATTTACTGTAATAAGATGGGAGGGGCACGTTAATATGTCAATGCTGAGAGCTGATATTTATCAAAATATACTGAAATAACCACTGACGTGAAGCAGTCATTTAAAATACTGAATGATAATTTATTTTAATCATCCCATAGACAAGGACAAAATAAAGCTATATTGACAGACCAGCCACTTTTCCTTGTATGTAAAAGGTGACAATTCATATCTACTGAGCCATGGTTTTGTTTTCTCAGATCTATTTCTTTCCCGTTGTGTTCCTCCTTTGAATCTACGCTATCGCCCATGGTAAAAATTTGTTTAGCCAACGAGCTAGGATAAGCTGCCCTGCAATACTATGATTAAGCTACATTTGATTCGCTATCCTAATGGTTATACCAAATATCTGCCATTATCATTCAATGATAACAGCCATAGAAAGAAAGATAGATAGACAGATAGACAGACAGACATACAGACAGATAGATAGATAGATAGATAGATAGATAGATAGATAAATAGATAGATAGATAGATAGATAGACATGCATACTCAGGCACTCTTTCCCCCTCCCTTCCTCCCTCCCTACCCACATAGATGCAGACATACGTACATACATACATACATACATACATACATACATACATACATACATACATACATACATACATACATACATACTCACTCAACAGGTCAGATATACTTCCGCTTTAGTAGCTAAACAAGTCAAATAACTAAAACATCAGATTATTCTTACTATTTTAGTTTAGTTACACTTTAGAGGCATATTCTGCATCGCCCTCTTAACTGCGAGCAGGTAAAGGGTAAGCGCCATCTTTGTTTACATCACGCGCTCATCCAACATTCGATGTACGAGCCGAGCAGCGATGTCGTGGCATATTTGTACAGTGCCGTCTTGGTGAACTTTCGTTATTACCTCATAATATGTTTCACCTTCAAACTGTCGTAATACATTTACTTCTGTTTCTTTTATCAGAAGTTATTTTCAAAGTACAGTATGGAGTTTCATTCAATGACGTACTGTTTATCATCAAATATGAAAGTAAAGGGGTTATTGCATGCCCGTTACGTGCCCGTTTTTACGGAAGCTCGATTCTATTGTTTGCAAAGGCAGATGTACAATAATTTATGTTTTTATATTTTATTTTATCTGAGTATCTGCCTGTTGATCGCTGGTTGTCTGCAATACATCGGAAAGAATGCCATTATCCTCTGTTTAATAAATGAACTGACTGTGTATACCAATAATTCTCTCAAATATATGATAATAAACTAGTCAAAATCTAGTAGTTACCTGCCTCAATGATCAGTTAGTAAAAATACTGATTGACAGCTATCTAAAATTAGGTCTTTCTGATGGAAATAGAAGTCAAGGAGCGATCAATTTTTGTACTTACTTAACGAGTAAACACACACTTTGTAATACCATTCCAAAGTCAATAAAATATCTGTTAATGCTTTAAAGCTGCGGAAAGTTTTTAAAATTACTACAAAATGCGTTAACAGTTATTACAAAGTGCAACTTATTACAAAATGCTGATACCCTTATTACATTTTGCGTAGACAATTTTTTATTACAAAATGCTGATACCCTTGTTACAAAACGCGTAGATTGGTTTAATACAAAATACTGCAGACATTATTACAAAATGCGTCAGTTATTACAAAATGCTGATACCCCTTATTACATTTTGCGTAAGTTATTACAAAACACGTCAGTATTACAAAATGCCGCAGCACAGGGTGTTTTAACTTTAAATAACTAGTTACTTAATAAAAACGTTCACTCATCTGCATAGTATTACACTCTTTACAACAGCTAACGAGACATCAAAATCCAGAGAGCGGGGATTGCACTAGCAAGTTAGTTGTATGTAAATACAAGCTTATTGGATGTCAGGTTTTGGTGAGTATCCTACATATATTTATACAGTTTCTCATCGTTCATCCATATCAATCAATCGACAGAGTTGCCCTGTACACAAGCATTTATCACGTTTGCAATAATTGTATCGCATGCGTTTTTCTGAACTTAGTTTACAAAGTGACTTACTCCGATATTACTCGTGTTGCAGTTAGAAGAGGAGAAGTTAGAAGATCACTGCAAAGAAAGCATCGTTGCTCACCAGGACCTTGTGATCCATCGTGTCATTGAATTAACAGCCGCTGTTGAAGATGCTAAAAAATATGTATTAATTATCGATAAATTAGAAAAGCAAACAAAAACTCATGTAAATCAAATCAAAGAGTTAGAAGGCGCTGTACGTTTATGTGAGGAAAAACTTCGCCTCTCGACTGACAACAATTCTAGTCACAAAGATCCAAAAAACGCTGCAAACTTTCACAGTGATTTAAAACCAATAAACTCGAAGTTAAGTGAACTGGATAGGCTTTGTTCAATGTTAGAATCTAAAATCGGAACTTATGAAGGGATTGTAGCAGTTCTCAACAGTCAGATAGAAAGGGATGCCCTACAATTGAGGAAGTTTGAAAGGCAACGCCGGCAGGATAAGGAACTTTTAGAATCATTAGAAAGGAAAATAAAAGCTCAAGATAGAATTATCGCATTGAAGGATGTTGCTCTTGCTGAGCAAGATTTACGTATTCAATCTCTTGAGATGACTTCGTATGACGGAATTTTAGTTTGGAAAATCAGTGATTTCACAAGAAAATTAAATGAGGCTAGAAGCGGCAGAGCAACATCAATCTATTCACCATGTTTCTTTCCAAGTCGACATGGTTATAAAATGTGTGTCCGGATATACCTGAATGGAGATGGGATGGGGAAGGGTAATCACGTGTCACTGTTCTTTGTCATCATGAAGGGACCCTTTGATGCTCTTCTTCGCTGGCCATTCAGACAGAAGGTCACCTTCATGTGGCTGGACCAGAACAACAGAGAACACGTAATTGATGCATTCAGACCTGATCCTACTTCCACTTCTTTTCAAAGACCAAAAAATGACATGAATATTGCCAGTGGTTGTCCATTATTCATGCCATTATCTCAGATCGATAGTCCCCGCCATGCTTACGTAAAGGACGATGTAGCATTTTTGAAAATCATCGTAGACACATCTGACATAGCCTAGTTGATTATCAGACAAGTCTTACTCGATAGCAATCTTTCGAGTGTGAACAAAATTCGACGACCCTTTTTTCGTTTCCTGAAACTTTTTGGACTTTATTTTTCGGTTCAGTTTATTTAATATTTGTTCATATCAGTGCCGAATATACGGCAACTTTTATGAGAGACTTTCAAAGAGAAATTAAACAATTTTCCCTCTAACCACCTCCATTCAGGAACACGGCAAATCGCGAAATAGTGTCCTTGTCAGCTGCCTTGTGTTGGTGACCATACTCTCGATCTCATGTATACCTAAGATCATGCTTTTATATAATATTGAGAATGCTATGCTTGTGCGGTCCGTTCTTGATGCAGTTTATCAGAGAATTAATGGTCCCTAAATTTTATAGCAGTGTATGAAAGAATGACAACAACTGGTCGGTAAACACTATAGCGATATACACCGTTTCCGACTAAGGCTTTCAAGAGATTAATTGCAACATCAATATATTGATAAGTATTGGTATTACACTAACATTATTCCACACTGTTACTTTTTAGAACCAAGTACTTGTATGGTTCTGATCATTTAGGGTGCCCAATATCAGGCCTAACATTAAAGGGACATTATCTCTATCTTTTGAATTTTTCCATCAATATTGTTGCAAACGAGCAGTTGCTGGTATTGTTGACTTATTGAAAGATGTCAAGAAATGGTCGACTATAGACAACTTCCATCCCGTTTGCCTATATTGTGTAGAAAAACCTCGGGTCAGGGGTTAAAGCTGGGCTAGTTTTAACCCCAGAGTAGACAAGCGTTGACCTGCGATCAGACCACACTGATAACCGCTAGGCCGCTGTAAGCATCCGCTTGTGAAAAAAACACACAAAGTGAAAGGTTGAGAGCGCAGTGTTGCAGTTTCGGGATCCCGATACCGTTTGCCACAGTTAAATTTTGACGGTCAGTTTTTCATGCAAACCTTGACGACCAATCCCGCAATGTGGGCTTTGCATAAGTTTACAGGCGCAGTTGAGCACAGTGTACCTAGACGAGGTGGGTGTGCTCCAAAACGAAGATTAATGCAAGAAACTGCGAGCCTCAAATCCGAGCCG
>LD345475.1:277304-291770 GCA_001465055.1 Ptychodera flava
TGCTCCAAAACGAAGATTAATGCAAGAAACTGGGAGCCTCAAACCCGAGCCGCTACCTTTGGTTTTTGTCCATGGCAGTCGGTAGGGCAGCCCTACGTACTATGCTGTGTTCCCGGCCTTAAACGGCTTCCCGAATAACGCCGGGAAAACACAGCATCGTACGTAGGGTTATCAGGAGGGCTGTGGTGGGCATGGTAGGCTTTAAGCCTACCATGCCCACCACAATATGCTGCATAGCTGGTATAAACTAACACACAGCTCTGCCACACAGAGCTAGGTGAAAGCCAGACTGGTACAGTGCATGCATGCAACAGTTCCTCTATCAAGGGCAAACCATAGACCCTCGAAAATCAGCCAAACGTCGAAGCGACTAATCATGTACTCAGTCTCAGCGAAACGGTCTGGAGCGAAGTCGACCGCAAGTCACTAAATGGGTAAGAAAGCGTATACGGAGTCCGGAAGACTGCCTGTCAAATTCGCGGACATCCGCGTTGAAATAATATCAAATGATCCTTGGAGCCGGACGTGGACACGCATTGACATCAGGTTGCAAAGTTCCTACAAATCGACTGACCCAGTCCTCTGGTCATTATCAGAACGGCGTGAATACGCCATACGACTGTTCATTCCAGAGAAATTACTCTACTAAGATTTTCGTATTTGTTCTAAAGCACGTCTAAATGAAACAACGGTGAGATAAAGAACTTTACCCGAGAACTTCGTGTTTCACTCCAGCAGGCCAGGATTTATGTTTTAATCCGGGCTTCGTCTAAACAAAAATTGTTCTGCAGTGCCAATAAAGGATGCATGTCTTAGGAAATGTAAATTGTCTTGTGTTTTCAACCTTACAATACAAAATTGTGGAGATAAACGATATGTTAATGTTCATGACATGAATTTTATGGTTTTCACGGCAATCATTATCATGACCGATTTCCTGCAATCGTTGTTTGTGTTTGTTTAGCGGTATATCGTATTTGATTTCGCTAAAGAGCACAGTCAGTCAGCAAAGTCAGTGCCACAAACCAGTGACCGGAATTCGGAAACCAAGGGTGACTGATGCCGTTTCAAGTCTCTGGCATTGCGATGTACTAACTATTGGTTCGAAATGCCATTCAACTGATTTAAATAATTACACGATGCACAGAAATATCCCCCGATCAATAACATTCGAACAGATCTTGTGTGTCGGTAACTCTAAAATCGCAAGCAGTATGGATCGACAGTATCCGGCGCGGTGTCACGATGATGCCACTGATGCTACACCGTGCACTGTTCAGTCCGAGTGCGATGTTTCCAAGTTCAACAAGTGATCATGTCGTGTTGGTAAAAAACGGAATTGCAAGAAAAATGCCCTAAGAATCTTAAAAGTTGACGAAACTTTAGGTAAATCAAGATTTACTAACGATAAAATGCAAAGAAAATGTTTTACTCTGTACCTGTTTCACCATCACAGCAATGTGACATTGTTTTAGTTTTATACCATAGACCCAATCGGGTCTATGCTCTTATTTCTGTTTTACAGTCCGTTATATTGGAAAGTGAAATCAAACTTATACAAGCAAATGCCCTGTTTAGTTTCACTATTTTACAGTAGTTTGTGAGACGTGCATTTGTTTATGCGTGTGCCCCTTGATATCCATTGTGCTGAAGTTAGTGCGTAGGTCACAGGCCGTTCACGTTCTAGCTCCAGGTTGACGGTTGCCGTACGCGTAGTAACATTCGTTATGTGCTAGAGTTCAATTATGGTGGTTGGTTTAAATCGCGTACGACCCTACCAACATTGAACCTTGCCGTGAGCAAGAATGTGGTTTTACATTCCCTTGAAGCCATTCATGGTCACATTTTGGGCTCCTGTTGATTTGACTAGGGATTTTAGTCTTCGAAAAATATGTAAAAATTCAAAAGATAGCAATAATGTTCCTTTAACCAAATGCAAGGAAACTGAGACAAACACTCATACAGTTAGATTATAAAAAGCTAAGCTATGTTTACGTGTATAAATATTTTGGACACTCTATAACTTCAGATCTTAAGGACAACAATGACATTCAAGCTCAGACTCACCTGTTTTATGCGAGAGGCAATGATCTCATTCGAGACATTAACGTTGCATCGCTTTCCGTTAAATACCACCTGTTTACTATTTTCTTGATGTCCCTTATATCTTTGGTCCAATTTCTTTGTTAATGTTTTAAATACAGTGAGAAAAGTATTTCACCAAGTTTATCGTAAAATGAAAGGTTTTCATGGTTAGCTTTTGTGCAAAGTGACAGCCTATTATTTGTTAACTTATCGCTTTTAACATTTGACGAACATTTTAGAGAAAAATCATTGTGGGTTTTCTCACTAGACTGTATTCACTAATTACAGCAGTTCTGAATTTTTAGATTTTCGTAAAAATTAAGTTATTGAATAATTGGCGTAAGGTAAGTAGATTTTTTAACTACTATTCTGTTGTATTTTTATTTTATTGTTCTGTTTTCTTCTATATGGATGATTATATCTGAAATAAACAGTAATAATAATAATAATAATAATAATAATAATAATAATAATAATAAAATCGCGACGTTTTAACTACAGTGTTTTGTACATTCATATATGTATGGTATGCGGCTTCTTATTTTCATGTCGTCGTAACTGTACAATTATCGCTCGTATATTTAGAATGGAAATAAAAGCTTCAATGTTTTTGTCGTATTCTTCTCTCGAGTCTCTGCTTGTGGTTTATTACACAAAAATATGAACACTCGTTCAGTTTTTAGTTTATGAGCATTGAAGGTTTCTATTTTAAATAGTATTGTGGCAGAATTATTAAATAGCGTTCTTGCAGTTGTCGAAGGGGCGACAGGAGAAACACTGTGACTCATAAGAAACGTTTCGTAGATGTGAACTCGTTAATGATTACCTCTTAAAGTTATTAAAATAGCATATCAAAGTCAAAGAAGAAGGGTATACACTGCTTCTCTACATTTCAGCCGAGTCTGGAAGATGGTCTATGAGTGTATACATAGTCACGATGCAGCCAAATTGCCATCGTTCCCGGCATGGAAAAAATATGAGATACTTAGATTTGTGAACTGTTGTGAACTATGAATGTCCGTATCGCCTTGACACTTGCATTTTCTGTCATATTTTTATTTATAAAGTCACCGCCGCGAAATTTCCAATTGAGAAATTTCGCAATGTAGGTTAATTTGATTTAATAATTCACGACATTTGGCCGAAAGAAATGTCGTGTGGTTCTTGTTACTCGACCTACACTAATTTCTACCCATCGACTTTATTGCCTAACGTATAGGCGAAAGTGAGAAAGAAAAATATAAAACAGATTAAATCGTGGAAGGCATACAGATCTGTTACAACTTCAGTGAGATCTACGACGCCGTGCATGGTGCACGCCACCGTAAAAGCAAAGCAAACAACATGGTGGCTAATCTTGGGACCTGATTTTATTCAGCAAATTCAATCATTGAGGCCAGATTTATTTTATAGCTTCTGTTAATTAAAAGGGGACTTTTGAACAAATTTTCGAGAAACATCCTGCTCCTCTTCCTTATTCTAGTAATCGTATAACAACTCGGTTCATGCTAAAAAATTTAGCAATGGTGCGTTCACTTGTGTAGTGAAACAGGTGAAATGAACAACGTAGTATCCAGTCTAAGCGACTAGGAAACCGTGTTGAAAGTAACGCCCGTTATCTGACAAAAGACTCAAGAGAAATCGCTCTTAACAACCGGAGGAATTAATATTTGAACAACTTAAAAGAGAAACGTACGTTTGATTTATTGAAACTTGGCGGCTGGGTTCATCATATATATTAAATTGTGACTGCCTATAGGCATATTCATGTTTTTCGCATCAAAACACGGACTGTTGATTGTTGCTACTGAATTCTACATTGATAAATTGTTCATGCTTGATGCCTGTAGCGACTTGTTTCTTTGCTGAGTGAGTAGTAGAGTAGGTTGCGGATTATTGATAGAATTAAACGTAATTTCATTAACCTCTTTATAGCGTGTAAAGAGGCAACCAGCTGGCCGGTTCAGACCCATTTAGTCCGGAGACGTTTTTACACATTAATGTACTATTCTATTTATATTCGAACAAAATTTAATCATGAATGGCCGCTGTCAGAAACTGAACTTTCTTTTGCGATTTGGAAATTTAAATAACCTTGCCAATTTTTTCTTTCCTCACATAGAGAAATCCCCTTTGCCCATCTCCCATTAATAAAAGGCTCCGCCCCGGGAAGGCACTTGTTCAGAGAAGTGGTAGGGATGTGTGACCGCACGTAAAAAAAAATGGTCCATTTTAGACCTAAAATCTCGTTATTTTAGGACCCCATTTTAGACCTTTATGATCTTTGACCCAGGTATAAAGCCATGGTGTTAAACTTTTGAAAACGTTTTAGGGTAAAAAGCAAGCATTTACATGACCGTGTTACCGGCAAAGGCTGGCAAAGTCTTCCACTGTACCGCATTTTGTTTAGGGCTATACGTTGTTGCTGGTCAAACCATGATTTCCGAAAAACAATTCTTGAAATACTACAAAATTTGAGTGAAAGAAAATATCTGTCACCCTCACCAAAGTTTGGTCCAGTTTCTGAAAATTATCAGTTATCTGCAGTTACAGACTGATTGCTGTTCGACAGTAAAGCACTACAAGTCCATTTGACCATGGTCGACCTGTCATGATGATAACTAAGAGTAGTAGAGCCACTTTGTTTGGATATTTTCCATCGGGCAAAAATTCTTCTATGTATGAAGTTCGGACCAATCAGTGACGGTGTTTTAAAACCAAATCGATATTTACTTTGGCTAAAGCCAGGGGCCTCTTTAATGTTTCCCCTGCCACACAACAATATATTGATGCTTATTGAGTGGAGCTCAAAACCCTGCTAGCGAGATTGGAACTGACACTTGGAATTCGTTATTGTGTGGCACTCGAAAATCGATCCCATTTAGACCTTAGTTTACAGTGGAATTGATACCTCCATTTTAGACCAAATGGCTGAAATAGCTACCCCATTGGGCGGCACTTATACATATTGGCAAGAAATGGAAGTGGCCCCCTCGGGGGGTCCACATCGTCCTTTCCGCGCTACGTGATCTTTAATACCTTCTACAATTGAGCGCCCAATCAACCGAAACCTAGTACATGACAGGCTTTTAAATTTTGCAATTTGAGGTCTTTCCTATGCTCTCGCTGTCGCTTGTAACATTCTTAAATTACGACAAAAATGAAAATTTAAGAACAACAATGAAAGCACGATCAGAGATTAACGACAAGTTTTTGTTAGTTATGAAGGATAATTTTCTGCCCCATCGGCCGTTGATCGACAGCGAGCGGTTCTTACAGAGCCTGCAGTAAAAGGGTGGGCGGGGGAATCGGGAGGGGGGGGCACTTTTTAGCACAATGACTGCAGCTGTAGAGGCACCATCTATTGATGACATGCATACTTTAAAGGTCACAGAACTTTCTAAATATGTAGTATGACAAAAATGAATAATAATAATCAGTCACTGACTACACAGAGAGTGTTATGATTTGTGTCACAATATACTTGAAAGTGTTACATTGTGTAATAAAGATCAATTAATTGAATAATATTTTAAGGGTTGGTTGACCAAAATGGCAAAATTTATTGAGGTAGGATATCCATCAGGAAGAAATTTAAATGTTACAAGACTTCTGATCAATGATATACTGTGATGCAATGGATATTTTGAAAATGCGTATCAAAATTTGAGTTTTCAGTGTAAAAATGGTAAAAAATGAATTATTCATTTGCTGCTTTCTATCTGATTTCCCTTAGTTTTCTATCTTGAATGCATTCATAAATTCTATAATTCACTGAGTACCAGAAGCGCTTGTTGAAAATTGGCCGGGGCGGGGACTCAGAATTATATAATGTAACTCCTTGTAACTCCTTGTAACTCCTTTAGTATAGGTGTCATATCAATGTGAGGCCCATCTTCCGTCCTGTTACCAAACACTACAGGGAATAAAATGCGAGACTGGTGCGAGAAAGTGACGCTTTCTCGCAGTTGGTGAGAATCTCTTGTAATTCTCACTGCTGTCAGTGAGACATTTTTAATTCTCACTGGTTAGCAGTGAGAAATGCACTCCTTGGTGTGAACAGATTCTCACCAGTGAGACAGGAAATTCTCACCAAACCTAGTCAGAATGGTAATTTTACTGGCGAAAATCAACTAGACTCACAGTTCATTTGCGAGAATTGGCTGGACTCGTTATCGGCTTTTAAGCCAATCACTGATCGGAACATTTGGTAGTCAAAGATTACCTTTCCTTCCCCGTGGGTTCGCACAAATTTTCTCTTCATTATAACTGCGAATTTAATTGCGCAAGTAAGAAAACGCTACAGATGATCGTCTAGATAAACTTTGGTTGTTTGACTGTGCACAGCATTTGCACCGGAGCATCAACACAGTCTCACCTCAGAGATGGAAAAGCTACATCTCGGGCAGGACGTGATTCGAATATACTGTAGACAATCCAAAACCTGTGCCACGGTCCCTTGTGTGTTAGGTAATGTCCAATCACCCCATTCCTAATACCATCAACACCATCCGTAAACGGCGGTTTCCGCACCTATTGATCGCTGTTATGCTTATTCCAATAAGAACTGGATTTCTGCTAGTTAGTGTTATTATGAAGCCGGATGACTGGAAAATTTAATAGATAAAGTATGTTGTGTATAAAAATTTCTTAAAACTTCAGGAAACATATATACACAGTAAATAGAATATCAAGTGACCCTACAGAAAAGACATCTTGAACTAAGCTGTGTCATTTTTTTTGACTTCTTTGACCTAAATTCAGCGTACGGTGCACCGCAGTCGTTGAAGTAAACACGATCGAACGAACGAACCGTTTACAGCCCACACTGTCTTGCAATTACTCAGGTTCAACTTTATATTTCTATATACAGTTATTCTGGGTCAGCGACATACAACAACCTATAAATAGAAAGCGTAAAATCCCCAAACTCGTCTGGTTCGTTACACAAACACCAACAAAGGATATTCCCCATGCCGGGGAGAGAGAGAGAGAGAGAGAGAGAGAGAGAGAGAGAGAGAGAGAGAGAGAGAGGGAATTACCGCGCATGCGCAAGCTCTGTTTATTGTTTCTGACGAGAATGAATATCAACACAACATGTAGGACGGGACAATATTTTCATGCATTTCACTTGGCAGCCATCATTTTGATGCTTACCATAGCACGGCCAAGTCTTTAAATTGTTATAACGAATCACTATTGTACTATTCGAATGCCCACATGCAGTCAAGGTCAGATATTTCAATCGTACACAAATAGCTAGAAGATCTTCGGAACTCACACCTACTTCGGTCTCGGTTGTCTTCTGTTTGGGAGTCGCTTATCAACAGCGAGGGATGGTAGGTGGTGGAACGCTGCAAAGCCTACCGTGACTATGCGACGCGTATGAAGGAAAAGAATAATTTTGATCACTGTGTACATGTGTACACGTATGCTAGACAAAGGTGTCGCGGTATTAGAGAAAATTATTTTGATTAAAGTATGAAGCAGAACCTTGTATGTTTTGGCGAGGGTAATTCCCCATATACAATCCAGCACAACGCGATTAATGAGGTTGGAAATTCCCCGCCTAAATTGGCAATCCTAAACTGAATCTATGCATCAATGTGAGATTCAGTGCAAAACAAGTCTTCGAACAATAGTACACAAGCATAAAAGTAGACAGAACAATGCACTATTTAAACAAAATGTATCATGTTCTGTTAAATATTTATTGTTACAATAACAGTTGGCTACCAGTACCAGATAACAGTTACTTTGCCTAAATTAAATCTAACTGTGTCGTAGAGATACTTCGAATGACATTCACTGTGAACTTAATTTCCAAAAGAAGTAATTCATCAACTATGTGAATTTAATCATTACTCTCAGGAACATGACAGAGCCAGCGTATATGTATGCGTTTATGTATACAGGACATTTTCTGTGGAGTAGGTTTTGTTCAACAAAGTGAACATGTACTAAGGTGAACCGACCTCATGGCCTTCTGAGTTACGCTTATCGCTTTCGTTATAGGGTTTAGCTTGACTGCAATGCACTTGGTTATAATATTCAGTCAAGCTCTACGAGGAAAATTATATTATATCGTCTGCAAATAATAGTTTCGAACTCTTTGATTAAGCCTGCATGGCTAATGAAAAGGCAGATTGCGTAGTATTTCGATATTTACATTGCTTTAGGAAACCCCGGTTCTATTTCAGTCACACGTTTCTGCATAAATCGACATTAACAATTACGCAAATATAGCGCCCACTGAAAACGCTTGTATCATGATGTTTTCAAACAGATTTAGTTTAGACGATATCGGTACACTTTTGGCTGTGCGGAAACACTACTCTGTGTTTTATTTGACCATCTTCGAAAGCACAGAATAGATTTTCGAATGCGGCGGCCATGAACACTCGATACAGTTCGACGTTACAGAAAGTACAAAGGTAAGGCGTCGCTTACTACTCTTTGCGAAAT
Source organism: Ptychodera flava (assembly GCA_001465055.1). Lineage (NCBI taxonomy): Eukaryota > Metazoa > Hemichordata > Enteropneusta > Ptychoderidae > Ptychodera > Ptychodera flava. The sequence goes on from LD345475.1 coordinate 285,855, forward strand.
ATTAGACCCAATGGCAAAAGGAACATTAACCGTGTCTGCCACTAACTGAGAGAACGCAAGATTCAGTGCATGTAAGTTCATCTTTTCTCTGCCAATAGCTTTCCGCATTATGTTGCCATTTTTACCTGCTGACATGTATTGTTTAAATTTGCTGCAAATGTTGCGGCCCATTGTCGCTTCAGTGCAGTATGAAAGACAACCATCTATTTTTTCAAACCTAACTTTTATTTGACAGCGACTATATTTCCTTTTTTTATCAAATGAAAGATGTTAGTAAATCCATTATTGAAAACACAACAAACAACCTCTCAGCGGACCATCAGTGCTAATGCAGTGTCAGTACGTAGCTGCATGAGAGGCTTACATGAAATTTGCTGCTTTTATGGCCGTATGTGAAATAACCGGGCCTGTTAAAAAGTTAAACGTGTTCACATACAAAATTATGTCGCTTTGTATTTATTGTTGGTTCATTTTAAAGTTTGACAGTGAAGAAAATCAGAAAACGAAAGCTTTTTATTGTTTTATTGCTGTTTGAGTCATCTTTTCCATACATAACTGTTGATTCGTTGTCACACTTAGCCCATTTTTTTTTTCTACACAGGTCACTCCTGAACGTGTACGACCGGTACTACTGTGTAATTATCAATCTGAGGTGAAAAAATAAAGCGGCTCTACAGTAGCACAAATATTCCGAGTCCATGATGAAACATGAACTTGATAAAGCGTGACTCGTTATATTGCATACTTTTCTGTAGCCAACAACGTGATGGCAGTTTCATTTTTACTGAAAAAGTCTATTAAAGAACTTTGAGATCATTCAAGTAATATTAAAATTACAATTTACCAACTATACTTTAGTTCTGCGTACCGGTCATCGCATGGATCATTTAACGGTCACCATTTGTGGTCCTAAGCCTTCGCTATTATATTTTTCTACCGATTACAGCGAGTGAGTTTCTGAAGTTCCGCTTCGGTGAACTTTTACATGTTTGTCCCTCGGACTCCAGATGCCGACTGCCAATAGAGGTCGTCGCCCTCTTATATTCCCACGCCGTCGATTAAGACTCCCTATCTAAGTCTGGCTTGGCATTTCGATTGATCCATATCGAATAAAAGAGTAAAGATTTCTCGAGTTCTCATACAACCGACCAACCACACTTCTGTAGCACGATTTTACTGATCGCATCTTTCAACTTGTTCTAACGACAGACTCGTATGACATAACCCATGGGTTTTGATGGAAAGCAAACGATAAATAAATACACACTCTTCGGGTTTATGAGCATTCTAACATTCGCTGACTTCTGCTGCATTACATTTCAAATGTATCCGATTTTAGACTGGTTAAACGTATCGAGGTAATGACCAAGAGTGATCCGTCGGTGTCGGTAATTTCCTTCAAAGTGTAAACTTTCTCCCTACCGAAGCCCATTGTCATCATGTTCCATTGCACTCCACGCTGACAGCTGCAGAATAGAACATCATAGGTGTGTCTGGGCGTCTCCTGTTAGTTTGCACATTGCTGATTTGGCGTATCTATCTTAAGATGAGTGGTGTGATCTGTATTCGTCTCCATCCTAAAGTCCCTCTATAAAGTATGCACCGTATTTACACCCTTTGGCACGGCCGGGATGGGAGTGGGACTTACTCCTCTTCATGTCAAATCAGATGTGGCCACATTTTCCTTTTTATCTCTGCGTCACTATTTTTCTCGCATCAAATATAATAAAAGTTTTAGTTTGCATGTTTTTTTATTCAAAAAAATGAACAAACTTTGTCAAATTTACTATTTATAGTAAGCAATAAATCACACTAATGGTATACCGCTAGATTTTGACCAGTTCGTGACAGATGTGCACAGGCGATATATGGAATGAACTGGTCAAATTTGAGTCGTATACCCGTTGCTAAGGTGGTTTATTGCTATTACATCCTAATGTGAATCTGTTGTAAATATAAGTTCTGGCGTGGAACCGTGAACGTCAAAAAGGGATTTTTTCTCTAGCTGAGAGCTCGCACCTGTTCCAACCGTGCTACATTAAGAATATAGCACGGTTATTTTCCAGTCTCGACCGCGGCCGATTAGATAGCATTATTTTGCAATCAATATGCCGATTTGATATAATACTATTCAGAGTTATTTTCTACTGTTTCCCCCTTTACTAAATTATTGTTGACATATGATGTTTTGACCACAAGGCTAAAGTTGTATGCATTTTACGCGTAATTGCAGCGGATCATTTTCGCATATGTGTTTTGGTAATTACAACCTAAGGGTTCTGTCTATCTCTGACTATGATATTTACAAAATTGAGGGCGATCTTTATCACTGTTATCACTTGGACTTCCGTCACGGTGCTACAAAATAGTTGTGACGAAATAGTGCTTCAATAGGAAATGTCCTCTTATCAACAAAAAAGTGGGTTATTTCACGAGACATTCACTACCATGCTCCCAGAATATAGAAGAAAAAAATCTTCTGTATAGCAGGAAATGGGATTATTTTTAATCTATGAAAGTGAATTCTTTTTCATTAAGGGAGGTTACGTTATTATCGATTCTGCTATAATCTCATAGTAAACGTATTTGTAATGAACCAGTTTCTTGTTGTCTACAACAGTTGTTGGAAGGTCATGGAAGTAACTTACCATATAATAATAATAATAATAATAATAATAATAATAATAATAATAATAATAATAATAATAATAATAACAAGGCAGTATTGCTGAAGGCAATGAGTACTAGGGCCGTGATAGAGTGATTTTGAGGACGATATATACTACTATTCAAATATGGTCTTGAATTTCCTCCTGTCAATTAGGCATTTGATTAACTGGTTATTAAACGAAGCAATGGCATGACAACGGCAAAATATGTCTAGCAACTTTTGTGGAGTTTGAGGCAGGGGTTCTTTATTTATAGTGAAAATTGCTTAAACTCCTTAAATATTCAAATTACAGCAAATTTCTTTTGTTCTCGATGGTAGATGTCTAATATTTAGATGGGCATATTTAGATTTCTACCCTATAGTTATCCCTATATACCAAAAATCGGACATCCAACTCTATTGGCTTGCTCAGAATTAGATATGTGCATAATTAATGAGGTACAATATGTGGTGTCATAAAGGTGTCCCATCATACCAAATATGATGGGTGTAGCACTTGTGGTTACTGAGTTGTGGACAAATATATCTATTTGAGGTCAAAGGTCATTGAGGTCACGTGACATTTTGTCAAAATAATTGTATTGCTAAGTTATTCCTATATACCAAAAATCAGATCATTAGCTCTATTGGCTCGCTCGCTTGAAAACAATCTCATAAACCTGGCCATATGGGCAACTGTGTATGGGCAGCCAGTGTTCTCCCCAGGCCGTTTAACAGGATCGGCCCCGATCCTTTATTTTTTTCGCCCGATCCTTTATTTTTTCGCCCGATCCTTTATTTTTTCAAGCCGATCCTGTTTCGTGTCCGCCGATTCTCTTTCAATGTGGCTGAAGACCTATTGTTTCTCGGCGGCGATTTTGTGTGAAACGAGTTCAAGTGTGAAACGGTTCTAATGTGGCCATAACACGACGTGCCAGATGATTAAAAGGTTTATTCCATCGCCAAAATGTGTGAAATGGTTAGACTGTTCTCCTCTCATGTCGATGCTTTAGGTGTTTTACACACAATGAGGCAGGGTTATCGGGTGCAAAGCACCCAAAGTCGCGCTTGTCTGTGAGGAGAATAAACGGGGCGGCCGTAGTGCAAATGACCCATCGGCTAAGACGGATGAAACTTAAATTCAAAAAGCATGAAATGTGTTACGCTGCCGATCGTACAGACAACGGCCATTTTATACAACATAACGGACATGGAGTATACTCAACCATGGATGTAAAAATTAAAAATTACATCCATGACTCAACGAAAGGCTCGGTTTTGCATCTTTGCCAGCGGCACTCAGTCACCTCCTTGGTCAAAGCATCTATACTAGGCAATTGGTTGAACTGCCGTTGCCACCCATGTCTCGCTCTGGTAAGAATCCGAAGGTCAGGAAAAGTGATTCGATCAGAAGTGGCTGAAATCGTACGATTGGTTGAGACAAAATTCAGATGCAAAAATGTATGGTACTGCCGCGTGTTCATATCGTTGCGTGTCCGAGTTAGCCATTTCCAGATCTGTGTACGTCCACATGACGTTGAAGCCATGTGTGTCACCTCGTGTCACGCATTCGTAACTTGCATGGATGGATTCGTTCGATTGACTTTGAGAAACAATTTCACTTGATCCAGTTTCAAAACCCACGACCCGTTTTACAATATTCAGGGTACCATGAAATGAAATAAAAAGGAACTACATGAGTTAAAATAATCATTCGTGTGATCATCTGAATACAACAGCTATGTATGTACGGTTAGGATATACAGTATAGGTTCAAAGGTCGTGTGTGTTCTTGTGTAAGCGTGCTCCACACACACAATGCATGGCTACGGCCGACGCCGCGCAGTTGTCGAAGTTTCGTACGTTTGTCGAAGTAGAAGTCGATGCAATTTCAAATCTTGTTCTTGAAAATACCCGGTATCAATATTTTCGGGCTTCTCTTTATTATGAATTGAGTTTTAAAGTCAACATATTTCTCTGCAGGCATGCTCCTCTAACTAATATTCAGTCCCGTATGAACTTGTCCATGTAACTAACTGTTTTGCCAGGGACGTTTAAAACAGACGTCCATGGACGTCTGTAGCAATCTGGCTACAGACAAACACGTACCGGTCGTAACAGAGGATCACACAAAACGTCTGATTTTGAATGTCATTCTAGAGAGAACTGGAAGACTTTGAATGAAAATATGGATGTAATATATGAAGTGCTTAAAGTGCACAAAAGATTTTACTTTATCCTTTTATTGTGGGATTTTTTCTGATGCTATGGACATGTGTATTACATCATTAACATAAAATTTACATAGTTATTGTTATGCAAATTAGCCGACCCTGTTTCAGAAATTTCTGGGGAGAACACTGGCAGCTGGATGCTTGACTTCCCGGAAAAGGCGAGCTGTCACGTTCAAGCTCAGGATTATTTGTCGATCAAATTTCAGTAAATTTACCTTACCTAGATGAAATTTTGTCTATAGGCTGAAATTTCGCCGAATTTTGACGAAATTGCATCGATTTTTCAGGTTCATATCCGACATTTTTGAGTTTTGAGTGCAGACAGAAATAAGTTTTGAGGCAACATGGCTGCGACCCCATGTTGACCCCGGTATCTGCTAAAGTGCGGGTTGCGGGCTGCGGGCTACGGGTTTTTAGAATTATGGCTAGATTTCTAATATATGTAATATGGCATTTAGTATATAAGAAATAAAACCTTTAGAATGTGTCTATTATCAATAATGATGATCAGCTCTATCGTACAGTATCCCTTTTCCTGCGAAGTCCATATTTCACCATCAGGTCAAGTAGATGGTTAAAATTAATGAAACACTACTATATGGTGTATTTTAACGTAATACTGTATATTTGAAGGCTGTTGAAAACATCAATGCTGTAAACTTGATTTTTTGGACTAAAGATGCTATAACAGACCAAACCAAATGGGTATAAATACGTCATGTTTCTGAAAAAAATCAAAATCTGCTAAACTAAAAGCGGCGATTCCGAGGACCAATTTATTTATTCCGAGCTGCCTGGCCATTACAAATAATTAGGGATCTGAATCACTTTTCTTTCTTGCCATGGATGTGAGTGAGAAAAATACGTAATACCAGACTGACAAAAAAAATCGCGCCTCGGAAATGTCGCCACTTATCGCGGAATAAAAATTGTTACATTTCTAGTATCAGGCCATAGGAAGTAAATTCTCTGTAATGCATCCATTCACAATTCGGTTCCAGGGCAACTCATACAGAAAATTAAACAATGCCT
>LD345475.1:298673-312086 GCA_001465055.1 Ptychodera flava
GGTCGGATTTCTGCCTGATCCGGGTACTTTATAGAACTGCACACATCCGTTAATAAAAAAAATGACAAGTACCATAGCCAAATAAGATTAAAAATGAAAAATAAAAACATACTGCGTATATAAGTCTACCAGCTACTAGTAAAAATTTTCTCCGCCCAGTTAGATAGGTGTTTCTTTTGACGACACTACCCTTATGAATATTCTTTTACTTGCAAAAACCAACAATCGCTGTGTCTGGCAGCGCGTGCTCACAGCTAGCACAGCGTAGCCTTCGAATGCAGGCCCATCATGGGCACGCACAAAACAAGGCACAGCGACTGTGGAGAGTCTATATGGAGGGTAGCGCAGTGCAACTCATAGACATGATTGAGAACATGAGCAATTTAGGATGATATCAGGTCACTCCACCACACAAACAGAATAAACAACAAATTTGACTACCTAACTCCCTGACACTATATAATTTGTTCCTTCCAAGGTGCGAATTTATCATGGATCATTGAACAAATGACCGGTGTTTTTCTGCTATTGATCACAACTTTCAGCTTTTTGTGGACAATCATGTCGACTTCCAATACATTTGCTTACAATAATTGTCAAATTATAGTTATACATTTTATCTGAAACCAATAAATATTCACATTTTGAGTCACACATACTACTCACACAACTGGGAAATAAGTGAATTTTTTTTTACTGACGTCCAACATTTGTTATCATTGAAGCTGTTGGTAGTTTCATTCTTATCAGTTTAGTTGGTGTGTATATTGCACCTTATATTCCGACTCTGTCTGTGTATTACTTTAATTTGATATCCAAACATTTCAAGTTTGGGCCACCAAATTTTTACTGTTGATCTTCAAAATTGAAAATTGGTCATTAAAACGGACTACTATCTAAACATTGAAAATTAAAACCTTTTGCAAATACAAATAGCACTTTTTGTTCGCAAGTGAAAAACAGGAAACAGGAACATGCACTTCGTTTTTTTAGATGCGAGCAACGCTATTTTTTATACTTATGCAAGAATCATTTTTATCACTAATGCTATTGTATTCATTATGGTTTTGCCAAAAGCTGATTCAAACATATCCTCTTATTTCTCTTAAATATCACAGCACAGTTATTTCAGATGCTAAACCAGTTGTTGAAATGTCTATTACGAGGGGTTTTAGCTAACTGACTGCAAGATGGATTACCGCAGAGTTGTAGATATTATGTAAGCTCAAGCCTCAAAAAGTAATGCATCACATTTAATGACACTTACTATACTGGCATATACTGTTGATATAGAGATGTACTTGCAATAAAAGGCATTGAGCAGCATCAAGTTATTGCTATTTTGCATACATGCATTTAATGAATGATCATCTCAGGAACCCCTTGTCTAATGAACACTGACGTTTCAAGACTTTTTATCCAATTGCCTGATTGTATAAGAGTCCACCTTATGTCAGAGACAGACAGCAAAGAAACTAAAGTATAGGCCCTGATAGCAGTTTTCTATGTTGGCTATTGATTAATATCTGTGTACCGGTATATAGGGATGGGTTGGGGGTGTCGGTAAGTATGAGCCGAAATTAAACATTTCTTCTGCCATTAAAATAGAACCTGTGCACTCACTATATCTGGTAGTATACTATGTACATCTTCCATACCATCCATGTATATTGTAGCTACAAGGTCATTGGCACTATTTTTTATCCAGGGCAAAATTCCTGTACAAAAACGTACTGTATGTTGTGTTGACCCCAAAATGACCTTATTGAATCCATCTGTCAATTGAAATTACATTTTAGTGTTTGACTTTACACTGATTATACATGGTTACATTATAATTAAACCACTCAGCAGTGTACTAGGGGTATATATCAAACCTTTTACTTCAGTCAAATCCAAATCAGTGTAATCCACTGGAAAAGGGGTACGGACACTACATGGGGGGTACGGACACTACATTTGGCCTATAATTCATCTATATTTTTTTAAATGGTGATTGTCTAAGGTGAATGCATATATCATTCATCTATACCAAGTACTACAATATGTATTTTATCTTTGTTTGCTGAATGCCTAATATAGGTGTGGAATTAAATGGTGGGGTACGGACACTACATGAATTTCCGGAAAATTTAGGCCGAGTCTTTGGCAAATTCTTGAAAATAAACGAATGGATGCTTATGACAGTAGAGTTTATTACAGTACTTAACAGATACCTGCAATGGATTTTAACATTATTTTACAAAATAACTGTAGATTAGAACCAAGTTATACACTGGGTTAATTGTCCATAATGAAAAACGCAAAAATCCGTAACGATGGGCTATTTTTGGATTTATCAATGGTGTTAATCAACTGGCGAATAGCATACCATGGCGTTACTTACTACTTGTATTAGACATCCTTAAGACCACACAGAAAGAAAAAACATGTACCTTTACAAAAGTTTACATTATGAAAACAGCATTTTCTTAAAGTTGAAAAATGCAGTGTACCTTCGTAACAGTCAAATTTGACCATTTTCACACCACAAAAAATGTCATATCTTTGCCAAACATGGTCCGATTTTTGTAATTTTTGCTTTGATTTGCTCAGAAAATCTTACTCAAAAAGCTATCACAAGAGTAAATATATACTGTAAAATAGTTTTTTAGAATTTTTTTCCGTAACACTCAGGAACAAAAGTTGGTACACTCAATTGTGAAAATGCCGTAAAGCAAATAAGGTCTCCAACTTAGGTAATGGAGATCATCTTTAGGAACATGCGTATCAACTTCTGTACCAATGGAACAAGCAGATCCTAAATACATAAGCAGATGTCAACAACAAAAAATAGACAGAGAAGGCTTGATAAAAAGAAAAGGTGGGAGTGGGTAAAAAAATGTACAAGGGATCTGGTAAAAAAGTAATGCTACCTCATCAATCTTCTACACCCTACCCCCTCCTGAATATCAAATGTTCCATCCCTTGGTATTACATAACGCCAGATGACAGGAAATGTATTTACAACCTTGGGGATATTTTTAATTAATGCAATGAGTGTTATCATTCTAATGTAAACAGCACTTAAGTTAGTTACAGATAGTGAAATGCTTTCCACTGTGGGCGGTGATTACAACATCTGGAATTATCCTGGATCCAAATTTCTCATCAGTTCTTGTATTTCTTACAAAGAAAAGTTGCAAAAATTGGTCCGAAATGAAAAAATTCACCTCAGCTTTGTTTTCTGGATCAAATTTTCCTTCAAATTGATACCAAATATGACAAAATTATGTTCACAGCCTTTGAAACTGTCTCACAACATATCCTGGGTTGGTGCAGGTCATTTAAGGTCACAAACTGAGAAATTTACCTAAAATATACAAATTTGGGGGTTTCCCAACACTTTGAGCAGAAAATTTATCAAATAAGATCCCTCGGGACTTTATACCAAATTACAAAGCTATCAAGCAAGTAATTTTGAGAACAAGTTTTCTTGACCAAAAATTACAATATTATCTTAAAAATATAAATTTATATATTTCAGGACAATTTCCACATATCTAACTATTGTCATCTCTGTACATCTGTGTACCAAATATAAAAACTGTCTGTCCAGGGGTTTCAAAAAGAAAATACTGTGTAAATGACAAAATTGCTCCAAAATAGTCATTTTCCCAATTTTGTCATAATTTCAACAAATTAAAAGAGTAACACCCTTGCAAAGATCCAACCCAAATTTGAGAGCGATTGGGCTGGCGGTTTCAGAGAAGAAGAATTTTTACTGAAAATGAGAAAAATCACCAAAAAATTCGGCAAAAATACAAAATTAAGGATATTTTCACAATATTCATAAAACTGTATCAGGTTCACCTAAGGTACTTACACACAAATTTTCAAAGCAATCAAAACAGCGGTTCTCGAGATATTAATTCTTGACCATTTTCACATTTTGTAAGCTCATTTGCATAATTTTGGCAATGCAGACTTCATTTGAACAAAATCCCATCTATAGCCCATGATGCATCCACACACCAAATACCAATAGTCCAGTCAATTTAGGGTTTAACCTAGGACTAATTGCAACAGAAATTATTTCTTCACCATGGCCTTTAGAAAGGTCTCACTAATGACATATTAAAAGTATAGGAAAATCTAAGGGGTGCAACTTGGTTAAATTTGCATATATTCAAATTAGCTATATATCGCCTTTAAAATGACTGCTATACTCACATTTTGGGCATGTAAACTGTCTTCAAGTGACTTTTTTCATTGCAACACAATTTAGTAAGGTTCAACAAGTCATTTTCTAAATGTCTTGAACAATAAATATCATGCAAATTAACTAATTTGCATATATTTGCAGTTTTTCCATTATTTCAGACAAAATGAATGTTTAAGCTCATATATAAACAAATTCTTTTCAATGAAATTGTTAAGGTTTTGCAAGAATTATCAATTCCATAGCAAAAAATATGGGGTTAACCTAATGTGCATGCTAATTATTTTAATACAAAAGGCCTAATTTGCATAATTGACACAAACGGTCTTCTGGATACAATAAGACTACAATAGCTTTCATGGACATTTTCTGGTTATTCAGAAAGGCAATGAATAAAGAGAAGAGTTTCAGAGCATTACTGTTTAAATAAAGGAAATCAGAATACTGTCTTTGGATATTCTTCTTTCTTTAAGGACGTTAAGGTTATTCATGAAAAATCATTGGACTTGTTCAAGTTTTTGACATCCATTGTCAATAGTTCAGTCATTTTCTCCTATATGTTCGATTGCAGTAAAATTTTTAAAGGAATTTTTTATGCTTTTCGTCACTATTTTCAATGACGATGTAAATATTCAGTTACTTATAAATGGTTCACAACACTTACCACTTGTGCCTGTGAACACAGTCCCTCTATCCCCATAGAGGGACTGTGCTGTGAATCATTTTTCTCATTATTGAACTATCATTAGTGTAAATACGAACATCTCATGAATCACCATGATGGTCGTGGTGATGACAATAGTTATGATGATCATTATGATATCATAAATTTCTTCCTCTTCCTCCCTGTGCATATCTTCCTCTACGTGGTTCATTTGTTTACAGCCAGAATCCTTTTGTTAACAACAGAAAGTCTAGATTTTGCTTTCTGCCGGGGTTATTCATGCTGCTGCAGTTCATTGTAGAACCCATAAGAATGGGGAAGGGTAACTCAATGAAAGTTGTGAAGCAAGGGATGATATAATTGTACCGCGTATCATATCAGATCGTAGATGTGCAAGTATCACTCATGGGGCTTTTTATGTAATGGACTTTCCATTTGCAGATTATTAGACTTTTGTATCATTACCGATAAGATCGATCATTCAAGGAATTGACAGTCTGGCCAATCTGAGGTGAGACTTCCATAAGGTTAAAAATACAGGATGATCAATTATATGATAGTTTGATGTCAAAATTTGATATCTTAATTGATAAACTCGTTAACGGCAGCTTCTGTGATGCAAATCCCTTCACATTTTGCTTTTCTTGTTTCACGGTCATAAAAATTAGAAAGAGCAGCTAGACCATGTAACATTATGTAAAGTATCTAGATTTGCTTTTACCAGTGATGTAGATTATCATGATTCATTATATTACATGATTCATAATCATTCATTCATGATAATTATATTTCTATACCGTTATTATCATAAATTTCTGTACGTGACATTAACAGGCCAGTTGCACACAGTCAAAAGAATATCTGATTTACCAGTGACCACATCTGGTCTTTAATGACATTTTACCAACACTTAAATATTAGTAATACCGGTAAGGGTGAAAATAGAAGAAAATAGAGCTGCAACACAAATTTACTTTAGCCTCCCTTAATACAAAGCGTTGGTTATTTGGTCAAGCATTTTGGTATGCATTAAGATAATCCAAATCCGCCAGTAAGTTCCAAATATTATTGACATTCAAACGAACCATACGAATCAACCATTGTTTATTTTACAGGGCTTTTTAGTCTGTATGCCCTATTAGTATATAATCATTACCATGAGTTAAAAGACACAGAAAATAAATAATCTTGTCAATTTCTTTGTACTGAACAAAATGTTCATTTAAGTTATAAAATGATCATCTTTCGATAGGAAGTACTTAAAGTAATAAATAACTTAAACAAGTAGTGTCTCTCAATGTAACTGCTCATTTTACTGATAATATCATTAATTAAAATAAATTGACGTCAATTTGAAAAATTAAAGAAAATTATTAAATGACCATCACATAGGATTTATACACATGAGGAAACGTTCAAAATTAGGTAAATTTATTTAGCAATGTTCAATGGTAAAAAATTCCAACCTCTCTGTACGATATTGTATAACATTCAAGTTTCAAGTATTAAATTTAATAGAGTGTAGGAATTTCCTATAAGATCTTTTACAATTAGCCCTGTTGCACAATGTAGGTTGTATTAGGCTTTGAATATACTTTTTCTTGGACCTTTTAAGTATTTAAGGTTAAGAAATAATTCATGTTCCAATTAGAAAAAGGAAGTAACATGGTTGACTTATTGGACTAATGCAAATAAGAACTTTTTTATTGCAGTAAGATATATATGAAAACATTGCCTAAACTAAAAACAAAAAACTGATGTTACATAGTCATTACAATGTCAGCTTATCTCTTAAATCACTTTCGTTAATCGATTATCAGCACTGGTTTGTATAGCATATATGATCAATTTAGCATTTGGGTAAATTAGCTGTGTTATGCGCAACTTCATTAAAGGCACTTTTCGCGATCCCTGGGATCGCCTTTGTTCTAGTCTGTAAGAAGATTATGGAGGTTTGATAGCCTTTTGTTTTCCATTGAAATTGTAATCTGGTGGGTAAATTTTCTGATGAGACAATGTGGTGCCAACAGAGGCCTTTAAACTTGCGGTATGTAATTTCCATGACCCTACTAAAATTTACAATGAAGAAATAGTTCTAATGATCTCTGTTGTTGTTTAACATTATAAATAGTCATTTATAGGTCAAAGAAAGGGAAAAGTAAAGTGGTAGGAGGGGCACATTGAAGTTATGAAAAATGAGGAATCTTAAATGATATGATGCATTGCCTACACACAAAAAATACATTAAATGATCAAATTGCTTGAATAAAATGTCAATTCGCTCAATATATTTTTAAGAAATCTATTAACAGCAACGATTTTGTTCCCATTACTAAGTTTTATATTTATTCAAATTATGCACTGTCTCACCTCTTCCTCTTAGAGTTAACTAGTCATATTGTTTGTCATTCTATACATTCAATACAGGGTTGAAACAAAAACTACTTGTTGTATGAATAAATATAATTTTTAAGTGAAATGCAGTGAAAAGTGAAACACAGTGGCAGCCATACTTGATTTACGCAAATAAGGAATTTTTCTCAGGTGATAAAATGTATTCAAAAAATGTTGCCTGGACAAAAAATAAGATAAATGCATACATTACTTGAACATAATGTCGCATTTTTCTCAATTTAAACAGCATATTTCTTTTATCAGTGAATGTATTGCAACCATTATCCGTTTATATCTATACAAATTAGGTAACGGTATACCTCTTAGATTGTATTGGACTTTAAGTATGTCATTCTAGGACCTCTCTAAAATACACAAAGAAAAAATAAGTATATTGCTGTCATTTGTAGCTATAGCTTAAAATAGTTATTAATTGGGGATATACAAAGAAAAGCGAAGTGTTGTGGCGGCCATATTGGATTTATGCAAATGAGGAATATTTCTATGACGACGAAATATTTCCATTAACATTACCTAAACCAAAAACAAGCCAAATAAGCCAAAACCTGCACAACATATCATGTTTCGCCAATTATTTTTAGCAGAAACATTCTATCAGCACTAAGTTTGTAGCCATAATCGTTTTAAAATTATGCAAATTAGGCACTGTTTACAATTCTAGATTGTACTAGGCTTAAAGTATGTCATTGTAGGACTTCTCTAAAATAAAATGTGAAAAAAATCATTCTATTGCTGTCAGCAGTAGCTTAAAAATAGCTATTAATTAGAGAAAAAAAAAGAAAAGTGAAGTGTTGTGGCGGCCATATTGGATTTATGCAAATGAGGAATATTTCTATGACATCAAAATATTTCCATCAACATTGCCTAGACCAAAAACGAGGCAAATAAGCCAAAAAACCTGTATCAAAATCATGTTTAGCCACATATTTTAAGCAGAAACCATCTATCACAGACAATTTTATACCCATGAGCCCCCTCTACATTTATGCAAATTAGGCACTGTTGCACCCCTTATATTTTATTATACTTTTAGTATGTTATTTCCGGGACCTTTCCAAAATGCATGGTGAAGAAATAATTTCTGTTGCAATTAGTCCTAGGTTGACCCCTTTTTTGGCTTAGATTGACTGGACTACAAGCTGAAACGTGCAGCAGTTTGCGTGTTTTTGATGTTGACGGACATACTGTACGTACGTACATACATACATACATACATACATACATACATACATACATACATACGTACATACATACATACATACATACATACATACATACATACATACATACATACATACATACATACATACATACATACATACACACATACACACATACATACAGACGCCATCGACTTCAGCATATACGATAAACTCACATTGGTATAACCAAATGTGAGCTAAAAACAGTATGTACGAGCTCGGAAACGATAATGTCATTATGAGATAAAGTCTCACCGTCCCTGATTTCTACACAGCCTCCATCTGTTATTTAGAGTGATATGCCATGTAAGAACAAATTTATGAACTTAAATTATTGTTTCAGGATACACAAAACTATCATTTTAAGGACGATATTTCATTTATATTTGTATAATAGTATATTTTCATTCTTTTGTCTCTTTCCGCCACTTTTATTTCTTTTACCATAGATGTATGAGGGCTTGGCATGTGCTTACGGTCACCCCCTTTTCAAAAACTCGAAGGCGTCGCATTGTTATGCTATGCAAACTAGGTAACGATTTGTAGCGAACGACTAGCCGTGGTCGGCAAGCAAGTTCCATAGGTTGTATTTAGTGTTCCTCGGTATAAGGGCTTCAGGGTTTGGCAGTGGTAGGGATGAACGTAAGGCGATGTCTGAATTTTCGGGAAGATGTCTTCGACAAGACCTCAACCTACGTGATTGATGTGTTATTTCACTCTTATTCCCTCGATCCTACAGTTTCGCCGAAGTCCAGTCGCTATAGCCTATGCATATTTAAAACTCACGACAAAAGTACAATGAACCGTTCATTGGGCGGCCAAGGGTATTTCATTGGATGTGGGGAAGTGGAAGAAAAGTCGCAATCCTGATATTGGGCAAGCAGACAAGGTCTACATTTCCAAGGCTATGAACTATCCTTTCCAAAATGCACCAGCGTCTGGCATGCGGAAAAAGTATCAAAAGTGGTGAATTGTTGTTCAAGTGGTGGCGTTTTGTGTAAGGTTCACCACATAGCAAGTTACTTCCATGACCTTCCAACAATTGCGGTAGACAACAAGAAAGTGGTTCATTACAAATACCTTTACTGTGAGATTATAGCAGAATCGATAATAATGTAACCTCCCTTAATGAATAAGAATTCACTTTCATAGATTAAAAATAATTCCATTTCCTGCTACAGAAGATTTATTTTGTTTTTTTCAATATTCTGGGAGCATGGTAGTGAAGGTCTACTGAAATAACCCACTTTTTTGTTGATATGAGGACATTTCCTATTGAAGCTCTATTTCGTCACAACTATTTTGTAGCGCGGAAGTCCAAGTGATAAAAGTGATAAAGATCGCCCTCAATTTTGTAAATATCATAGTCAGAGATAGATAGAAGCCTTATATTAGGTTGTAGCTACCAAAATAAATATGCTAAAGTGACCCGCTGCAATTACTCGTAAAATGCGTAAAACCTTTTCCTGGTGAAAATGGCTCTGAATTATATCGGTATATTGATGGCCAAATAATCCTATCTAATCGATCGAGACTGCAAAATAACCGTGCTATATTCGTAATGTAGCACGGTTGGAACAGGAGGGAGCTCTCGGCAAGAGAAAATTCCCTTTTTGACGTTCCAAGCCAGAACTTACATTAGAACAAAATCACATAAGGATGCAGTAAACTACCTTAGCAACGGGTATACGACTCAAATTTGACCAGTTCATTCCATATCATTATGCACTCACTATCGCTCTTGCACATTTGTCATGAACTGGTCAAAATCTAGCGGTATACCATCGCTTAGTGTGGTTTATTGCTTAAATAAATAGCATTTTAATTTGACAAAGTGATACGAAAATTTTCGAATCGTTTGTTCATTTTTCAATCGAAAAACATGCAAGCTAAAACTTTGATACGAGGAAAAAGGTGACCAAGAGATAAAAAGGAAAATGTGGTCACATCTGATTCTTAGACGTGCAGAGAGGGTAAGTCCCGTTCCCATCCCTACCGTGCCAAAGGGTATAAATGTGGTGCATACTTTGTAGAGGGACTTTTGGATGAAGACGAATACCGATCACACCACTCATCTTAAAATAGGTACTCTCAACCAGCGATGTGCAAACTAACAGTATCGTACAGATCCACATCTATCGTGTCCTATTCTGCAGCTGTCAAAATGTCAAAGAGCAGAGCGTGGAGTGTATTGGCACATGATGAGAAAAGGCTTCGGTATGGAGAAAGTTTACAGCTTTGAAGGAAATTACCTTCACCTACGGATCACTCTTGGTCGTTACCTCGATAAGTTTAACCAGTCTAACATTGGGTACATTTGAAATGTAATGCAGCAGAAGTCAGCGAATGTTAGACTCATCATCCCGAACAGTATGTATTTAGTCATGATGATCGTTTCTGGTAGAGCTTTCCATCAAAACACAAAGGCTACGTCATACGAGTCTGTCATTAGAACAAGTTGAAAGATTCGATCAGAAAAGTCGTGCTACAGAAGTAGGGTTGGTCGGTTGTATGAGAACTCGAGAAATCTCTACTCTTTTATTTGATTTGGACCAATTGAAATGCCAAACCAGACTTAGATAGGGAGTCTTAATCGACGGCGCGGGAATATAAGAAGGCGACGACCTCTATTGGCAGTCGGCATCTGGAGTCCGAGGGACAAACATGTAAAAGTTCACCGATTCGGAGGCGGAACTTCAGAAACTCGCTGCAATGGAACCCTGCTAAGCGAAGGCTGAAGACCATAAGTGGTGACTGATAAACCATGCGATGACCGGTAAGCAGAACTATAATATTGTTGGCAAATTGTAATTTTAATATTACTTGAATGATCTTAAAGTTCTTTAATCGAATTTTTCAGTAAAACATGAAACTGCCACCACGTTATTGGTCACAGAAAAGCATGCAATATAACGAGTGACACTTTATCAAGTTCACGTTTCATCATGGACTCGGTATGTTTGTGCTACTGTAGAGCCGCTTTATTTTTTCACCTCAGATTGATAATTACACAGTAGTACCGGTCGTACACGTTCAGGAGTGACCTGTGTAGAAAAAAAAATGGGCTAAGTGTGACAACGAATCAACAGTTATGTATGGAAAAGAATATTTAAACAGCAATAAAACAATAAAAAGCTTTCGTTTTTCTGACTTTCTTCACTAATTCTGAAAATCCAACTTTAAAATGAACCAACAATAAATTAAAAGCAACAGAATTTTGAGCGAGAACACGTTTAACTCTTTTAAGGTAACAGACCCGATTATTTCATACACGGCCATAAAAGCAGCAAATGTCATGTACAAAGTCTCGCATGCAGCTACGTACTGACACTGCATTAGCACTGATCGTCCGCTGAGAGGTTGTTTGTTGTGTTTTCAATAATGGATTTACTAACTTGTTTCATTTGATAAATAGTGGAAATATAGTCGCTTTCAAATTAAGGTTTAAAAAAATGGATGGTTGTCTTTCACACTGCACGGAAACGACAATGGTCGTCAACATTTGCAACAAATTTAACAATTTTCCAGCAGGTGAACATGGCAACATAATGCGGAAAGCTATTGGCAAAGAAAGGATGAACTTACATGTACTTAATCTTGCGTTCTCTCAGTCAGTGGCAGACACGGTTGATGTTCATTTTGCGATTTGGTCTATGATTTCGCAAAGAGTAGTAAGCGACGCATGACCTTTGTACTTTCTGTAATGTCGAACTGTATCGAGTGTTCATGGCCGCCGCATTCGAAAATATGCTCTGCGCTTTCGAAGATGGCCACACAAAACACAGAGTGGTGTTTCCGCAAAGCCACAAGTGCTCCGATATCGTCTCAACTAAATCTGTTTGAAAACAACATGATTACAAGCGTTTTCAGTGGGCGCTATATTAGCGTACTTGTTAATGTCGATTTATGCAGAAACGTGTGACTGAAATAGAACCGGGGGTTTCCAAAGACATGTAAATATTGGAATGACGTACGAGCAAGCTGCCTTTTCATTAAACGTTAACCTTGCAGGCTTAATCAAAGAGTTCGAAAATATAACTTGCAGATGATATAATAGTTTTCCTCGTAGAGATCGACTGAATAATGTAAGATATTGCAGTCAAGCTAAACCCATAAATGAATGCGATAACTCAGAAGGCCATAAGGTCGGTTCAACTTAGAATATGTTCACTTTGTTGAACAAAACCTACTCCAACGTACATCTGAATATGTTGGTCCTGTTATATTTCTGAGAGTAATGATTAAATTCACACAAAGTTGATGCATTACTTCTTTGAGAAATTAAGTTCGCAATGAATTTCATTCAAAAGTATCCCTGCGACGCAGTTAGATGTACATGTAATTTATAAGGCAAAGTGAATGTTATCTAGTACTGGTGGCCAACTGTTATTGTAAAGTAAATACTGAACAGACCATGACATAATTTCTTTAAATAGTACATTGTTGGCTGGTTTCTGCTTTTGTATTATTGTTTGAAGACGTGTGCACTCACAGTTGACGCATAGATGCTGTCTGTTGCCAATTTAGGTGGGGAATTTCCAACCTCATTGATCGCGTTGCACTGAATTGTTTGTGGGGACTTACCCTTTCGTCTGTTGAAGGCAAGTCTAAGGGATGGACCATTAGACCTTGGGAGGGGGGGTGGTCACAATGAAATTGTGAATTTTTTTTTTTTACTATTGTAAATTTCTGAAATTTTTTTTTCCAATTGAGATTAGCTGTGCAATTTTTTTTTTTTTCAGAGTAAATTTTCAGATTTATAATTTTTTTAGTTCGTCGCTGTCTGAAGATAAAGAGGGCAAAGATGTGGTGCCAAGCACCACATGCGGCCACGCAAGCGGTCACGGGGGGGGAGGTCAGGAGAGGGGTGTCCCCTGCTGCTGTTAGAGCTTTTGAATTATAGAGATAAAAATGGTGTTATTTGGTGGCAC
>LD345475.1:312752-335011 GCA_001465055.1 Ptychodera flava
GTATAAATTAAAATTAAAAATGTGCCAGGAGGATGTACTAAAAAATACAGAAAGTTGCTTTCTGTCGGTAAAATCTAAAAAAAATTCAAAATTTTAAAGACTTTTGCGGATTTTTTTTTTACGCCTTTGTCTTCTTATTTATTTATTTTTTATTTTGCAAACTAGTTTGAAATTTTTTTTTTTCCTAACTTTCTGCTCTGAAAATTTTTTTTTTCTGTTTTTTACCACCCCCCTCCCAAGATCTAATGGTCCGTCCCTAACCCAACATGAGTTGCAACGTTCTCGCCAAAACATACAAGGTTCTGCAGGTGCTTTCGCATACTTTTATCAAAATAATTTTCTCTCGTGCCATGACAGCTTTTCTACCATTCGTGTACACATGTACACAGAGATCAAAATTATTCTTTTCGTTCATATGCGTCGCGGAGTTAACTTTGCAGCGATCTACAACCTGACGTTCCTTGACAGTGTTCTGTTGATCAGTGGCTCCCCACCAGACGACAACCGGGACCGAAGCAAGTGTGCGGTTTGAACATAGTCTAGCTATTTGTGTACGACTGGAGTGTATCTAACCTTGACTGCATGTTTGCTTTCGAATAATGCTTCGTTATAACAATTTAAAGACCTGGCCGTGCTATAGTAAACATAAAGATGATGGCTGGTATGAGTGCCAAGTGAAATGCATTAAAATATTGTCCAGCCGTACATGTATGTGTGATGTTGATATTCAATCTGCCAAATTCAAAAATTTGCTCTCGTCTCGTCGTGAACAATATACAACTCGCGCGGTAGTTTGTCTTTAGCACGGGGAATTCCCTTTGCCGCGATGTCGGCGCTTTGTGTAACATTCTATACGAGTTTGGGGAATTTACGCTTTCTGTTTACTGGCTGTTGTATGTCGCTGACCCAGATAATTGTATAGGAACGTAAAGGTTGACACTGCGTAATCGCAATTTAGAAGACAGTGCAGTGGTGGGCTAAAACGGTTCGTTTGATATTGTTTACTAAAACCACGGCGTTACACAGTATATGTGTGCTGAATTTAGGTCAAGAAGTTCAAATAAATGACACAGCTTAGTTCAAGGTCTGCATTCTGTAGGGTCACTTGATATTCTATTTATGTATTTCCTGGAGCTTTAAAAATTATTTTAGCTTATTTTTTCAGCCAACTGTCTTCGTAATAACACAAACTAGTAGAAATTCACTTCTTATTCAAGCATATCACTGAGTGATCAATAGCTGTGGAAACCGTGGTGTTAATGATCAGGAATGGGGAGATTGTCGATTACTGCGCACACAAGGGCCTGTGGCACAGGTTTCGGATTGTCTACAGTGTATTTGAATCACATCATGCCATTTAGCTTTTTCATCTCTGAGGTGAGACTGCGTGATTTTTCTTTTATGTTGCTGAGTTCGCGTTTCAATCATAGATCCGTGGTAGTACATTTGTGAAAATTATTGCAACTTTAAAACCTTGAAGTAAATTTATTAGATATCATTCTCGATAATGATCACAAAATTTTGAGTAGCAAACGATTTTTTTGTCGTACAAATGACATAACACTATTGGAACTAATTTGGAATAATTGGATGGTGAAGTAGGATGGTTCTAACCTGCAAATCTAAGCTTATCCACTTTTCTTTTTAAGTTACACACTTTTTTATGAGTAATTTGGAATATTGCAATATTCAGATGCACGGCAGCTAACACTTTTGAGAAATTTAAAAAATATAAAGATTCAATTATCCCAAAATAGTTCAAATCGTGTCACCCCATAAAATTAAATGCTAAAGTTCAGAACATATCGACATTGTACTGAACCATCCGTGTGATTTTAATGAGTTTGTTTCGGGTAACACCCTCTTTCGTAACGGTTGTGAAATCACCGACAATAAGATGACTTACAACGATAGCTCTACTGAAAAAAACTACTTTGACACTCTACAGGAAAGTCCCTTCATCTCAGTCAAAGCTGTCGGAAAGTCCCTTCTTTTAAGCTCCGTCGCGGTCGGAAAGCCCCCGCGTCCTGAGGCTCTGGGAAAGTCCCAAAGTAATAGACTGCTGGAAAGTCCCTTCTATTGAGCTCTGTCGGAAAGTCCCTACGCTGCTGATGGGAAAGTCCCTGGTTGCGTGTTTCAAAAAAACAAAAAACAAAATAAAACCCGAAATTTCCCGTTTACATTATTGTAATACCTTGCGGGAACTTCCCGCAGATTCGGTGGCTTCATGTGGCAGATGTCTTCTAGCACGCTGTAATGTTGTACCATCAGATCTGAGTTTATAATGTAATTTGCGCTCTCGATAATGAAACAATATGACTGTGGCAAGAGTAGAGTTTGAAGTGCGCTTGAAGTAATGGGATAACGGGTCGTATTCGTTGAGCATGTAAAACAAATTTAAGCTAAGGATAAACAAAATAAATATGTAGGATGAAATTTAAAGAGCAAATTATAAAATGTTGCAAATATCATGGACTTTCATTTGAAACAACAAACTTAAGAATGATCGTCACTTTACTCAATTCAATTTCCATAGGAACGACATAGATGATCTACAGATTCATCACAATTTCAATGAAAAATCGAAATTGTAAATTCTCAAGAAGGTATATCTTACTCGCTCCCTTTCTCATCATCTGTGGATTTCTTGTTTAATTCTTATGTGCAAACGACTTCTATGATTTTGATTTCATTTTTATGTGTGACTTTATTGCACGAAAAATTGTCCGAGTCAAGAAATATTGCAGCGTTCTTGTGCCAGGATGTAATTTCCTTTTTAATGTGAATTGTAGTGACTTGTTCTCAGGGATTGGCAATTAGATCCTTGGAGAGGGTGGTCAACTTTCAAACATGCGATTTATTTTTCCGTTTCAAAATTTGACAGTTATAGAGTGTTTGTGCAGCATGCATGATAGTCCCTAAATTTACACATTTTAATTAGCCGACTTTCATGTTGATAGTTTGTTGATTTTTTTGGAAAATCAACGTACCTGCTAATTCCCCTTTTGTATTTTTGCATTGCAGATTTCCCCCTATTTTCTCCCAATATCTAATGGTACATCCCTTGAAGTAAGTCGTTACCAGTAGAATTAAACGCGAACCTCTCGAGGAACTACAGTTATTGTTAAAAGCAATACTGTAACAATAGAAAAGTACTGTATGCTAATTTTTCCCCGATGTATACGTACAAAGCTGTCATGACGTACGACTCATTTCAACTCATGTGAATCGTTACTACGGAGAGTCGCAAGTGCAGGATGTATTTGCATATTAATTGTTGATCATGCATATATAAGAAACCGGGATGCCCCTCTGCACTAAAACACACTATGTCATCAGGCTCAAACAATTCATTTGGAATGTATTTGGACATCCCGGTAAGGTAAGTCCCCTGTGAGAATATATTTGGAACAGTGAAGACAGTTTTTCCATGATTTAGTGCAAACATTTGCCTTTCATTAAATCTTCCATCTCAAGATTATAACTTACAATTATAGCAAGACATTGGCAAATAGTTATGGAAATGATATTGCTGTACGAACTAAACGTTTTGACAACCGAAGAAGGTTTCATAATAGTGCGTCTGTATCATTTTGCGATACTACCGTAGTATGAAAACGATAGTTGCTTCAGAAATGGAGCTGACTTCTCCATGTATATTTCAGTTTTGTTGCTGGAGATGGACGTATCTTTACAATTCTATTGACAGTGCTAAGATATATGTAACGCAGCTATAGGACCACAACGCTTTGCATCGCGACATTATGAGAAACAGAACCCTGGAAGATCGATCCTTTCAAGATGCTAAATAAGGGGCGCTAAGGCTCACAGAACTATCTGATACGTATTTCGATATTTGAGTTCTTTGCACAAAAACCATTTGTAGAATTGTTGGAAAACACCCAAACGAGGAAATTTTAATGATTCCTATCGATCCATTTATTGGTCCGTGGATCGGCAAACATATGTGCTAATTACATGAAGAAGAAAGGACAATGGAACTACAACCTTTAAACCTTTCAAACCCAGACATCTATAGCAACAGGCCAAACCTTACGCATTGCCGGGGCTATTTAGCGACTAAACAACGATAAGATTACGAAATCGGTTTGATTGAATCACACATTTCTTTTAAAAGGTCATTGTGGACCACCGCCTTCGTAAAGTTATATGCAAACAAACCGATGTATCCCATATTCTACTTCACGTACAAAGTGACAGCAATGCTCAGATCTATATATCAACAAATACCTGAGGATCTGCATAGTCTGTAGCCATCAATGAATTACCGTAAAATTATCTTGGTAGGTGTGTTCATTTGTTTGCGCCGGCAATATTTTCAGAAACCGTGATCGTTTTATGAAGAATGAAGACTAATTTATCCGTCGCAAACGAGCCACTCGAAACCTTTGACGTCATGTTTATAATAATGCACACATTTTGTGTTTTTTGTGTAGGCATCGATCGATTGTTTACAATGTCTTTCTCAATGCTTTTGTTGAACGTTTGTCAGCCTCCTTCACTGTGTATGTGTAATTAGACCTTTGCACTATGATGTCGGTTGATGACAAAGTCGTCATTGCTATCGCATACACCTCATTGCTTCAAATAGATGAGCTGGACCTTTAGAGGTATGACGGAATGTATTTCGATCCGCAGAGGCGCTCTTTTACCTTTTTGAAGATGATGTCAGTATGATGTCAGTTCCTATGTTGAACAAAACAATATTAATTTTGTTGAAATGCGTCTAGACATGTGTGCGGCATTTATTTTTCGCATGAGATCAGATCATATTCAGTTTCTGGTTTCTATTTCTACACGAACAATAGAAAAAATGTCAAAACAAGTCTATCTCGCATCGCAAAGAATGTAGATAATTTGAATTGTCAGAGACATATGACTTATGACACCTTACGGTCTTATGACCATATGCAAAGTACGTGCAGGGACCTCGAAAGGAACAATCACATGTTTATGATTTTTTGTTCAATTTTCATAAAAAGGGACATTTTATCTTTCTTTTTTTAAAGTTTGTTACAATACAAAGTACTAGCTTAGCAAACACAACGCATTGTTACAATATGCAATTTACTTCATCTTTCCAAATTAATTCTAATTCCAAAAAAAATTATGTTACCAACAACATTTTGACAATACAGACATACAGGCTGAGTTACTTAGTTGGGCAGTGAACATTTTGTCAGTGACTAAACATACCAAAAAACTATTGTTATGGAGCCTATGACATCACTCAAATTTTTGCATAATAATAGTTTGTTCGGCCGTAAATGTCTTAAACTAAATAAAGGAATTAGGACTCGAATCTACAGGAACAGAACATGGCAGGTAGTAATGCAAGAAGACCTCGTTCTGTGAATCGTTTCGCATACAAAGTACATGTATACTAGATAAAAGCAAAGAAGGGAATTTTAGAGAATAAATTAAAGAAAATACCCTTAAATGATGATATTAATCCTCTAATTTTACTCAATCCAGGGACTCCGCAGGGTGGAGGTCACTCGGGCACAACTTAGCAATTTAACTGCTTAGCTTCTATAGTCTGATGCCCCCTCACTGATATGATAGCAGTTTAATAATGATTACCACTGTAAATTAAAATGGAAAGCACATATGCCACATATACTGCACTAAATTTAACAAAAAGAATTGCATCTTGATGTTTATATGCAAAGGAGTGTTTAATGAATTAGCACCGTTATTCATTATTTGTTTGTGATATTTAATTGTTTATTATGTTTTGTTCTATTTTTGTTGTAGGGAAACAAGATTTGTACCGTTATATAAAAACCTACCAGAGATTCACAAGTCGCGCCAGTCTGACAACGATGACAGCTATACGATGTCATTCCATTACATTAGTTTTCCATTACATTAGTTTTAAAGGAAAGTCGAGGCAGTCTTTCAATCAATGTAAGTATCCGTAGACATTGTCTTGTTTAAAACATTGGCACCCCGTCATATATGCATTTTTAATGTAATTCTCATACATAATTACGTTCAACTTGTGAAATGAGAAATGCCTACATTTTTGGTAGTGTACTCGTTTTTAGCCAATCCCAGAAAAAGAACTACGCCGTCCTTTTCATTGGCTGGCGAAAAGGGCATGATCCCTTCCAGTAAATTGGCACGATAAAATGACCTTCCCTGGATTTAAAAAGTCTACCCCTACAACAATGTCTGAACTCTTTCTTTTAACTGGGATCTAATATTGAAAAACAACTTTCTTGCTGGCTTCCTCTGGTTTCTGTTGAATTAAACTTCAAAAGTAGACAGAAATATCAGCAAATAATCTTATTTTCCTCAGAATTTTATAGCTTGCTATAACGGTATTGAAATATTGGAGATATATTTACAATATGATGTATATTCCATCTACTATTTAATCAGAGTGCGTGGATGATATAAACATACGACAAACGGACCTGAACTCGTTCTATTCAAAGTTTTGCTCTGTTTTGATTATCATGCACAGGTCGCACTAACCAAATAATACAGAAAACCCACGACATTAGTGATACTAAGTGCCTATCATTTTTGCCCTTCTTGTGCAAAAACTTTTATTATGTTTGGCGGGAAATTAGCTTACACTTTCATCACCGTATGGTTTCATCTAAAGCGCGATAGGTTTCTTCTGCCAATCGCGTGTCTAATTAATCTAATAGTCTTTGGCTTGAAACTATATTTTCATTTAAAGGCATGGTTCAGGCGCCAGATTGTCAGGCCAGGAAATGTACTTACTAGATTACAAAATTTCAATGGAAAACAGATTCATAATCCTCTTACAGACTAGCACAAACTCGATCCCTGGGATCGATTCCCCACCTTTAACCTCGACATATCGGTCTTCTCCTGCGAACGCGAAAACAATGCGGGACTTAAGCTGATAAGGCCGTAACGTGTGTTACGAGCCGGTACTATGTTTACGCAGATCAAACATGCTCGCAGTGCCCGATCGTTTCCAACCCCTGCACACACACACACACACACACACACACACACACACACACACACACACACACACACACAATTATCACTAAGTATACAACGAACGTTTATCTTACCTTTTAAACTAGACTTGGTTCGACATGCGCCGGTCGGAAAAAGACTGTTTTTCTGCCACAAAGAGGACAACTCAGGGGTTTTTAGAGTGCTAACAACGAGTGTGCATGCACTTCGGTTGCACTTATAAGTAGGTGTCTACCTCTTAGGTACTTTTTCCCTGTGATGTGCCGAATAAATGAATGTCTTTAATATGTTTTGACATTGAAATGTTTTCTTAATGTTGATAGGGAAACAACTATTGTCTTAGAGAAACAGATCAATGTTTAATTGGATTGGCGTCACGCGTAGGTGGAAAGTCCCCATTACCTCAGATAGCCAACAATAGGTTTGCAAACGCGTTGGTTTTTACTTGCCCGGAGAGACCACTAGACCACCTATATAAATAGGAATTCCCCTTCTACAGCACTCACAGGCCAACCGTCACGATGGGCGAAACAACACCCGCAGTATAACTGGGTAAGTATAATCTTCACTGAATTCGTATCGACGTCGCTATAAAAATCATGAAGGGATCACACAATAATGGCTAGCACGAATAGTTGCTAAATTTCCTGGAATCATTGGCATAATGCCTTGATTTAAACGAGCAATAGTATGACGTAAATTACGCAAAATCATGCAATCATGATTTTTTTCTGAAGGTACATTCAAGAAATCCGAACGTTTTATTCTAGAAGTTGCGCTCTCAGCACTCTAATCTAGGCAAATCAAAGAAGAAATTTATAAACCTGGAAGACTTCAAAACATTCTGCTTTACCCTAATTCTCTAAAAAACAATGAAACAAGCCTTCTCTGTGTCAGGGCTCTGTATAGCCTGGGTGGGCCGTTGTGAAAAATGACTCATTTACTTTGTAAATAATACGAGAACACCTAGTCTTATGATAGGAATTCACCGTGCGTCGATGAAACTGTTAGTCAATATCGACAAACTGGCCAACTTTAATGCCAATATTTAGCTCACTGATAAGCCACAAACTTCTGAGACGCTGCGCACTGTCAGCTCGCCCTTCCTCCGCTTTGAAAATGAGTACAAGACACTCGCTTGTCGCACGTACTTTGATGACCTATACCAATAAGAATTTGTGTCAGGTCGTACATTTGCAGGTATCTCGGCGGCTTTGCGAGGCAGTCGATATTTAAAGAAAGCTGATAACGATTTGCGACGGTACCCGCTGTCACCAGTAAAGGCTGGTGGTCATTCAGTGAACATGACCATGATTTGCAGGTAGAGCCAGCAAAGATAATATGACTGTCTATAGGGATATTGCCTGCCGCTCTAATTAGGCAACCTAAAAATTTGAATAACAAATACAACGAAAACCTCTGCAGGTCATATTATTTAGGTCGCCAGTATTGATCACACCACCCGCTTACGACTGTGAAAAAGTTCGGCATTTAAAATTTGAGGTCACGAATTTCAACCTTCGTCGTTACAGTTTTGTGACAGATTTGTACTTCATCGCAGTAACTGGTGGTCGAAGCTATTCAAGCTATAGTTTAACGCCAGCTTTCGAAGTCCTGAAAGTCTTGAAAATGAATTCGTACAAATATTAACTTTTGTATGTAAATGATAGAATGTTTACGTAATTTGGCTCTATCACAGTTGCTTTCATCAGATACATTACTCATAGATAAAAACAGAATTGAACCGATTACAACATCAGAACGCGATCAGAATTGTTGCTAATAAAGTGTCATAATGAAATAATTTAATATTTGTATGAAGAAAATTCTCATATAGAACCATTGGAACTATGAATATTGATTGAAAAATAAAGACGATATGTGTATAGTGACAATGTTCACACGATTTATCATGAATATGCAGTTCGTGATCTGAACAAAAAATAACGCTGATCACTTTGAAGTTGTATGGTTGCACTGCACAGTAAGGCGCGTCTGTGGTGTCAGATTGTGTTTGATATCTGCAGAATTCCGTTTTTGTCAGTCTGTAATTTGAGTGACGAGCTTACGTCGGGTCAACAGCCCCTAAGCTACGTACCGTACTCTTTTCGGTGATTGTCAGTGATTATTGTCCGCAAAACAATTATAAATAATATGCAGCAATGAAGCCCCGCCATCCTCAAAAGTGTTTTGATGCTAGAATATAGCTTCTTGCGATCAGAATCGCGAACATTTCAGCGCAAAGACATTCATGATTATGAGCTTATATAGTTGTACTCGTGATCTAAATGAAAACATTTTAATCCAAGGCCTTTTTTGTAATTAAACTAAAATGGCGCTTTGACAAATCAACAAAAAGAGCTAAAAATATTCAATAATGTTCCCGACCTATCTACTATATAGTGATTCTATTGGAGCATGTAGTAGCATATGGATCTGTGACAAGTTTTCTTTTAGGGCTGTTAAAGAGATGCACTGTTTGCGATGAAAATGAACTGAATATAAAAGTCAAAAAGCATTGCAACAGCTACATAGTAGGTCGGGATTGCTCAACCTGTCTCGCAAACCGGCGAACCTCGATACCCATAGTGCGCCCTCGTCGGCAGAGCTGAAGGGACTGCCAGAAGCTGGACGGACTTTGCATTGTGCCATTTTAATTTCCGGGGCTTATTTTCCATTTTTCCGTGATAGGAGAGCTTTCCTCTTTTCTTTATCAGAGTAATCGACTTTTGTTACTAGAGATAATTTAAAAAGAGCTGGAATAGTGTTTAATCTTCCTCAGAAGGAAATATAGAAAGTTTTACGGAACAATATGATAAGATGATCTAAAAGACTAGTACAAGTAGGCAAGTGAGTGTCCAAAGTCTTATGCGATAAATTTCTTCAATTTTTCTAATTAAACAAACTAAATGAATATGTTTTTGGTTTATAGATGCGCAAAACCCTTTAAGATATCGTTTTTATCGGCAACTTTTCTTTTTTTTCAGGGGGATCTGCACGAAGGGCGGGCAGATTCTCTTGAGGGTAGCAGAGTGACTGACATCCTAACTCTACGATCCTCTTCATACCAGGCAAGTTGCAAATACGTCTACACCTATATTTGCAACTCGTCGAGTAAGAGAATCTACAACTGCGAAGCTGCTCCAGGTATGTGAGATATGTATATCTTAGTCTTTGAAAATTAAGTACATGTACAGATAAAGACAAATTGGAATTTGATTATACTGAGTCCAAAGTCTTGCTTTGTATTATATTGGTAATTTGTAACCTTCGAATCGGAAGATGTTTTTGCAAAATACCTCGATTACTTTCGAAGTCAGCTTAAGGTATTTCTCGCCTCAAAATTTAAAGACTTTGCTCAAAGTTTTCTCAAGGCACCTTTCAGCCATTCTGTTAAAGATCAGGGGTCACAGTGCAAATTTTGGCACAAGAAACGAAATTCCTGAAATTGATCGATATTTGAAGTTCAAGATGGCAGCCACCCCTGTGTTAACAGTATGAGAAAAAATGAATTTTCGTAAAACTGATCCAGTGAAATTTTAATTTACTCAATGAGCTTCAAAATGAGCCCAAAAAGTGGTAGATCAGAAAGATATTGTAAAGATTTGAGAGTCCGTATATCTGTCCCCGAGGAACATATTAGTCTAAGTTTTGCATCACATACACCATGAATCCAATGAGACATCACAACAAGCTTAAGCACAGTGTTAACAACTACATCCATGTCTTTGACTACTATTGTAAAACAAATTAAGTATACTGCCAGTCTGCATCATTGAGAAATTCAAAGTTGCCACGACAGTCTGACTATAATCTTGAATCAGGTACTAATATGCGGAGTACCGTTTTCGTCTTGGAAAATTTAAAGAAAATTTCGATCACGAGGGTTTTTACAATTCTCAAAAAAGTATGATAAAAATAGCAAATGTGATCAAATGACTATAATTGTAATTACAAGAAACTGTGTTTCGAAATAAGTTTTGTGTGGTTTTTATTACGTCCGTGGGGACTTATTGTTTTCGTCATGTCCGTGTGTCCGTTCGTGCGTTCGTCCGTGCTGTCGTCTGTGTGTCCGTCACCAAGCATTTCTCAGACATGAGTGAACCGATTTATTTCAAAGTTGGTACAAGGGCATTGACCTATATAAAAAATACGCACGTCGATTTGTTTAACGATACAATCCGATATGGCTGCATGGCGGCCATTTTGTTACGATTTTTCATGTCAGGCGCCATAACTCGGATACTTCTTAACTGATTTTATTCAAAGTTGGTACAAGGGTATTGAACTATGTCATATATACATGTTGATTCGTTTCACGATACGATCCAATATGGCCACGCCGTTACAATTTTTTCACTTTTCAACCGATTTTATTCAAAAATGGTACAAAGACATTGACCTATGTAATACATATGCATTACACTCAATTTCGTGATACAATCCAATATGGTCGTCTGGCGGCCATTTTTAATTTTTTTTTCATGTCAAGGGCCATAGCTCAGACATGGGCAAACGATTTTATTTAAAGGTTGGTACAAGAAAATTGGCCTATGTTGTACATGTGCAAATCAATTTCTTTCCTCATGATCTAATATGGCCGCCAATAATTTGCAACTGTATTACAGTTGGATAACAGAATAGTAAGCAAAATGTGGCATGAGCTCATGAACGGTTTTACAAACGTCATCAACGAGACATATATTTTTCACCCAAATTCTCCCCATATTAATATCTCAATATTTGATGCGTTGATGAATCAAAGGCTGAACATGTGAACTTGTTCAAACAAACATGTTTGTATCAAAACATGCAAATGAGATTTAAAAAAAAACCAAAATGCTACAACTCTAACCTCAAGCTAGATTGCCTAAACATTTGGTACATCTGTATCTTGCACAACTTTATGCATTTTTATCGTCCCGCTAATGCATGACTACTTTTTGTTTAGGTCCGCTGTTAGCGACGTCGAGCAATTTTTCCTCTGTATATTAACAGCAAGTTATCGGACGTTGCTTGTACTGTGGTTATAATTTTATAAACGACTTTCATACATAATTATATGCGGCACTTGGAACTCCCAATTCCACTGAGGTATTTAGTTTTGTATGGCTGTCACTGCCATTACTATTGCTATTTGCCGTCAATACTGTCTCAGATATCACTTGTTAAGTTCAACAGTTGAACCATAACTGTACTACAAAATCATTCTCGGCCATTAAACCCCATCATCACAGTATTTTAACCACAGACCCAATTAATGAACAGGACTCTGTCCTCTCCGAGGGCTTGTAATCAAAGCATCCATTAACAAGTGGGGACTGTGTCATCAACGATGACTTGTTATTTTTAAGAGGGCGATGATAGTAAAAGTCGCGTCGAAGTAATGAATTTCTTTTACAGATTGCATTCCGTTTACAGTTGTTCATTTATTTCTATCGTCGGCGATTCAATTAATTAACTCCGGGGCAATTATATCTGTAGCAAACTGGATGAAGAATGGAAACGGGTTACCATCTGTCAATATTCAAAACACCACCTGACGACAAGTATATCTGTCTTCAATGTAACCTTGTAATCAGAGATCCGATTCAAACCTTCTGTGGGCATCGCTACTGTATGCTATGTTTTGAACGACTCATCAATAGGTAAATTAAATTAAGTCGCTAAATTAATCTTCAACAGGGCTTTTGGCGATCTAAATTAATTAAAGTCGCAATGAAATTGATATATTTTGGAGGGGGTTTTTACAAACAGTTATACGTCCAAGCATTCTTGATTATCTTTCCACCCAAAGACGAGCTTTGGGAGAGAAATGAAAGCCAATATGTAGCGTCATTTCATGAGGGCAGGGAATTTGAATAATTTTCGGTGGAGTTGTACAGTGTGTGCAAGAGTATCGTAAATGGCAAAGCGGGAATAAACCTTTGCTGATCAAATTTTAAGGTTAACTTAATCGATTTTCGACGAAAGTTATCTTAATTTTCTCTTTTGAATTAAGCAAATGCCATTCTATTGAAATCAAATTCATCCATATTTCATCGTATGTGATAGAGTTGTGATAGCCTAAAGTCCACAATTTTGATAGCATTATATTTAATTGATCTATCAAAAAGAAAACGACCAATTATTTGAACAATTTAATGCGAATTTGCTCTCATCTCTGTTTCTAGACAATCGAATCCTGTTTACTGTGCTGGCTGTAATAATGAAGGAGTTTCAGACTCCGTTCTTAAACGGGAAGAGGTGAGTATCCTTTATAAAATTGGAAGCAGGAGATTCCTATTGCAGCGGTTTGCCTGGACCCGTTGGCATAAGACGAACTAGACATTGTTTGAATTCAGGTGTTGTCAACATTGTCAGGCGTAAATATCAGCTAGACAGTAATATCAGTCAATTAAGAAGAAATTAACCCTGCAAAGTTGAAACATTGTCTTGCAGATGGTTAGACATAGTCAAAACAACACAACCACACATATCCACACACAGCCGGCTAAATGTATCACATTCTGTCAAATATAAGGCTTTTCGCATTAACAACTTTTGAATGACAAACATACATACATGTATCGTTGATAAAGAAGCGAGTGTAATCACAACACACCAAACATTATTGCGACGGAATAATGTAAAAAGTTTACGATCCGGATTGCTGTTGTGTAGCCTAGGTTAGCAGACATGGTGTGTGTGGATCGGATGATGTTGCTTTGTCTACATCTTTATTTATTGGTGGTATTTCTTCCCATGATCGATGCATTTATTCCATCCTTCCTCCCTACTTTACCAGATTTTCCTACACTAGTGAAATTGTAAACATCTCATTTTATTACGACACTCTGCGTAGACCCATATCTGCGTTACTAATATCTCAGACATAAACGCTTTCATCTCAAGTTAGGGGCACAGCGTTGACGTGCTTGCTGATTTACATTAAACTGCTGTTCAGTACATATCGCAATCTTTGGGGATATGTTTGTCTGTTTTCCTTTTTATCATCTACTCTGTAGGGCTCTGTTCGTAAAGTGCGCCCATAAATTTTGTGTTGCATTTTGAATGAAACTGTTAATGAGCTATGAATATATTGGTTCGTAATTTGCAACAATTTTTTTACACTCATATAAGGTGTCAAAATTACCAAACCAGCTTTGTTCATTCGCGAGACAATGACTCTTAGAACGAGTGACAGTAAAGCCGTAGATAACGTAAAATGAGAGATTGAAGAGCAAGGATGGTCAGTATATGATACTCCCCTTGCCATGTTTTTAACCTCGTGTTTATTTGGTCTTGCAGATGTATCGTGATCGGGCAATAATCCGAGATTTAAGCAGCTGCCCTGTCGGATGCATCAATAGTGACTGTGCATGGAGTGGATCTTTTAAAGAATACCAGGTATTGTACAGACAAATTTTGCTTGTCGCATACTTTGTGTCGTATTCACTTAATACTTTAGAATAATAACATAAACAGTAAAACGCAAAGAGCGATCTTCCTAAATCTGTAGAAGTAAAAGAAGACCGACAGGCACTTCTATTTGTATACCAGTATGAATTCTATATAAAATACGCATAAATAATCATCAACATCAATCCTTTTGGTTACTCTATTTTCACAGCAACACGTCGACACCTGTAACTACGAATTAATACAATGCCTTCATAAAGAGGGTTGCGGTGCCTTGATCAAAAGGAAGGATTTTTCCCAACATCTTGAAAGACACTGTCCGATGAGAATGGTTACCTGTGAGTACTGTAGGAATGAATACACGTGGAAAACACTGAAGCAGCATATCGGTGAATGTGATGAAGTTGTTATGAAGTGTCAATTTTGCAAGAAAGTTGCATTACCGAGAAAACAGGTGAGAAACTAAAGATTTTGCCCTACATTTCACCCAACCTTCCTAATGCATTGATTGTAATATTTAATACTTAGAGAAATAATAGAGTCACAGTGTCTTTCAATTGTTCTCGCTGTGACAAAGTTGAGACATATCACATGCGAATTATAATCATAACTTAGATTGCACAACTAAAAAGACACGGTGCAATATTTTTTTATTATTCACATTGTTTAATTTATATGACGTTTAGCTTCTCCAACACATCATTACAGTGGCCCTTACAGATTTGAATTTATTGACAATATCTCTCAACGTTCAGTTATACGGTTGGGCAATGACTGTGGAGTCCGCTTTGTTTGAGATACATGAAAATGGAGTTTACAGCATGACAGCACTTTATAACTAATTTTACATGAACGTGCAAATAATTTAGAAACATAAAATGTGTTTGAAATAAATACATTTTTATACTCTCTTCGTACAATGTTAAAAAAAACGTTTGTTCTCTCCAATGTTTTAGCTGAAGGACCATCAACATCCCGAAACAGGAAACTGTACCAACAAACCGGAGGCATGCAAATTTAAACCAGTTGGTTGTAATGCACTGGTAAGAGCTCTACAATAGCACTACGTATATCGCATGCTGCATTTGCCGTGATTTTGAAAAACACATCACTCATGAACTTTCACCTACACTCTGATCTTCAAAAAGACTTGCTAAAAGCCTTCATCAAACCATGCATAGAACATTCAAAACTAATGTATCTCCCACGCCAGCCACTGATATTATTTACATAAATACCGCCTTGTAATAACTTGCCTAGACCTTAAAGCTTAGCGTGTGATGTTTTATTTAGGTTATATGCGCCTCGTGGATAAAACACTTAATTTTTTACGCCTACTTCAAGTTCCTCGCGAATTGTATAGTGTAAAATGTGTGAGTCGGAATACCGGGCCCCGGAGCGCATTCTATATGTCGAATTTTAATTGAAATTAAATGCAAAAATGTGTGCCGCGCCGTCGAACGAAATACGATTTACCGTGACTTCTCTTCTTCGTACATTTGATTATCTTCTTTGGCACTATCTCGACTGCACATGTTTGTGGTACATCAGAACAGTCTAGACTGAGAATCGTAAATCGAGGACATCGCAAAGATCGGCTCGAAGACCGTTTTCGCGAAGACTGGTACCGTAGTATGCCGCTTATCCATGACGATCTCAATATAGAGTTTTTTACTGAACGATACTTGAACACATCACTGGCATTCATGATTAAACATCACGAAACATACAATCGAAAAATAAATCACCGAAAGCCTTGCAATAGCATTACATACACGCAATAACAGACTCACAATAACATTGAACGTGTGAAAATGGTGTCATTATGGGAGAATAAGTTCAATGGGAAAAGCTTATGAGTGCACTCATTCGTCATTATTATTATTTACAAGGGGCAGAAATCATCAGTACCTTTTACAGTTATTGCCGACGTAGTAAAATAATAATAATAATAATAATAATAATAATAATAATAATAATAATAATAATAATAGTAATTTTAATAATAAAAAGTACACTCGTAATGTGCATTATCTCTGTTAAAGAGGGCTCGAGGTGCAAAAGTATATCTCATAATACTGCAAAATATAAAATAACTTTTTGCCAGTGTTTTTATAGTGGTTTGAATTCACGGTTTCTCGGTGGTAGATTGAATCTGCATTTTGCTCCTCCCATTCATCCTTTATTGACCCATATGTATTTCGTGTGTCCTTGTGGTTTCTAATGGTTTGCTCAGTGGTGTGCCGGTCAATGGATTGTAGTTTGGTTTTGCTGTCGGTATGCACCTTTAGTGACTGTCTGCATGTAAATACCGTTAAGCTGTTCTTACTCTACGACTTCCACGACTGCGTCTCCCATCCCTCACCGTCATGCACTTAACATATAACTTGGCTGCTGCTCAACTTCATGGTGTTCACGTCACGTGTCAAACATTACTGAAGATTGACTGGTATGGTTGTTACATGGCTGGGGCACTAAAACGCTGTCTTTCAACTGGTGAGAATGACCATCACGAAACGAAACCATAAAGTCAAAGCTCCTTCTAAGAAGCCGATATGATGTTAAGCTTCCAAGCATTTCTATCAATCACCAATCCTACAATGTACACACTTTATTTGTATCTTAGATATCTCATGGGGACGGAGAAAGACATAAAAAGGAGAATATCGTGAACCACCAGGACATGCTCTGCGATGCCCTGGCTACTATGGATCCTTTCATCGAGCAAGCAAAGAAGGATCAGGTCACCATGAACGTCACTAAGGAACAGGTCGCAAAACACGACAAAGAGTTATCCGATCTTCAAAAAAACATTAAGCTTGTGCAGGACAAATTACAAGACTTCCATGCCACGAGTTCGGACCACAAATGCAAGACGAACCACCCAGGAAAATTTGAATCAGAGTTGAAAATACATAACAGTAAACTATCTGAGATTCAAAATAAAATCGCTGCACTTGAGAAGCAGTTGGCAACTTATGAAGGTATCACAGCAGTGCTAAACGGACAGCTAGAAAGAGACACGCAGCAATTGCAAGCTTTTGAGAGACAAAGACGACAAGATAGGGAACTCTTAGATTCATTAGAAAGAAAAATAAAAGCTCAAGATAGGATTATAGCGCTTAAGGATGTTGCTTTAGCTGAGCAAGATTTACGTATTCAATCTCTTGAGATGGCTTCCTATGACGGGATTTTAATTTGGAAAATCAGTGATTTCACGAGAAAATTTCATGAAGCCAGAGGTGGTAGATCAACATCAATATATTCACCATGTTTTTTCACCAGTCGCCATGGTTACAAAATGTGTGCCCGGATATACCTGAATGGAGATGGGATGGGGAAGGGTAACCACGTGTCACTGTTTTTTGTTATCATGCGAGGCCAAAATGACGCCCTCATGAGATGGCCATTCAGACAGAAGGTCACCTTCATGTGGCTTGACCAAAACAACAGAGAACATGTTATTGATGCATTTAGACCTGATCCTACGTCCAGTTCGTTTCAAAGACCTAAAAATGATATGAATATTGCCAGTGGATGTCCATTATTCATGCCATTATCTCAAATTGATAGCCCCCGCCATGCCTATGTCAAAGACGATACAGCCTTTATAAAAATTATTGTAGACACATCTGATATTGCTTAAATATTTGTTTAAGCCTTTCCATGATTTCTTAACACTTTTCGGAGCAAGACATTTCTTGAAAATTTTAAACAGATGTTTGTTTAACATTTGGTATATTTCAAGAGCGCCAGAAGTTCAATTACCCTTTCAAAATTAAGTTGGGACCGCTTCCTTCCGAATAATGATGGTTATGATGGCATGCCATCCTTAAGGGAACTTTACTATATGAATTTAATTATTATATAAATATTTCGATGACTAAGACTTGCAACAATTTTTGAATGATCACAAAACATCTTGAGCTTGGCTGAAATTACTCTAATGACCGAAACGACTGGGATTTTTGAAAAGTGACAATGTCATACATGAGACCGTCCCTTCCATTCAGGCTCTCAAGAGGTAAAACACTGAAATAAATTTCTTTTATCCTCTGCAAACGCTGTAAATGCTTGACAAGGCCCCACATCACTGGTAGTGATGCGGTGCTTTGGCCAACTACAACACTGGTGAAAATAAGCTAAGATGAGGTCGAGCTGCCGAAATGGCAGTCTTGCTTGGACGACTGTCTGGGGCAAAAGAGGACCAGCCTACAGGATGACCTCTTGACCCCCACCACAGATGGCGCTATATGAACGTTTGCAGGAGATAAAATTCGTTACTTTTGTAACTGTTCTCAGGGAAGTATAACTTTCATATTATTGCATACAGTTGGTTTTGCTCAGCTGAACTAAACTTAATATTCAACAGTGGTTTTAAGTTGTGACTGTTAACGAATTTTTCAAACATTTATTGATGTGATGTATTAGCTGGTTCCAGTGCACAAGAAAGGGACATTAATTACACATGAGACAGTATTTCTTGTGAAATAAAAATGAGTATAGTTTACATATTTTAACTTTCTCATGCTGTAGAAGATAACAGTTCTTAATAGTCTGAACGAAATTTGATTGTTAATGAAATTTATATATTCACCTATTATATTTCTACAAACCTTCTAATTCTATCGATTATACGGATTTTTTTTTTGTATTCACGATTTATACGAAGTGTCCAGCTTGCTGCTTTATTCGAAAACGCTCATTGCTAAAGACAGACACGACAGATCTTTTCACAAAGTGTGTATCGGCACTATAATATATTTAAACAGTCAACTTTAATAGAAATCTTAAAATTCTTGTGTCTAAAGTACCACTGTCCGTTACACTGTATTTTCATTTTTGATCGCAGTTACTTTTTATCAGTAGGCCTATGAATATTGTGTATAAAGTTTTCAGACAGCAACTTACGTATGCTTTCACCCTTGCATTGATATTTGATTGTGTAATTTAGTTTCTCAAACGTTACCGTTTGGTAATATGATAAAGTTGAAGATCTAAATGCTTTCTTATCTTCTTTCTTGGCTTCGACATATTGTTCAACATCAACATACTACTATGCTGGTTCAAGAATTATCCCATCCCTTAGTAGCTGAAGAAGCGCAACGAGTTGAATGTTGACTCAGTAACACTTTTTGACAAACTGAATATGTGATGTTACCCACAACTCTCCTCAATCCTACACACTGAGTACACTCATTGAACGGAAGCAAATTTCTTCTGTACACAGAACAGCTCAGTCCATATTTCATAATTCTGACAGCAATGTTTTGATGATCGTAATTTTCTTATTTCCCACTCCAAATAATGAGAAGTTCAACACCTTTTCCACGGAGGAAGTTTCGTGATTTTGTCAACAGATATTTTTGACCGCCGTACACAATATTTTCATGGAAACTAAGGGAATAACTTGCATCTATGTTGGCAAAAGAAAGAATATTGATTTGTTTGAATGTCCATGGCAAAGAAAAGTTGCATGTCTGAAAGGGTTGTATGATGAGACCATATGAGTTGCTGATAACTTAACTTTGAAAAGCGTAAAATTTGTAACACATACAAAAATCGGCTTCTTACAAAATTTACCCTTGAATTTTAAACATAATAAATAATTTTGGAGCATATATGAAATTCTAAGTAAAAAATTCTTCGGAAGTTCTTATGTTTTTAATTTATCATCCTAAACCTTTAATTGTCCCTCTTTTGGAACTAAGTTTGGAGACACGCTTTGAAAAACGTGGCAACCATTGGCCATTTGCACAAACCTGCGATTTCCGCATATTTCTAATTTTAAACACAGATTTGATTCGTCAGATGACTAAGTTTGCCCTGAAGTGCCCTGACGGGAAGCTTTTATACCAAAACTGAAATTTTAGATTTTTTAGATTTCAAAAACTTTGCTGGCGGTACCATTGGTATTTCAGTATATATGGTCGCCGACTGGGAACAGTCTTCATCTTTGATTTTGGTATGGTTATATAACCTTGAATCAGCTCATATATCTGAAAGCACCCTGTGCGTTTAAAGAGGTTAAAGGCCGTTGCCACTTCCGTTTAACAACGGCGCTTTCACTTCGAATTTAGTAAAAGTGGTTACTTTGAATAACAAAATTTAAATTCAAGGTGTTTCGATGTACTCCAGTAATATAAAGTCATATTCACGTATTTGGCGATTGATCATGAGATTTTAAAGGATAAGTTTGTTGCATCACCTTGATTTTGCCATGTCAATGGCAGTCCTGGTTCAGCCAGTAGGAAGCTAACGGCTATCACATGGTGACGCCCTCACGATAAAATACGCAGGTCTTGTATCAGAGTGTCACATATCTATATAACAAGCTACAATTTCATTGCTACTCAATAATAACGAGTCTATTTTCGTTTATATTGTATTTTTGTTTGTTTATTTTTTGTTTGTTTTTTCCCTTCGTTTACTGTAAATACGAATTTTTAACTTACTCCTTCGTCTATTATTTCCCAGCTGGCAGGAACGAATGAAGGGCAATGTGGTTCAAATTTGAATATAGCTACCGACCTTTTTAAAATCCGATTGGTTAGTAGAAGGATATTTCCCTCTACGTTGTTTTCCATCAGTTCACAAACCGCTTGATAACATCTCCTTGGTCAAAGCCAAGGAACGAAACACAGCTTTTCGAGTACAACGAACTACAATTCATTCCTTCTCATTAATAACGAAACTCTTTCGTTTACGTTTTGTATTTTTGTTTGTTTGTTTGTTTGTCTGTCCGTCTTTTTTGCTTTCTGTTTACTCTTGTATTAATATCTTCTTATTACGCCTGTAGGTGATCAAGAACAATGTGGCACTGAAATTAGACGATAGGCCGACGCGGGAGAAACCAATTCTGATTGGCTGGATGATTAAACATGGTTGCTTCAGTCTTCCTCTTAGCCCATCTACCCGTTAGCTAACTCCTCAACCCACTTGTCTATCTATCCAACCATAGCTATCTATCTATCTATCTATCTATCTATCTATCTATCTATCTATCTATCTATCTATCTATCTATCTATCTATCTATCTATCTATCTATCTATCTTTCTATCTATCTTTCTGTTTCTTATCTTAGTCAATCTCGTCACTTATTCTCCTTCTCAGCAATTCTCAATGTTTAACTGGATATAATTGACTTCACTAATCTACTTCTTCGCAACAGATCAATTGCAAAGTCTATACACTAACCATGCTGCACACGTAACAAGCCTACTAATCATGCATCCATACTTTTAACTTCACTTATCATGTTTTATTTTGAAACACTTTGCAAAGCAATTATTTCCGTCCGTAAATTAATAGGTTTTATAGCGCAGTTTGATAGCCATAAAATCTCAACTTACGCGTGTGAATATCTTTCCTTTGGAGAAAGTAAAATCTCTAATTTATGAAAAAGATTGGCCTTTCCTCCCTTGAAATATTGAGCATGTAGAAGAATTAAGAATTTGAGACCCTTGATATTCAACCTCTAGACTGCGCCGAGGTGAGC
The DNA here is from genome assembly GCA_001465055.1 of Ptychodera flava. NCBI lineage: Eukaryota > Metazoa > Hemichordata > Enteropneusta > Ptychoderidae > Ptychodera > Ptychodera flava. Next base: position 334,640 of record LD345475.1, read on the forward strand.
AGAATTAAGAGACCAACAAAACGTCTATACACATCCTATGGATTGAGCGACTTTAATGTGAAGGAATACTAACACCTATTTAGAATTGCTGAAAGAACACCTATTTAGAATTGCTGAAAGGCTCGGCAAACTGTGAGTACACATTTTGTACACAGCTTCTAACAAGAAAGTGACTATTGCGGTCGTAAATTTTAATGATCATAAATTCTGTATTTTATGACACACAGTAATCTAATGTCGTGCGCCTCAGGGATGGATATTCCAACTCTAAAATTTCACAATTCTTTTCTGGTCTTGAAGTCAGGAAAAGTTCAACCTTCTTAGTTTTTCCGAAAATCGAATTTTATTTTTCGCCATTCAGTTCATAAGGGA
>LD345475.1:354985-367221 GCA_001465055.1 Ptychodera flava
ATTATATAGCGCATTATATAAGTGCCGTTCACCCACAGGCCATAAAGGTAGAACGCGCCTCGGGGGCAGATATTCGGAATTTCAAATTCTACAATTCTTTTCTGATCATCACCTGTTGGGATTCACTTTAAAACTCTTGGAGAAAGAAAAACTCGCGACAGGTATAACAAACAACAACAACATTCAATTTCTTTTCGTCATGGCTGCCGAACAGAGCACTACATCTCGTGGCAATAATTGTCTGACGATGAGATCAGTCTGCTTATCTCAGTCTGGGTGGACGAAAGTATACGAAGAATGCAATCTGTAGGGACAGCCTCGTTTAAAAATATAACTGAAAAGGCTATACAAAAGGGTTTAAACAGAAGAGCTAATCAGTGCCACCGCAAGATAAAGGCACTGAAATTGAAGTACGAAGAAGTCGGGGTCCCCAGTGTTTGTAAATCACAAATAGTGTCATGGGAGCTTTTCCAATTTTTCCCAGTCTGAACGCAGTAATATTGATAATGCAATGGTTATATCATCGTCACGATAAACATCTCGGTTCCACCTCCATGCTCACACTAAAATAGAAAACGTATGATAGACAAAACTTTGCCACCATGATGTTCTTCTTTGTTCGCCTTCTGTGCACGATTGGGCGAGGAAGTTTCAGTTCACTTTATGAAAGCATTGGAGGATTTGGCCAGCTGATCCCTTGATACGGATGGGGCTATCCAAGATTTGACGTACTTCTTTGACAATACATCGGTCAATTCGCCGATGTCTACCGGCAATGTTATTTTATAAATTTAGGCTCTGACAGAAAAGTTGACCGACATGAAAGGGTGATGAAATCATACCCTGGCTGTATGTATCTTTCGAACATTTGCAGTTTCACTGACAACGTTTAACCAGGGTACCTATACGCTATCATTGCAGGCATTCCCACCAAGCGTTCTGCAGAGGTTGTACAAAAGATGGATCCGGTGAAGTGGTGCTGAATAATACTGAGGTGAGTATCTGAATGTATGGTTTTAGCCTCTAGACCAACATGATCAAGGAAAACGGAGCAGTAATCGAAAAATAAATGACTTTCGTAGTCATATCTCTTTTGCCTCAGCTGCAATATTAATCTTCTTGGGGTTTTATTGTTTCTGAATGTCGCTAAAGGTTTTCTCTTTTTTTAAAAACTTTCGTCACTAACCCATTTTCGAGCATCATCAAACAAGAAGCTCATAGGCGTTAACATTTGGCATCAGAAACGTGATTGTCCTTGAATTTGCGACAGTGGCCAAGTATAACATGTTTTAGGCAAAAGTTCGAGTTTCATCTGTGTTTCATTTCATTTCGGTGTAGCCAGTGTCGACAGGCTTATTTATTGTATAGACAATTAAGGGTTAGGTGCGCCACCTCTCATTGGCCCTAATCACTGTGCCAAGTTTTGGAAGTGTAGATGCAGCGGTTTTCCAAGATTTAGGCTAGCAAAGCATTGAAGGAAGAAGAACAAAGAAAGAAGGAAAAATCAGCAGATAGGCTTGGGCCCCTAATAAACGAAATCTACCTTTTCAGTTGCGAAAATGCCCAACAGTCACACTCCAAACAGTGGCGGCGCTCTCACTTCCGTTACACTTCTGCTCCCGCTTTCAACATTGCAACTAGCGACAAACATGTGGTGATTTACCACATTTTTACAAACTTCACATGATTGCATATTTCAATAATCTCATGCTCTGTATGGTAATATTTAATTTCAAAATCAAAGAATAAAGTATAACAGATGTCTTTGTGTTGGTTTTTGTCGTATATTTGTGAAAATCGTTGGACCTACTTTTAATGGGTGAATGTGTCTGATACAATGATAACGTGAGTGAAGGGTGTTACCAAAGCAGACAACACTTACGGCACTTTCATTTTTCAACTTACTGCTTAATAAAACACTTTTGAAAGTGATCAAGTATAATGAAACATGATCAATCTTGAACCACTGCTGCCAGGTAATGGCCAGCGTTGAAATGAACTTTACGGGTGATAACATCTTAATTTTAATTTAATTAACTTCTTAATTTTACAAAAAAACTATTTTCAGGTAAACTTTCAAAACTAGAAGAATTTCACCGACGAGAAAAAAAAACGTTTGTGTCTTTTGTGTAAATAAATTAAGAATGGCGGTATTTCAATTTTATTTCATTTTATTTAAATTTCTATGATTACTAAATAGCAAAAATAAAAGTTTCTATCACAGGATAATCTCACATTGCCTCTGGCAATCATATAAATTACTGGTAAATAATCTCTGACATTTAGCGGCCAAACAATATATTTTGAATAGATATATGGACTTATAGGTTTATTGCTAAAATGTCATTTTCCTTTCTTTTAAGTGCGTCTGAACGACACGCTTTCACAAACTTGTAGCACGCCATTTTTTTTCACCGTACACAATACGACAAAATGATTATTTTAATTATCTCGTTTTAACTGGATGAATACGTATATCATTTCATCCAGACATGTTATTTAAAGGGATATAGTCGTCGGAGCTACGCTCAAATGTCATATGGGACCCATACGACCAATGTAAACACTCTATCCAAGATACAATGGTGATTGATGAAAGTTAAAACATGTCTAACATAATCTACATCGTATAATTTAAATGTTGCAGCTATGGTTAGGAGGATATCGTGCACAAAATACATTGTTTGTAAACAAGAAACTCGCACAGGCTCAGTTCCAACGACAGTTTGGTATTTCTGTTTTTAGTCTAATAGATTTATCTATCGCCAGATTGTCGCATTCGATTTGGTGGGGATTTGGCCGAGGGGTGTAGAGGGCTAAATTTATTGCCAGGTGATTTGCTGACATAGTGGCAAGATATCAGATACAAAAAAATGTCGACAAAATTTTATGTCAAAGTGTTGAGGATTTATACAATCTTATGTAACTATCCTTGTTGGTGGCGGCATATTATTTCGTTCAAATTCGTTCGTTATTTGCAGTACTGTTTCTTTGTGGATGGTTTTACTGCAAGCTATTTTCAAGTGTCGACCATGTAAAACTTAGTTTGGAGACGGAAATTTGACGTAGACTGTGAAATTCGTGATGTAAATTAGCTCCTGAGGATAAAATTTCATTAGTCATAACATAAGCGCTCCTTATTTTTGCGCGAGTAATATCGTGGATGTCATACGTTGGGCGACCTTGCCCTTTTTCCTCTTCCCCCTAACTCTGAGCCTACATTGACCATTTTGCAATCGCCCTTGCTCTTAAAAGTAGCAAAATCCCGAAGGAACGACATCGTGTCAATCAAGGCAAATGGCATGGTACCTGTAGCAGAGATGCTACGACTTGCACGAGAGGAAGTAGCAAATTTTAGTGACAATACATTACGTATCGGAATATGATGATGTGGTTAATTTGTGAGTATCAGCGCAGGGTTTCCAATATGAAAATAATGATGACAACACCATTAATCTTTCTCCGCTTCAAATAAAATTGTCTGCTGTCACATTTTTGGGAGTCTTCAGTTCGGCAGTTATCATTATTTTCAAGGGATATATTCTTTATTACAATATTGGGCATTTGACCAATAGTGATATATGAGAAACTTAAAGCTAGAATCGAATATTCCTCAATGCAACATGTGATAGAAAAATCACATTTCCCAGATTACTTCAGATATAAATTATTAGGTTTAATATTCCAAAAATTGAATGGCCGCAAAATATATCGCACATGCTTTAAATTCTAAAACGTTACATGGACGGTGTTTAGTTTGCAAAAAGGAAGCACACAGCGATCAAGATTGTCTCATATGTCAATCATCATGCGAGATATCAATACATCAGTATATGCAGGGATTGACTGAAAATGCAAGTGTGAAAATCAAATAGGAAATTGGCTTATTGCCGAAATACCGATATGTCGATTAACCGATTTCAACTAGATATATCGATTTGCCGCAAAATATTACGAATTGCGAATATTCCTATTTCTCGTCTTTTGTATAGACTTCATCCCTATTTGATGTGGTCTCAAGTTTCAAGACAATCAGATGAAAATGATTTAATGATATATGCACACACAACAGAGCAACAATTACGTCTGCTGCCATAGGATTACATCAGATTGACAGAAAACTCTGTTCTTCCCTTGTAATTGTCATGAAACTTGGCACATAGCCTAGTCAAAACAGACCAAATTTCAATATGCTAGATAATAAGATAAACCCGGGCCCTCAAAATGTTTAAGAAGTTGTATGAAAAATAGGCTTACTCGGCATTTTGTTATGCTTAATTTTGTCAATAATATTGACAAAATTAAGGACCTTAATTATATTTTAAAAACTAGAGCGGTGACCTAATTTTTATTGTATATTTTGTATAATGCTAAATAGGAGAAAACCGCGTTCTAAAAAATGACATTTTCACTTTACTTGAACATTCTCATATGTATGTATGTATGTATGTATGTATGTATGTATGTATGTATGTATGTATGTATGTGTATGTATGTATGTATGTATGTATGTTTGTTTGTTTGTTTGTTTGTTTGTTTGTTTCCTTGCCATTTTAAAGTTGCTGTCTTCACCTTCATCTATCTAGAGTGTTCCACATCCTCTGATGTCAAGTTTACATGCTGATATATCACATGATTTTAAAATGCTTATTTGATCACATTGAATTATATTCAACGGGCATACGACTACAGTGTCGTCCCTTTAGCGAAGCCATTTTTTAGTTTCATCATCGGTGTCAAGAGATGGAAAATAACACTTTTCCCGTCGCTACACTGTCTTCTTCCCGGAGTCCCCTTTGCAAACGCTTTCTAACACTTCTGTCTACGTCTAAAACTCGTGTTACCGCGGATTTGAAATCTACCGCTATACTTGGTCCCGTAAATCTAGGTCAATGACGTCGTTGACATGACATCGTTGACCTCGCCTGACATCATTACAAAAGAATGACAATGCTAGCATTCATGCGCCTTTGTTATGCAAAGTTGCTAGTTGCAGTAGTGAAAGCGGGAGCAGAAGTGTAACGGAAGTGACAGCGCCGCCACTGTTTGGAGTGTGACCCAACAGAATGATACTTTCTCCGTTGATGGCGCTCGTCAAATCGCTTTTTGGGGCTTCTACTCGAACAAGGGCCTGTTAGGGGAAATCGTAAAAGTAACTTCTGCAATCTAAATTATGCTCCTCAAACTTGTTCTTGCATTTCTAATATCATTTAACTATTTAAATTGTATTTGACAAATGTTGGACATCATTTTTTCACTATGGTTGAATTTTCATGTTTTCGGCCTACATGTAATTTTGGACTAAAACGGGGACGACGACGGGCCAATCGAACTGTAAAAGCCCTTGGCATCGTTACCTCTCTTTGAAACATGAGGTTAGTGTAGCAACTTTAAAGAGGACTTATTTCTACGTTGGTCTTTCACAGATGTTCCCAGACAAGGCGATATCAAGGGAAATGAGTAAATTTGCTGTAAAATGTATCAATGACGGATGTAACTGGAATGGGAAATTGAAAGACTATGAGGTAAGAGAGTCGAGAGAATGTGAAAGTTGTCCCCACCAGACAACGGTAAATTACACAATCACTACAAGTATTTTTCTTGAAAGAAAACAACACAACAATCGTTTTCTGTTGAAGATCAGTGCGAATGGCGTAAATCCACATCGTTTATTTTTTCAAGATTAGACGAGACCGACATGTACGCCGTCATAACTCCATTAAATATATGCAACTAATGTTAAGTTTCAAGGTTTTTTTCAAATGTGTTTCTTGTTTTTACGAGCCGTAAATTGATTATTTTTTTAACTTGGTCGATAATATTACATATAGTCACCTACCTGTCATGCAACATTTACATATGTGCAAGAGTGATGTTGTACTGGACAAGTTCCATACATATAATGATCTCATCATTTGACTGTCTTGACAGATTAGATACGTTACTGAAATGTGTGGTCACTTTTAGTTTGTTTTTCTCACATTTGTTTAAAACTTCTGTTTACAGGATCACGAAAAAACTTGCGACCATGAAATGATACGATGCGTCCATAAGGAGTGTGGAATTGATGTTAAACGAAAAGATCTTACTGAACATCTAAATAAACACTGCCCAATGAGAAGAGTTTCTTGCGAATACTGCAGACAGGAATTTCCTCAAAAACATTTACAGGTGAGTGACTTTCTATCTTTCTTTTGAGTGCAGATGATTTAGACGCAGCGTCCCATTACTTTCTCAAATAAAGTTTCAGGAATCGTGATGAAGAGCACTGAGTACCATACTGACGATACATAGCCTATATCTTTACAGCATACAAAGCTTGGTCATTATGTCTGTGTGTCTGTTTGTATATAGGGCGTGCATTTGTGCGTAAAAATTACGTGACGTTTATTCAAAAACGTGTATCCTTGTCAACATAGATTGAATTATGATTCAGGTGATGATCCATTATTGGTGTGGTCGTTTCATTTAATAATGCGGCTAACCATCTTGTAGTTTGCGGCGAGAATGTGCCATTGCTGATTGTCAGATATCTGTGTTTTTTCAATTGGTGGCTAATTCAATATTGATGAAAAAACTACAGAAGTTGCATATCAATAGTCAATAGTCAATACAGTTGTATGTCAGTGATATAACACATTAATGTGGTCACCAAAATGATGTCGGTCAACTTGAAAAAATAATAAACTCAATATTCGTGTTTCTGTTTCTATTAAAGCTGAAATATTACTGTATATTTCTCCGAGAGAGAAAGTGGTTTGATGCCTACGTTTATGTTTTCTTTCCTCGATATAGCAACATCAATCGGAGTGTGATGCTTATCCGATAGAGTGCAAATTTTGCCGAGCCGCGACACTGCCACGAAAAGAAGTGAGTGCAATCAATTTATGACGACACCCATCGACCTAATCCAGATTTAAGATCAGCTATCGCCACTACGTTTGCTTTGGGAATCGATCAACATTTTTAAAATACAAGTCTAAGAGTGACAAACACGGACATTGAAATATTGCCACAGTCTTATATTAAGTAGCCTTGATAAAAGTGACTGTGTGCATTGTCAAGTTCATACACACACGTTGACTAGGACCACAATAGGACCACACACAAGGCACTATGCTCGGAACAATGACTGTTATGACTTTAATTAATATGATGACATTGAGACCTTACACCACCTAAGACTAAGACGACACAGTTATAGCTTCAATAAATTGTTCTGTTACACCTAATGCACTATCTTTGAACCAGGACCAAACAAGTCAAACGCTTGTCAACCATTTGTGCCCACATTTAAGTCTGCTTAAAACCTAAACCACATTTAAGTCTGCTTAAAACCTAAATGACTGACCGTCAGGCAATCCAGTTTTAAATCCATCATCAGGTGTTACTTGTTCATGTTCCGTGAACAAACACTGATCTGGCGACAGTGTTTGATGTTTCCATGTTAGTGAGAGTGATCTTGTAAATTAATTTCATCAACTATGATAAATCATCCATAATGATCTTGTTTTAGACATGGTGAATTATACAAACAAACAATTAATTTCTCAATATTACAGCTGAAATCACATCAGGATCCACTCAGGGGTACTTGTACAAGAAAACTAAAAGTATGCAACTACAATACAATAGGATGCACTGCCTTGGTAAGTACCACGTAGCAATGCTTTTGAAGTCTTTTGGATTAATATGTGGACCAACAATACTCGTGATAACAACTCATTGAGTAGTTTAGATAACACATTCCATGAGTAAACGTGTAAATACTTTAAAACACAGGGGAATGACTTATGAAATACTAGCACATTGCCAGTTGAATAGTATATAGTAGCGGGAGTATCACCGTCTATGAAAAGGTTTCATAAAATTAAAAAACATGCTTTCAGCGTAATGTGTGATGCAAGGGCTGATGCTTGAACTGACGATTAATTTAAAATAATGTGTACAATGCCACTACCGGATAGAACATTTTATAAGAATATTTGTATGGTTTTAAGGCGATACCGAAGGATTCAAATTGCTAAGCAACGGTTGCTAATGGCAATTTCAAAAATCAATCAAAATATTAAGTTTTCATGGTTTTCTTTGCATAATAAAGATTTACAGAACCATACGATTCCAAAAGACGCAGGTTTGTCGCGCGATTGGTCAGTGATGTCTCACATATGCAAATTTTCACAGCTCTAATTTAAATCATTTCAGCTCCTACAAATTTGCACCAAATATTCCAAAATTTAAGAATGTAACACATGACAGACCTGTTTAGAGCCCCTAGCATGGATTAGGTTATCTGTTCAAGTACAAACGATTTTTGAACAGGAAAATATCTACTGTGTCATTTTGTGAAATTTTGAAGGGTTTTACGGCGATATCTCAGAAACGGTACGGAATCTTTAGAAACGCATGCTTATCTATATTCTCATGTATGACTTCAATAATCCTGCCAAAAGTCAGCTAAATTGGTTTACAATTGAGAGCGTTGAAAGATTTTGAGCATTTTCAAAATACCGGGAGTCGAAAATCCGTAGAAAACAACGGAACGGTAAGATTTTGCACGTGCAAAAGTGCGCGTTTGGAACGTTGCCAGCGATAGCAACAAACGCGCGCTTTGAATCCTTCGGTATCGCCTTAAAATGTCAAATAATCTTGCTACAACATATGATAAGTAATTTTACCGAAATTGACAATGGGAAAGTTACCAGATCTAAGATGCAAAAATCGTTAGTGGTTCCTATAACAAATAAGAATATTTAGCGCAAAGTATAAGCTGTAAATATTACGTGCAAAACAGTGGATAGTGTTAATTTAAATATCAAATCTAGTAACTCATTGATTAGCTGTACAAGTTCTTAACTTACAGCTCCAAGGGAACAATTTAAATGTTTTGAATTTTAATTTTCTTGTCTATTTGTTTTTATCGTTTAGTGTTTGCTTTCATTTGTCTCTTGTGCGCTGGTTGATTCCGCCGTTTTTTGTTTGCAATACGGTACTAGCTTGGATTGTGCCTCACTCTCAAGTATGAATTTTTGTTCATATGTTGTTGTTGGTTTTGCAGATTGAAGAAGAGAAGACGCAAGAACACAATCAAGAATATTTACATCACCACCAAGACTTACTGTGTGATCGCGTTTTGGAAGTAAAACCGGTTATAAAAGACATTGAGGAAGGCAAGGCTATGATAAACAATTTAGATGAACAAGTTAAACGACATCAACACGTTTTACAAGAATTGGAACGGGGGTTTCGTTCATTGCAAGAACAATTTTCAATACTTCAGCAGCACTCATCCGTGGATCATAAAGACACAAATGTCGGACAAATCGAAACTTCTCTAAAATTTTATGACGCAAAGGTGAATGAATTAAAGAATAAATGCTCAGTGCTTGAAACAAAAGTAACAACATACGAGGGCGTTGTCGCCGTACTCAACGCTCAAATAGAGAGAGACTCGCAAAATATTCAGTCATCTGAAAGGCAGCGGCGAAGGGACAGAGAACTTTTAGAATCTTTAGAAAGAAAAATTAAAGCCCAGGACAGAATCATAGCTCTGAAAGATGTTGCATTAGCCGAACAAGATCTTAGAATTCAAGCGTTGGAGATGTCAAGTTACGACGGTTGTTTAGTTTGGAAAATTAGTGATTTTACTAAAAAATTGCAGGAAGCCAGGTCAGGGAGAACGACTTCTGTGTATTCACCGTGTTTTTTCACCAGTCGCCATGGTTACAAGATGTGTGCTCGAGTTTACCTCAATGGAGATGGGATGGGGAAGGGTAACCACGTGTCACTGTTCTTTGTCATCATGAAGGGACCCTTTGATGCTCTTCTTCGCTGGCCATTCAGACAGAAGGTGACCTTCATGTGGCTGGACCAAAACAATAGAGAACACGTCATCGATGCATTCAGACCTGATCCTACGTCCAGCTCTTTCCAAAGACCTAAAAATGACATGAACATTGCAAGTGGTTGCCCTCTGTTCATGCCGCTTTCAGAGATAGACAGTTCACGACACGCATATGTGAAGGATGATACAGCATTCCTGAAGATTATCGTTGATACCAGTGATTTGGGTTAAGAAGGTTAAACAGATTCAACGTGATGCAACTGGTTTGGAGAATTCTTCTGCCAAGATGGTGACTTCAGTAAATCATCCCAGTGGAACACCAGTCCTGTGTAATACCGGTAAGTTAGATACTGTCGTTTCGCTATGCACAGTGGAAAAATAAGTGAAGTGTGGTATAAATAATGCTAATAATGGCGTTGATCCCCATTGTCAACATAGTTACTTCAGTTCTGATATTCCAGTACTACTTTTACAGAGATTAAAAAATGCTATCATCTCAATAATTTGATAATGATGACAGTGCACGCACTGACAGTAAAATTTTCGTGTTACATCTTTAGTTCACTTGACATGTGCCTCTTATGAAACTGCAAAATGCTTGATATAAAACAACACACACATATACATTGACTCTCCACATTTGTCAAATAAATTAAGTGTACACTTAAACTTATAAAATGCGCAAGTACAGTGTACACCTGGTGTGCAAAGATCTGCATTACGTATACTCTTGTTCTGCATATACGCTACGTATATCAACGTATTGATATGTTCCATATACAAAGACATAAGTAACATACAACTAATTTTGTGTACCATATACGTAAATACATATCAAGCATTTTATCCGGTGAAGTGTGTTCACACTCATTCAGTCGCTCACTCACAATGGTTCCTGAATATGAATATTTGATCTCTCTTTTTTCTTCCTTTCACTTTCCTTTGTATTCATTAGCATACAGGATGGTTCTGTGTCGACTTTGAACGCCAACTGGGAGACAACGTTCACCGAGTAGAGGTGCTATCCCGACGACCTGTACGAAAGACTGTAGTCTTCAATATGGGAGATTACTTTCACCAAATAAAAAATAATAAAGATCATTCTATTTGTGATGTCTCCATTTGCTGGAAGGGGAGAGAGAGAGAGAGAGAGAGAGAGAGAGAGGGGGGGGGAGGAAAAAACAGGGAAGCGTGTGTGTAAAACCGACTTATTCTGCTTGATAGGTACAGACCTTCTGCCGTAAACCCGAAGTTTAATGAAGGGCGATCGATGACATCGCTACGGAGCGTAAACCGTAAACCTTATTCCCATTCTGAGTATGTGAATAGGCACTGGGCTGTTATCAGCGTTATTTATGTTCTACAGGTATTAGGCGAGCGGCAGACACACCCATTTTTCACACTTAATGTACCCACCTTACATACGGCCACATCATACATCATTTGAAAGCTTATTATCTCTACTTCAAGAAAATTGACGATGTGGAGCTGCCAAGTAGGGCCATAACCCCCTAATTTGCATAATTCACATGGGTACCCAATTTGCATAAATGTGATATAAAATTAGGAAATTCATTGTTAACTACTCTAAACATACTTTTAAACTATTGAGTGATACATCAAATGAAAGGTATTTGCATGTAGAATACAAAAGTGATATCCAAAAAGATATTTAAAATGGTTTTACTGAAATATTTTCATATTAATACTGAAAAAAATATTTAACCCTTTTGAATAACTTATCTTAAAAATTTATACACATACAGCCACATCATACAGCCACATTATACATCATTTGTAAGCTTACTATTTCTACTTGAAGAAAATAGACAACATTTGGTTGTCAAGTACGGCCGTAGCCCCTAATTTGCATAAGTCCCACGGGTACCCAATTTGCATAAATGCGATTAATATTAGATATTTATTATTCACTACTCGAAAAATACTTTTAAACTATCGAGGGATATATCAAATGAAAGGTATTTGGATGTAGAATACTAAAAAGACATCCAAAAATATATTTAAATTCATTTTACTGAAATATTGTCATATTTATATTGAAAAAATATTTTCCCCTTTTCAATAACAGTATTTAAAAAAATTCAATACAAAAAGCCAAATCTTACAGCATCATCATACGTTATTTAAAAGCTTACTATCTCTACTTCAAGAAAATTGACAATGTGGAGCTGTCAAGTACGGACGTGGCCCTTAATTTGCATAATTTACATGGGTACCCTATTTGCATAAATGCGATATAAAATTAGAAATTTATTAACTACTATTAAACATACTTTAAACTATCGAGTGATATATCAAATGAAAGGTATTTGCACGGAGAATACAAAATGGATATCCAAAGAGATATTAAAATGATTTTACTAAATTTTTT
>LD345475.1:410179-437940 GCA_001465055.1 Ptychodera flava
ATCCCCTGGGGCATATCCATCGACAGACGCGACTACATCTACTTTCCATTCTGAACAAAACGGACTGACAAGGAGACAGGCCCTTTTGAAAAACAAGAACAGAAAACACAAAAATAAAGGGCAGGACAGGGTATGTACGCTTGAGGTGGGAAGTTGAACTACGCATGCGCAGCATGCAGCTCGACAGCGATAAAAGTAAACAGCAATACGATAAGGGAACATTTACGTAAACCCCTGCTGTACGACGTCAAGTTGCTGTATATAAACACCTTAACTTATTAAGTCACACATTTCACGCGTGACCACATTTCAAGTCCCACAATCGCAGTCGGGATCTGGAAGTTCTGATCAAATCTCCACGCATGTCATAACAATATATAAATAACCTTAGCAACAATAACAACAACAGCAGCAACGTCAACAAAAACAAAAACAACAATAATAATAATAATAATAATAATAATAATAATAATAATAATAATAAATAATAATAATAATAATAATAATAATAATAATCGTAGATATCTAAAGCTACAAAGAAAGTGCTATTTGGACAGAAAAGTATCTCAAGCACGATCAATATATCTAGTGATGCAGATGCTTCTTCTTCCTCTTATTATTGTTGTTGTTGTTGTTGTTGTTGTTGTTGTTGTTGTTGTTGTTGTTGTTGTTTTTGTCGTTGGCGTTAGTGCTGCTGCTGCTTGTGGTGTTGTTGTTGCTGTTTTAGCCTGCGATTTAAATTTGTAATAGGTCTTGCTTTTTCTTGTTTTCCATAGATTTATTATCATACCTACAATTACCACTAAATGCCTGGTTTCCCAAGGAAGTTACTTAATTCTCCCTCCGAGAAATATTTATGCCAAAAGTGTCAAGATATCTTGCGTGAACCCGTGCAGACACCTTGTGGACATAGATACTGTAAGCAGTGTTTTGAAGAGATAGTAGGGTAAGTTTCAAGTTTTTGACACGTATGTGTTGTGTACTACAAACACTGATTTTCAGAAAAGCGGCTATCAAGTGCAATACTTAGTATGTATACCTATGCACAAAGACTTGTTATTAAAAAAAATAGAATACGAGGATGCTAATCGGCAGCAGTATTTGTAGGACTAATAGTGTCACACCGATGTCGTTATCATTGTTGATGCACTGTTGTCATTATCTTGTTCATGTCGTTGACTTTCATGATGAATCAGGCATGACCTTCATCATGTTTTCTTGTTTGTTTTCTTTACACGGTCATTACTCGTTCCGATTTTATACGGGTCTCATGGTTTACTGTCTGTTGCGGGGTTTAATCAAAGGGGCTGGGTTGCACTGCTAACACACACTCCTCGGGTGTAAGGTCACACTTCGTCCAGGAGTTCCTATTTTAAGCATGCCTACCTCCCCCTTATATGATTGTTTGTCTACCTTTAATTGGAAAACTATCAGACTGACTGTGGTTAATACAAATGGTAAACCCAAATGACATTCACCTTCATGTAAGTAGGACCGTGAACCGGGCGTTGCTATTGACCTCAAAATGAGTTGAAGGTAAACAATCATGGTTTCTTTTTTCCTATTCAGGGACGACACCGAAAATAATCAGCTCTGCCCTGCCTGTAAAGATGAAGGAGTGTTGGATTCTTTCATCACCCTTGACGAGGTAAGTCATAAAGTTCAACTAATTGTAATATCTCAAATTGTTTCAATTTGGGGTATAGGCAATATTTTTGATTTGCTATGGGCAAAATTGTAATTTATTTTTTTTATGTTTTGGTCATTTTTTACCTGTTTTGAACATTTCAAAAGAATATAAATCTCTCTCTCTCTCTCTCTCTCTCTCTCTCTCTCTCTCTCTCTCTGGGTTGAATAGTGAGACATTTTTAAATTTCGTTCTTAAAATGCAATACAAAATTAGTTTTGTTTAGCTACAAGGTACTTATTGTGGGTATAAGAAGCATTTGAATTTCGTTTTGGCTTATCATTATTTAAATCCGTTTTTAAATGACAATCTTTCAATTTCTGCCAAAGGAAGTAACGCAAACAAATCTGCTGGCAGTAGTCTTTCTGACTCAGAAAACTTCAGAGTGTCTGAGAGGGTTTCCATTTCATCTTTGATGAAAAAACCGTGTGTAGGCAACATGGAACGCCACCTAACGTCCAGATAATTTTCTCAACAGTATCGCGTTGATAAGCTTATGTTGTCGACATTATCATTCATTTTACCTGACAGAATTTCAAAGATACCAATTACGAACTGCAGCTAATATTCTCTCTTTCCGTACTCTAGATGTACAAAGACAGAGCCATTCGAAGGGAACTTAATGAACAGAAAGTACGTTGTATTAATGAAAAATGTGACTGGACGGGGGTATTCAAGGAATATTGGAATGTAAGTATCTTTCAAGTATTGTATTCTAATCATCTTCGATTTTGTTTTAAATTTTCGAACAAAGTATGCCACGTTTTGGATTTGTACATCTTTTTAATAAATTTATCACGAAGCCAGGTTTTCATGCGATTTTTCCGTGACAAAGTATTGTAATTCATGTTTTATCATTACAGCACGTAGACAATTGCGCCTTTGAGACGATTTCTTGCATCAAAAGCGGTTGCAATGTCACCTTTCCTCGTGAAAAACTAACCGAACATCTGGAAAAGGATTGTCCGATGCGAGTGTTCGCATGCTCACACTGTGACGAAGAAATAACACACGCCGACCAAGAGGTGAGTAGTTCATATCTACTTATATGTTAAAGTGTGTAAAGGAATTTCCTCTGTATGGAAACTTTATGCTTTAAACAATTTTTCCCTTCATGATTATTGTAGAATGATGCACAAATTTACAAACAGGAAAAAGAGAAGCTACTTTTTGTTTCCCTGGTACAACTTGTATCGTTAAATATCAGTATTTTCCACTCCCTAAAAGTGAAATGAACATTACTCTGCGAATAATGAAAGTTGTAGTGCACTTAATCTGTTTCGTATACAAAGTATCAGGTAGCAGTAAATTACAAATCATTCATTTTCACGGGTTAGTGATAGGGTTTATCAAAGACAATAAATGTTTCAGCTATTGATTTTTATCTCTCACACAGGACCATTTCAGTCAATGTCCCGGCTATCCAGTGCCTTGCCAGTTCTGCGAGCAAACAGTCTCCCGCCAGCAGGTAAGATATGACCGTTCTATATTACAGTTTCAAGGGATCTCTGGCCATGTATATCCATCAAACGTAAAATGACAAGCTTGACGTGAAGAGAATTGCCAAGACATTATTGAAGGTTGACTCAATTTATCATACAGTTTATTCTTATGACATGCCTAATTTAATGAATGGCTAAAGCTTTTCTTCATCAAAATATGTTTTCATCAAGTCATAAAAATTTCACTTCAACGTATGTGGTACAAAGACAGTGGTTGCTGCAAGTGTTACAGCCCAGTCAAGCGAAATGAAATTCGGAAAACTGATACGAATTTAAATCGATATCATTTATGCGGCTCGGTTACATTCTGAAGGATGATATACACGTGGGTAAAAGCAAGCAGTTGTGTCCGTGAATAGTTAGCAGTATTTCAACGAATAACAACCAAAAGTATCACGTTCTAAGATCCATTCGTTACAAAATGAAAAGTGGCAGCTTGCTTAGCTTTTGTTTTACATCAACGCAGTAATCGAGGTAAACCCGATAAAAAGCAAATTAGAAACAGAGAATTTTTGTCCCTTTTCGAAGCTATTGACATGTTCGTCCGGCTTACCTTGATCTGCAAAGTCATTTTTTTTCATTATCATCAACATTAAAGATAAAAGAACATGTGGATCCCGAGAAAGGTGATTGTGAAAGAACAATTGATTTCTGTGAATTTCGAAATATCGGATGCCAAGAAATGGTAAGTAATCAGTATTATCCTGTTATATTTATCATAATTTAGATAATTTATGATAGCCTTTTGGATCACCTAAGTTTACCGTGAACTCCCCTTAGGTGAAGACTCCAGCGATGTAAAATATGTCATCACTTCGGACTTATTTTGTAGTTCTCCTGAACCAGAGGTATGGAGCTGTGTATCACATTTGTATAATGATTAGTGGTGTACCTCGAAATCTTTATTTTAGGTTCCGAAAAACAAAATGGCGGAGCACAGACGCAGTTTCATTGGAAACCATCTTCTCTTGTTGATGCGAACTGTTATTCCATTCCTTGGAATGATACAGACGATGGAAAGTGATTCCAACGATGTGAAGAATTTGAAATCTGCCGTTGAAAATCATGGGAAGAAGATCTCTGAAATTGAAGATGGTAGAAACAAGCTTGAGCAGACTGTGAAGGAAGTGGTGACCCTGAGGAATGACAGTGACAATACAAATGGATATCACGAACAAAAGAGCACAATCGGAAAACTTGAAAATCTTCTTGAGGAACTGAAGAATTCGTTCGTGATTCTCGGCACTAAAATGTCCACTAGTGAAGGCGTTATCGCTGTTCTCAATAACATGCTAGAACAGACAGCAGACATGGTGCAGTCATTGCAGAAGAAACACACGAAAGACAAAGAAATCATTGAAAGTTTGGAAAGGAAAGTGAAAGCTCAAGACAGAATCATCGCTACCAAAGATGTCGCCTTGGCCGAACAGGATATCAGAATTCAAGCTTTAGAAATGTCTTCATATGACGGAGTCTTGGTTTGGAAGATCTCTGACTTCACTCGTAAACGAAACGAAGCAATGAGCGGACGAACTACATCCATCTACTCTCCATGTTTCTATACAAGTCGCCATGGTTACAAGATGTGTGCTAGAGTTTACCTGAATGGAGATGGTATGGGGAAGGGTAATCACGTGTCACTGTTCTTTGTCATCATGAAGGGACCCTTTGATGCTCTTCTTCGCTGGCCATTCAGACAGAAGGTCACCTTCATGTGGCTGGACCAGAACAACAGAGAACACGTTATCGATGCATTCAGACCTGATCCTACTTCGACTTCTTTTCAAAGACCAAAGAACGATTTGAATATTGCCAGCGGATGTCCCCTCTTTCTGCCATTATCGATGTTGGATAGTCCACGTCATGCTTACGTAAAAGATGACGTCGCATTCATTAAAATATTTGTGGATGTTAATGATTTGAATTGATATTTATTTTCTTTTTATTTATTGTTTCTTTGTATATTCATTTATTTATACATTTTGTTTCTTGCTAGTAAGCTAAGAAGTTAGTTTAAAGGATGAAAACGTTTCAGTAAAATACAGTATCAGTAATATTAACGACAGGGTTTAACTCGCATCTCTCCTTTCAAAATTTTAAACTCCTAACCAGTGAATAGCAGAAAGCCACCTTCGCAAAAAAATGAAATGTGATCATAGTGTGCTGCCCTTTTTCCATACTTCACTCTGAAATTAAAATATGTGCATGTAATTCCTACATAATCCGCTCAAAGTAGAGATAGAATCAGAATTTAAAAAATGACATCACCAAACTGTTTTAAAACTTTGAATATTGAGAAGTCAAACAGTTGTTTTTAGGCCAGGTTATACATCAGTATAAATGTTTTGATGATCACTTTGCAAGATGAGATAACTGAAAATATTACAGAAATATTTTACTTTCAATATTGACCAATACCATGATAATCAACGTCAAACTATTATCACGTACATTCTTAATACTGATGAGAGAGTGCCTCGTGTTCATGCATACGCATACCAACAGTGTAAATTAAATAAGACAAACTGTCATTGAGGTATTTATTTTGGATATCTATATTTGTTTTCAGACTTTGAAATTTACCTGTGCTCGCACACAACTGTGATGTTTTTGTACTGATATTTCGGTGTTATTTCCAATATTTACATTGATAGCATTTTCGTCTATTTTATAAAACATATTTTGTATCTGTAAAAGCTATAATAATGATACATTCACGCCATTAGAAAATTATACATTTTTCAAAACTTCGAAACAAAGGACAATCTCGTTCCTGTTTTTACTTCAAAGCATTTACAATCAGAAGAGCCAGTAGTGTTTGAATTTGCATTCGTTAAAGTATAATATTTTTGCCGATTTTTTGCTCCATTTTTACCCTGACATAGTGTTCACTGAAATAGTTCTGTAGAACGAAATGTACACGTTTGTAAATAAGCCGAAATAACGTATTATTATTATTATTATTATTATTTACATTGATGACATTTACAAATTTACTTTTGACCAACTCGTTGGCTGCTTTACAGATTTCCACTAAATTTTGTCAGTGTTGATGTTGATTAGTGCATGCAGGCAGGGAACGCTTATCCATTCATGACGCCATGGTAACAGCACTAAGCAATGGTTGAAGATGACCCTATTGTTACTCTCATTTTCCATCTGATTCTTGGACCTTTAAATTATTTATTTACATCGAATGATACTTATAATGCCATATTACCGATACAAACTTTTTAATAATTTATTTCCGCCATGAACTACGTGTAAATGAACTTTTAAATTTTATATTTGTTGACCATCATTTTACACGATATGTATTTACAAGGACAAGTGGGACACTCTTTAGTGCAAATGGTAAGCAAAAAGCGAGTTTGAAAGTGACCAATTTACCTGACAGTTTAGCTAGTGCAATACAAATACTTTTAGTTTTATACCTTATAAACATATAAATATGTTTATTGTGATGTAGATATTAAAGAGAATAGATATTTATTATATAGTAATGTATAATTTTTTTCTTATGAATAAAACGATATTGGGAATTCTCAACTTGTAATTATCTGGTTTCATATCTATTCATGGTACATCACTTGAGTCATGTACAACATAATAAACTGGTATATTGTTTCCACTTAAATTCTAAACTACCTGCGTGACAACACCATGCGATACCTTAAAAAGGTCTATGTCGGATAAAGAAGACTTGTAGGCAAGGACGATCAAAAATCTTCCTAATATCCGAATTTATTTACCACAGGGTATAACAAAACTAGGTCCAAATACGCAAAAGTTTCCAGAATGGATGCGTACCTGAAACAAAGCTTTCTCTTTTAAAGTTGTTATCCCACATTGTACGGACCTTTCAACACATTTTTCTTGTTAACATCACATTTAATCACATTTAAAATCTTGCGAAGATGTGGGTGATAAAGATAGTGACACCCATGGTAAACTTATAGTCTCACAAGCCTTTACAATATCTTGTTGTCAAAACTCCTTACATAGGTTTTCCCTCAATCTTTCCAAACGCGAATGTTTTCATAATACATATTAAGTTAAACATGGATTATATGGGTTGACTATGAATTCCGTGAAAACCATTCAAGAATTATGTTTTTTTAATTATCTAAGGATTGTGTAAAGAAGACAAAGTCTTCATCGTGGACAGAAAAAAACCCAGCTGATGATAGTTTACAAAGGAATGAATAGGTTAAGAGAAATTTACGCTGATGGGAGAAAATTATCCAAATTTCGCTCAATAGAATTCTAAAACTTTCTGCCTAGAACTCTGAGAACAAACATGCAGAAACAAGTTTTATTACAGCATTTAATTCGTGTATTACAAGGTACTAATAGAATATTTTTCTTCGTCTAAGTCGGAATTGTAACATGGTAAATAAGAGAAAGTTGTAATAATTTCATATGGCATTCGGTATACTTACATCAAGTTGATACCAATGTCAAACCAAAAACCAAAAACGAAACCGTGTAATTCATACCATTTAACCAGACAGGTTTGCAATGCACCCATAAGGGTCATATGCAACACTGAGACACCGGTTGCCAATCATTTCAATTTCTACATTTCAATGAGAGGCATGTTTAGGTCGGTAAAACCAGTGTCATTTGAAGAAAACATCTTGAATCCGTATTCCACATTAGCGTGTGAACAGCGCCCCTTACAGCATCTAGCAAGGTTCAAATACCCTCATCGTCGTACACACTTTCACAACATTTAACTGATCTCCTTTACTTTCATTTTTGCATACCTTTGACCACACTTCCTGGGAAGAACCATTTCAACGCCAAATGAAGTGTACGTTCACATCATCCAGATGTGTACGTTGTCTCAGTCTGCTTCGCAACTATTCATAGAATACAAATGCACATTCCATGCCAGCATCGTTGCAACAAGTGTGAAGAAATAAGGCGTGTATAAACATTTTACGTCAATTTCCTCAAGCCACACACATAATAGATGGAGATCGCACAGCGCTTCCTGGTCTCAAAATCTAGTCGCACTTCTTGGTCGCACTTCGAGGCACCATTTTCAGATTTAGGTTGCATATTTCGCCCTCAAATAATATATCATTTTTTACATTTTATGAAAATGACATTGGGTGAAATAGCTGCGATGCCATGATTTATTTTAGTAAACGTAATTAAGCTTCTAATAATATTAGAAATACATAATTATGTATTTTCCAAAGTATAATTTCCATGTAATTAAAACGACAAATCGGCTCTTTCTGAACATTAGTCCAAGTGGGCTTGCTTTGAACTCATGCGGTATTCCTCATGCAAACATGAAGGTAACGGCCAAATGCACGAAAGCAATAAAAATGTTTCCTTCAACGCTCACAGTTACGGCATTTCTAACAATAACGGAAATACTATGGCCGCAACAACTTGTTGCATCAATACTGCCTCAATCTGATATTTTGTTCACTGTACGAAAGTCGCATCCCGCTAAGGCCCGCTGCCAGGGCATTACAATAGCCTCTTCCATCCCATAAAAATAATTATCGGTAGTACGGGAATCGAACGATTAGCGGTTGCAGTCCTGGCAACTTAATCGTCTGTGCTTTCACTGATCCTAATTTCGATGATGTAAGCTTTCCATAAAATCATAATGTACTGAATGTCAAGTGTTTGACGCCATTGTGTGGAATTCAAGGTATAGTACGTCAGTACTGAATCACTTATTTCAATGTTAAACCTGTGCTATACGTATTTATTTATTTATTGATTGATTGATTGATTGATTGATTTATTTATTTATTTATTTATTTATTTATCTATCTATCTATCTATGAATTTACTTATTTATTTATTTATTTATTTATTTATTTATTTATTTATTTATTTATTTATTTATTTATTTATTCATCGCCCGATTGCTTAATTGGTTGGTTGGTTTCTTATTTACGTTAATTCGAGCAACTTAGTTCTATTTTCAGTAATGTTTACAAACAAATCTATTGGGAAAGTTTTAAAATGATCAAAATCACAAAGTATACTATGTGCAAATTCCTAGTGATTTGAATTTAGCTGGCCATGTGAAGTGTGTCTACGGTTATTGTTTTGAAACAACTACTGAAACTTTTTAAGCTCCAATAAGTAAACATTTTATGAAAATCATAGCCTGTGTGAGCATTTCTTACTCTCACATTATGTTTTCCCTTTAGTTAAACGAGAAGGATGGACTTTAATTTATACAAACTGTAAATCATCATAGCATTATAACTCTTTTTATATACAAGTGCAGTACGACAGTAATCAGGTTTACCCGAAGAATGTACGTGACACGTCTAGAACCTTCCGTTTAGTTGTCCTCACAGAAATGCTTGTGACGCAATTTGTTTTGCGGCAAATATTGGTGTGTCATACTAGTTTGACTAAAAATCCTGGCTTCAATTTTCTGTAGGTGCCGATGATAGTGAGGTAACATCTACCGCCTCAGTACGTGAACGGTCCACTTTAACGTATGGGTGTTCGAACTCTTCAGTATACGCAGAGCCTTGAAGACATGTGGCGGTGAACGAGTATTTTATACCAAACGTGCGGGCGCTGTGAAGAATAAAACGTACAACTGAATAAGACCACTTCTCAGAGGCGGTCGACTGCGATACAGCCAAATTTGAAATGATAGCGTACAGTACGATGCCACTATGCAGTCCTTAGCTGTAAAATAAAGATGAAATCATTAGTGCACTGCCGAGTGCAGGGGCCATTATGAATGTTGCATTTTCATGGCGTTGGCAAGTCAGTCAACAATCATCAACAATAGAAGAGCACATACCACTAGGTAATTAAACAAAAATGTTGTTAGAGTGTCAAGACAGATATTCATATTATAATTACAGACTGAAATTGGCAGACTGTCTACTAGCTTTATTTCTAAACAAATCAGTAACTTGCTAAAACGTACAAGATGACCAAAGGAATAATACCACATAGATAGAAAATGTCAACAAGAAATGCGAGACCGATTGATTTCGGTTTTAATAATTTCATTGAATTAATACAAAAAACGGAAGTTTGAAATGGGAGCGAGAACTTCGTATAAATATAGTTTCGTCGATGATTTCCATCAATCCGTCTAACAAATTTATGTAGCGGCTATAATATCCAAAGTTAAACTTGTTCAGTGGCACTTTGAGTGATAATCAAAATGCTCTCTGAAAGGTACGTTTTTAAGCGCTTTATCCACATTTCTTTATGTGAAGCTGACAATAATGTTCTTCACTGTTACGGCGTTGTCTGTTATTAATTACATTTCAAAGAAAGGTGAATACACAATGTACAAATTGCAGGATCCTAGGAGGTAAATTAGTGTTGAAATCTTCAAAAACGCAAACAGTATCCAAAATATGTCTGATAATTGGAAGATGATAATTAACTTTTAGTCTTTAATTTGAGTTTGATCACAATCTTGCTGACTGTACTAAAACACGCTGCGTTGTATTTGTTCTGCAAATAATAAATATATCAATATCCTTTTTAGTGTCTAGAGTGAGAAATTGTGGTTGATGCAGCAAACTAATTAAGATACAGAAAAACGTGTTTTGTCAATAGACATACTGCCTGTGAGCGACTGAAAATATTCATAATGCAATTAAAACTATATGAAATACATTAAAGTTGATTTACTGTTCTTGTCTTGTATTTCTTTAAAGGGTGCACGTAAGTATATGTTACTTAAGCTTCCAAGCATCGTGTTTACTAAAATGTGAGCAAGCCTGCAGAAGCCGAAATCTGCAAAAAGGTATTCCAGTGTGGGTTATAAGATTTCAAAATTACCTGTTGAGAATTTACATACTTTGCGAGCTTTTTACTCGAAAGTTTATTCATGCAAGAACTTTAGTCATACGTCAATTAAATGGTGCGTCGTTTCTTCGTTTTCGTTTCGTAATACAATGATTGTTCGTTCGTTTGAACCGGTGTACAAAGAATGTATTTGACAAGAACAGTATATTATTTCAAAGGCCATGCCTTCTGCAGATTCATTATTGTTTTATGCCCTGATATGCACATCAAAACAGAAGATTTAAGCTTTTACTCAAACTTTGATTAAGGAATCTTTAAACCAATAAGCTTATTTTTCAAAATCGGGAATAAAAATACAGAAGTCAATGCAAACTTTGGTACGAATGTTTACTAGAAAAAATGATATATCCTTACCGACATGTAGGAAAAAATGGCCACCAACCCTGTATTAACTTTATGGGGAAAATTAAATTTCCGATTTTCAGAAAAATAAGACGATGAAAGATTAGCGGAATAACTTTAAGATCAGCCTAAAGACTAGAAAAGTAATGTAAAAATTTGAAAGGTCGCATATCGCCATATCCGTCAACGATGCAATCCCAATCTATGATAGACGAACTTTGCTGACCTGAAGGGTACTTGACCATGACCCTGATCTCAATTCAACAATGGGCATATAGGACCGCAGACAGCAAACTTTAATTAAGCTCGCCAGACTAACAATGGACAAATTCGATGATTAAATCCAGGCTCTTCGCAAAACCTGTAATGTAGGATAATTAAAATTTAAATATCGGGTTAAATTAAAATTAATGACATTAAATTGATAGCAAGATGATACTGAACAATGTCAGGGAGACATGGCAATCACTTAGTGACGGAACCCTAAGGTTCAATTTTAGTAAAGAGTTTTAAAAATTTAATGCAGAACAGTGTTATCTTTGAAAATGGTAGCTCAAATTAACTGTACCAGAAAAAAGCGGTGCATCTTATTTATTTGGCTTTTTCAGCGATTCATGCATACAAATCATTCTAGTTTGAAGGGGCCGATTTCGATTTGTGATTTTTCAGACCTTTCTTTACTCCTTGAAGTCAGATTGTTTCTTTGTCAGCAGCCCCAATCGCGAAATGTTGTGCAAAACAAATACATTTGTACTGCTCTTTATAAGAAAGTCAGTCCGAATTCAATCATAACAATCCACGAAAATATTACACAGGCTGAGCAGGACATCGTAACAAGCTGAAAAGATGGCGATACAAAAAGTAAAGGTAAATTGAATTCAGAATAGAATGTTGAGTTGTAACATTGAATTCAGAAAAGAATGTGGAGTTGTAAAATTGAATGAAGAAAGTAAAATAGAATGTAATTTTCGCTGTAATCTGTTTGCAGGGAGCCATTTTGTAATGACGACTGCAAATCTTCAAAATGGGAAATTTAAACTCTCATCTACGACACCACTTCCATTCATTGTGCTGTCATAATCTTCCAAATCGGCGCACAGAATAGTAATGTCATAATCTTCCAAATCGGCGCACAGAATAGTAATATTTCACGCTCAAAATACATTAGCGTTCTTGGACGCCAGTGATAAAGCTGACGTTTCTTTGTTTGGACTCTAACAATGCTGGCGCCACGAAATACCAGCACAGTATCGACGACATGATCTTACAAGAATTACCCAGTAACTTATTTTCTCATGGAGGTATTCTGCGTACTACCCCCATGTTCTATTGTGTTTCAACCAATCGTAATATTGAGCCGTTGTTATCATTTTAATTTATTCATAGCGTGGGTTTGAAACAAATGAATTGTAGCAAGCCACGCACGGGAAAGTGATAATTTCTACTTTGTAATCTTTTCTAATGTCGGTAAATCAAATCATTTTCTTATTATATTCTTTATGGCGTCGGCATCTGACATTGTCAAGATTCTGTATAAATAGACACACTAACTCAGAGGAAAGAGGAGAACTCGAGGACCGATAACCACGGTCACTCTCTTGTGGAGTGACCGAGACAGGACATCCACTCAGAAACTAATACTTTGACCGAAGGGAGTGACCGAAACTAGAACTTTGGACCACGATCACTCTCTTGTGGAGTGACCGAGACAGGACATTCACTCAGAAACTGGAACTTGAACGACGGTCACTCTTCTGTGGAGTGACCAAGACTCAGTGAAGAACACAAGGACCGATAACCACGGTCACTCTCTTGTAGAGTGACCGAGACAGGACATTCACTCAGAAACTAGCACGATCACTCTCTAGTGGAGTGACCGTAACTAGGAACTAGGACCAACTAAGACTCATGTATCAGCGGCTGGGCCGGGAGGTCCTGTTATGGTTCCGTATTCAATAAATAAGTTCCGGTTGTACATCAGCACTCGTCGTCAGATCCAGCTTCTTAATTCTTTATGTTACGACAGTGCTATAAACTCTTTATTAATGTCAAAGTAAAATAAAGGAAGGTAGCACCACAATTAAACATATGTTAGAAGTTGTGCGTTTTAATGTTATGTGTTATTGTCTGGTTGTGTATTAGTTCAGTATAATTTTTGTATGGTATGTTCATGTTTGATAATGTATGTGTAGGATATTTGGTGTTAGAAATTAGCCATGGCGAGATGGTTGCAATTACTTGCGATGTAAACGTAAGAAACTCATGATGGATAATATCTTAACAAATTGAAAGATTTAAGCATAATGGACACCGACAAATGTTACAATTTTACAGCATGCAGATCAGTCAAATTTATTTTTTTCACAGAAGAATATCGAATGTCCGCACGTTTTGATACCGCCGCTATGTCGCAACATAATTAAAGTCTGCCTTTCCAAAGGCAGAGTTGGTCGCAGAAGTATCATGATCGTAGGATACAGTGATCTATACTTCCCTTGCGATCTACGCTTCCCCAATGCGTTTTACGGATTTCGTTCAATTTATAAGTTTATTTTAAATCATACTAAAACAATCATCTCGGATCGATTATTGATGCCACAAACCTCGCAACATACGATTTACAGACTTCACCACGTAATAGCAGCCTGTGTTGGCTGCAGAAGTACAGCTCGCAGGTAATTGGGATCGATAATTCCCTTGCGATCCAGCTGCGCTTATCTAGCGCATTTTATTACTACCGTATAATTATGTGTTCGATCTGTGACCAGAAATACTAAAATAATCTTGTCAATGACTTATACGTCGCAACTAAATATGTTAGTACAAAGTCAGCCCGGAGGAAACCAAATCACTGTTTTACTTCCCTTGTGATCTACCCTTCTCCTACGCATTGTACGTAGTGTCCGTGTAGTCTTCCACAAGTAGCAATATTTGCATAATAATTATTTATTCATGAAGGGAAGTATAGATTGCAGGAAGTTTAGATCGCTAAACACCTGATTTAGGCCTCCAACTGTTAAGCCATACACAAGGCCGCTGGTTGCAGATTCTCCGCTGAAAACGCAGGATTTTTAATTCAAAATCGTGATTGATTTTCGTTTTCGAGCACGCTCATCTTGTCTACATACGGGATGTGCTAAGTTGCGCTGTTAAACTTACACAAAGCCCATTTTTCTGTCTATATGCGAGGGGACCGTCCGTTTCAGCCGCCATTGTTAATCTAGTTCTTTCCCATGAGCACTCGAGCAAATCCAGCCACACTGGCACAGCCCTGCTGACTGCCACAGACAAAACCGCTGATTGCGGCACTCAGTTTCTTCGCCGAAAACAGCCGATTTTTTTCGTGGTCACCGTTTTCGAGCACGCTCAACTTGTCAAGATACACGATGTGCTCAGCTGCGCACAGCCCTGCCACGCAGAGCCTGCTCTCTTACATAGACTCTTTGTGTATGGAATTCCGGCTACATATGTTTTCCGTCGAACTGATTTCTCATTTTCTGACAGCAGAAACTGGGTCACCGAGACGAAGGCCGACACTTAGCAAAATCGAAGTGGTGGACTACGATAATCCAAGATCATTCCTCCGTTACGGTATACGCCACACTTCTTCCGTATGATTCGGCGTAGCCTATACTGTAACCAAGGAGATGTCGTTGACTATCAAATACGGTATGTACGTGAAAAGCGGTACTATATAAAGTTGTCAATTGCAATATTTACGTCTCAGACATGGAACTGTCGGTTGTTGTCAAATCCGAGTCTGAAATTTGGTCTTGATTACACGCCATTCAAAAAGGTTTCTTGTCTCTATAATTCCCAATTCACTAACGCGCACGTACATGTCGGTCGAGAGCCCGGGTCGAGAGCATTCGAGAGGTCGCTCGGTCGAGGGGCTTGGTTTAAAAATAGAAATTACGTCACATCATGTGACAACTATTTGTCTGCGAAGGTTCAAGACAAATAGTTGTCACATGATGTGACGTAATTTCTATTTTTAAACCAAGCACATTTAAAAGTATGACCGCATCAGGCCATGAGTCATTGACACTCTAGCTTGCAGCCAGTGAACACTACTGACCGATTGTG
Source organism: Ptychodera flava (assembly GCA_001465055.1). Classification (NCBI taxonomy): domain Eukaryota; kingdom Metazoa; phylum Hemichordata; class Enteropneusta; family Ptychoderidae; genus Ptychodera; species Ptychodera flava. The sequence continues at coordinate 425,627 of LD345475.1, forward strand.
ACATCAGAATTGACACCTCAGCTCCCTACTCGTAAACACAAAGCGCAGCCGATCGAGGACACCGTTCGATTCAGGACACAACCAAGTGAACGTAACTCCCATTCCATACCAACTAAAACGACACAAGACATAGACAGGTCGGAAAAATAAACAAGGGAACAAGAGTAAGACATAGAAAATAAACAGAAGGAAGGGTATGTACGGTTATGTTTTGAATTCTGACAACGGCATGCGGCTCAGATACCAATTGCTATATCTCGCCTACTATTTACAAATACCCCATTTGAATATTTAAGCAAAACGATTGCACAAAAGGGAAAACATGCGTTAATCCTCAGAGTTCGATGTAAAGTTGCTTGGAATATTATTACCGTACATCTTAGGTGATCTATGCTATTACGCGAAAAAAAAATGCCACGAGCGTAAACGATAGTGCGCAGGGGAATTCAGCCTTTTGATCGCCAGAGTTTATATCAAATAACATGTGGTTAAATAACAACAACAACAACAATCATCATCATCATCATCATCATCATCATCATCATCATCATGATAATGTTAATACAACTTGTGGTTTTGTGACGATACAAAGCAAACGTTATTTCGACAGAACTGTAACTATATGGTACACAAAATCCAACATATCGATATTCCCGTCCCACATCATATGATAAAAGGTAGTAGTAGTAGTAGTAGTAGTAGTAGTAGTAGTAGTAGTAGTAGTAGTAGTAGTAGTAGTAGTGTCGCTGTTGTTCATGCCAAAGCCTCCAATTTAAACTTATCATAATTTTGATTTTTCCTGCTTTCCCTCAAAGAATTTTCACATACTTAAAATTAGGAAATGCCTGGTTTCCCGAGAAAATTACTATATTCTCCCGCCGAGAAATATTTGTGCCAAAAATGTAAAGCTATCTTGCGTGAACCTGTACAGACATCTTGCGGGCACAGATACTGTAAGCAGTGTTTTGAAGAGATAATTGGGTAAGTTTTTGACAAAAGGGTTTTCTGGCACAAATTCTCATTTACATATTTAAGCTACTCACAAGTGAACTTTCAACATATATAGTACTTGTAAAACAACAAAAATACCATGACAGTGCGAGTAGTTGTGTCACGTATTCTTGTTGTTGTAGATGCATTGTCGTCGTAATATGATAAAAACCATATTCATAAATCAAGCATGACCTTCAAGTTTTCCTGGTATACGCGGTCATTCAACTTTCCAGACCACAGATTCCGCTTCCACAATGAGCTAAAGTGGTATCCAGTATACAGGTATCACGGCTTATTGTCAGTTACTGATTTTTTTATTCACTTAATTAAACTATAAGGTCTATACATAAATTTACACTCGTTTGACGCAGGCACACTCAAGGTCACATTTATATGACGCATCTCGCCCGGGAATTCTGTCCTACATATAAGGTCCATACATAAATTTACACTCGTTTGACGCAGGGACACTCAAGGTCACATTTATATGACGCATCTCGCCCGGGAATTCTGTCCTACATATAATTTGTCTCTGATTTTTAAACTGGAAATCCTGGTTTTAACTGGAAACCCTAGTTGTATCAGCTTAAGTCCATACACAAAGCGTTGCCCTTTGAACTCCATTGAGTGCCAGGTAAACAATGGTAGTTGCTAACACAGTTCGGTAATTTTTTCTTCGCAATGTAGGAAAAACCCTGGAAATAATCAGCCCTGCCCTGCCTGTCAAGATGAAGGCGTGTTGGATTCTTTCGTCAGTCTTGAAGAGGTAAGCTGTAAAAATATAAGTGTTGCTTTAGTTCTAATGGTGGATAATGGTAAAATTACCGTCATGAAGTTATGCAGGTTACGCGCTGGCGGTACTATTTGTAATGAAAATGGCTGATATGATAAGTGAACCGAAACAGTGAAACACTTCCATACCGTAAGGGAAATATCAAGCGGTGTTCCTGGCATGTAAAGAGAAATCGTATATTTTGTTGCTGTAACATGAAATTGAAGTTCAAATCAGCTCGATAACCTTGACAACTGTACCGCATTAAAGGTATACTGTCACCTGTTCCAATTTTGCAAAAATTACCACGGAAAGAGAAAATCTAACCAATCACCGATTTTAAGCGGGTGGCCGCTTTTTAAAAACAGCGCCCTCACATGGGCATTTTGAATACCAAGATACGCCCCTTTGACCAGATATGGGCATATTTAGATTACAGGTGACTGTATACCTTTAATACGTTTATTGTGTCATCATTGTATATGGTAAAGTACCTGACAGAATATCAGGAATGAAAATTGCACCCTGCAGCTAAAATTCTCTCTTTCCGCACTCTAGATGTACACAGACAGAGCCATTCGAAGGGAACTCAACGAACAGAAAGTACGCTGTATTAATGAAAAATGTGAATGGACCGGGTTATTTAAGGAATATGGGAATGTAAGTATCCTTGAAGTGCCAAAGTTTTATAGTAGATTGTTTCTACGTTTCGAACATAGCATACGTTTGAAATTTTTAACTTCTTTTTACCAATTTATCATAAAGCCAGATTTTTTCTGTAAGTATTGTAACTGATTTTTTCTATAATTACAGCACGTAAACAATTGTCCCTTTGAGACGATTTCTTGCATCAAAAGAGGTTGTAATGTCACCTTCCCACGTGAAAAACTAGCCGAACATCTGGAAAAGGATTGCCCGATGCGAGTGTTCGCGTGCCCACACTGTGACGAAGAAATCACACATGCCGACCAAGAGGTGAGTAGTACGTCTAGTTATCTGTAGAATGTATGTAGAATCGAGCTAAAATTTGCAAATAGGAAGAAGAGAAGCTACATTTTGTTTATCTGATAGCACTTGTATCGTTCAAAATCAGCATTTTCTTCTCTCCTAGAAAAAAGTGAAATTAATACTTCTCTGCGAACAATGAAAGTTACAGTGCATTTAATCTGCTTCGTGCACAAAGTAATGTCAGGTAGCAGTAAATCGTAAATCCTTCATAATCACGGGTTTGTCATGGAGTTTGTCAAAGACAATAAATGTTTCAGCTATTTATATTATCTTTCACACACAGGACCATTTCAGTCAATGTTCCAGCTATCCAGTGTCTTGCCAGTTCTGTGAGAAAACAGTCTCCCGCCAGCAGGTAAGATATGACCGCTCTATATTACAATTTTCAAGATATCTCTGGCCATGTTTATCAATCAAACGTAAAATGACACGCTTGACGTGAAGAGAATGGCCAAAACATTATTGAAGGTTGACTCAATTTATCATACAGTTTATTCTTATGACATGCCTATTTAATGAATGGTAGATTCTCGCCAGTCGCTTGTACCGCTTGGTGTCGCGTAGTTTCGGTATTTATAGCTGGTACAAGCGGCTCGTGCCTTCGGCACTCGACCTCGCGCCTTCGGCACTCGGCCACGCGCCTTCGGCGCTCGATCGCCTACGTTGGATTGCTACCCCACTTAATAAAGTGACTCCGGTCAAAAGAAGGCACGAGGGACTGTCGACAGTCTAAATGAATGGCTAGAGCTTTTCTTCATCAAAAAATGTTTTCATCAAGTGATACAAATTTCACTTAAACGTATGTGTTACAAAGACAGTGGTTGCTGCAAGTGTTATTGACAGCCAAGTCAAGCGAAATGAAATTCGAAAAAACTGATACGAATTTTTATCGATATCATAATTTGTGTGGCTTGGTTACATTCTGAAGGATAATGTACACGTGGGTAAAAGCGAGCAGTGTTGTGTCCGTAAATAGTCAGGAGGACAAAATTTCAACTAATATCAACAAAAGGTATTTCCCTTTCTAAGATCCATTCATTACAAACTGAAAAGTGGTAGCTTACTGATCTCTTGTTTTACATCAACGCAGTAATCGAGTGAAAACCCGATAAAAAGCGATTAATACAAATCAGAAACAGAGAATTTTTGTCCCTTTTCGAAGCTATTGACATGTTCGTCCGGCTTACTTTGATCTGCAAAATCATGTTTTTCATTATCGTCATTATTACAGATAAAAGAACATATGGATCCCGAGAAAGGTGATTGTGAAAGAACAATTGATTTCTGTGAATTTCGCAATATTGGATGTAAAGAAATGGTAAGTCATCAGATTTTTCTTATTATATTTGTTATATTTTAAATAATGAATGATAGCATTTTAGACGACCTAAGTTTATCATGAACTCCCCTTAGGTGAAGACCCCATGGATGTGAACTATGTCCTCACTTCGGACTTATTTTTATAGTTCTCCTGAACCAGAGGTATGGAGCTGTGTATCACATTTGTATAATGGTTAGTGGTGTACCTCGAAATCTTTATTTTAGGTTCAGAAAAACAAAATGGCGGAGCATAGACGCAGTTTCACTGGAAACCACCTTCTCATGTTGATGCGAACTGTTATTCCATTCCTTGGAATGGTACAAACGATGGAAAGTGATTCCAACGACGTGAAGAATTTGAAATCTGCCGTTGAAAATCATGGGAAGATGATTTCTGAAATTGAAGATGGTAGAAAGAAGCTTGAGCAGACCATGAAAGAAGTGGTGACCTTGACGACTGGCAATCACAATAAAAATGGATATCACGAACAAAAGAGCACCATCGGAAAACTTGAAAATCTTCTAGAGGAACTGAAAAATTCGTTCGTAATTCTCGGCACTAAAATGTCGACTAGTGAAGGCGTTATCGCTGTTCTCAATAACCAGCTAGAACAGACAACAGACATGGTACAGTCACTGCAAAAGAAACACACAAAAGACAAAGAAATCATTGAAAGTTTGGAAAGAAAAGTGAAAGGTCAAGACAGAATCATCGCTACCAAAGATGTTGCCTTGGCCGAACAGGACATCAGAATTCAAGCTTTAGAAATGTCTTCGTATGACGGAGTCTTGGTTTGGAAGATCTCCGACTTCACTCGTAAACGAAACGATGCAATGAGCGGAAGAACTACATCCATCTACTCTCCATGTTTCTATACAAGTCGCCATGGTTACAAGATGTGTGCTAGAGTTTACCTGAATGGAGATGGTATGGGGAAGGGTAACCACGTGTCACTGTTCTTTGTTATCATGAAGGGATCCTTTGATGCTCTTCTTCGTTGGCCATTCAGACAGAAGGTCACCTTCATGTGGCTAGACCAGAACAACAGAGAACACGTCATCGATGCATTCAGACCTGATCCTACTTCAACTTCTTTTCAAAGACCAAAGAACGATTTGAATATTGCCAGCGGATGTCCCCTCTTTCTGCCATTACCGATGTTGGATAGTCCACGTCATGCTTACGTAAAGGATGACGTCGCATTCATTAAAATATTTGTGGATGTTTCTGATTTGACCTGACCTTTGTTTATTTCACTTATTAGTATTTATTATTGTTTTATTTTTTTTTCTTTCTTTATTTAGTTATTTACTTTTTTATGTATTTATTGCTAGGAACTAAGAAGTCAGCCAGTTCTTTTGATATCAAAATGTTTTATTAACACGATTGGAACTAATTTGGGATAGTTGGATCTTTATATTTTTCAAATTTCTCAAAAGTGTCAGGTGCCCTTAGCTTAATGTTGTGATATTACAAATTACTCATAAAAACAAGCGTGTAACTTAAAAAGAAATGAAGATGAGGTGACATTTGCAGATTAAATCGACACTGCTTCACAATCCAATTATCCCAAATTAGTTCCAATCGTGCTTATTCAAAAACAGTCTCAGTAACTTTTAGGATAAGGCATAACACCATTTTCTTTGAAATATTCAGACTTGTTTCAAGGCCTTAGAAATGGACCATTCTGCAGCAAACTGAGTTTTAGTCACAGTCTGTTGTCCATATATCTCATATTTCTGTCTAAAATAGTCTGTTGTTCATATTTCTCCACATTTCTTTCTAAAATTAAAATATGTCACCATGCCATAGTCCGCTCAAAGTATGAGAAATAATCAAAAGTGGCATCACCAGACTGTTTAATGATTAAGCATAATTAGTTGAGAAGTAATGGCTTTTAGGATGATGTGGATATCCATGATATAGTTTTGATGATCACTTTTCAAGTTTGATTATCTGAAATATTACGTAAATTCGTACCTTTATTATTTGGAATTATCACGATGAACAATATTGCTGTAATTATTATATCATGTATATTCTTACCTTTGATGAAAGAACGTGTCATATTCATATCGGTGGTTATATGTCTTTGACTGACTAATATAGTTTGAGTTTAAATGAAATGAGGAAAGATTGTCATACTTATCAATACTGTAATATCTAATCAAAATAGTTACTGAGCTACATGACGAAAGTAGGGCCAATGCTATCCAATTTATTCCTAATCTTGAAGGAAAAATAGTGCAATACCGGCCATTGTGAGTTCGAATCCGGTTGAAAATTTACTGAATCAAGACACCACATGCTTCAAACATCTGAGTCAACATTTACCGTCATAAGAGACATTGCTTCATTGGTTTACATTGTTTTGAGCAAAGTGACAGTTTTTGCAATAATTTCCTTACATCATTAACTACCTTATATGTTTAGAAGTAATAAACCTATTTACATTTTCTATCCAATATATTACCAAAGATGTACCGGTATGCACAATAAAGAGTAGAAGTACTTAAATGTAAATGGTCAACAAATACCATTTTTGAGTAGGCAATTTATCAGCCGGTATAACCAATGCAATACAAACACTCAGTTTTGAAACTTACGAAAAATATAAAATCAATTTATCCATAAGTTGCTATTCATGAGAGTATATCACATATGTGATACTATATATTTATTATATTTAGCCAGTACGAAAAAAATACTGTTAGTTTTGAAACTAAAGAAATATATAAAAAATTACTATGTAATTTATTAGAACATATATATAATATTATATATATATATATATATATATATATATATATATATATATATATATATATATATATATATATATATATACACAAAATGTATACAATGTGCCCTCCCGGTTATCACCATAATGGCTTTATGGCAACCTCTGAACTTGGGCACAATAATATTGTAATAAATATTTATACCATTGTATTCATACTTATATTTCAATGTTTTGAGAATTTATAAAAGATGTATATTTTCACGGTCAATTGTTGTTAGTAGAAGTTAGCATATGGCAGAAAATGTACAGCATGTTGTCCGTTTTTTCTTCTTCAATACTACACTGCCTTTGTGACGTCACAATGCGATATCACCAAAATATCTGGATAACGACGGTGTAAGGGCGAAGACGACAAAGAATCTTCATCTCTACATCACGCCACATCTTATGTCACGTCTTAAAGTCGTTGCATCACAAATGCTGTACCTGAAACCTTCGAATAATTGAAAAGTGCCATTTGGTACCTAAAGTTGAGTATGTTGAAGCAAAACGGAATCTTGCCACGGTAATTCATGCAGTTCAATCAGACCAATTCAATTACACCCGCTCATCTATTTGGTTTCTCTCCTTTAGTTTTTGTTGGGTTATCACAGAAAATAGACCTGTTTACTGACAATGGTGGGGTGAGCAGATTAAAGTTCCAACTAGCTATCTCTACTGAAAAACAGAATATTTACCTCTGGAACAGAGACTTGGACTAAAAATCTTGCAATGCCATACAAAATAATGTTTCATGGATTACATCAGGTATAACTGCCCTTTACTTTAACTATATTACCTTAAAATAGATGAACGGGTGCTCCATGAATTGTTTCTTGTTGAGTTCAAATGTACTAAATTTTTGTTCAAAATATCTTGGTGATTAATAAAGCATTATTAAATGACCTAAGGTGTATCAGTAACTGTGAGTTGTATTTCAGTGTTTGATATAAATTGTCATGAGCAGATGTAAATTAACTACACTTTACATCCATCTATCCACCCACCTTTCATCCAACTCACACGTTTTTATTTTGTCTTGCAGATGTAAACCATTTACTTTTAATAGCCCATCATACCTATATTAAAATCGTGTTAATAGAGACACAAGTCGTTCCCTGAATATAACTTGATATAATAGTTTTGTGTCATGCAAAAATTCAACATAATAATATTAAGTATACAAATGCAGTGTAAAACAGTGTATATAGTGCACCTGTCACTTACTATATACTAAGGGACCGTCTCAGATTGTCGAAGAAGTTCAAAAAGCGAAATTTATTCGTTTAGGGGGGGAGGGGGTTTGACCTCCATTCAATTAGTGAACTTCACTTTCGCACTTTTATTTTGTGATCACAAGTTTTCGTGTTTTATTTTAAATTAAAGAAAAAAATGCACACTCGTGCCAACAACTTTGTAACTGTTTCCATCTCGTTCATTCCCCAAACACAATTTACCGATAGTAACATTGTATCCTAAACCTTTCATTCATCAAATTATTCAAAGACAAAAAGTATCATTTTTTAAAATGGGCTATCTATAAGCGTCTGCTCTAACCACTAGATTTCTTTATTCTCAATTGTTATGCACCAGGGTTATGCACCTGATCATTCGGATAGTTTTCAATCGGATTCGAACCCACAACATACGGCATCAGTCGCCTAGCTGGGAGGTCACAGACAGAACCAGTCGGCTAAATCTCCACTCCCAAAAAAGAGTGGTTCAATAGCCGGCTAAGTTGTTACATTTTTCTGACTGAGACCGCTCAACACGTTGTAGAGTTCGTGAAGCACTCACGCACGCATGCTCACTATCATACATCGCACATACACACTTTATCGAAGCGAAGAAACGAATTTCATCGCTTTTAACTGGGCGAACGATAACCTCGGGGACAATTCTGTCCACCAGCAGTGTTACCTACCCAGGGTAGAAAATTCGGATCATAGTCGTTTTAATATGATTGAACTTGCCTGGGCCCCCATGTCGAAGTTTCTTGCCGGAGTGACTCCAGCTATATGTCTACCTGGTGAGGAAAAACCACCATGTAAACAGACTGATATAACCGAAGCCCAAATTCTCTGTAAGGAATCAAAGCAACTGTCTGCGACAACGCAATCAAACAGTCAATGCATACTGGAACGGCCAGAACTGGACCGGGTTTCCTATATAACGAGTGAGGGATATCCTTATATGGGTAAATCGCCTGAACCGTATGACGATTACTCGGATGTTACTGCATTTGCAAGTGCTGGCATTAGGGCATTGCAGACCAAGCCTCGGTTTGTTTAATGTTGTAATGTGGCAAGGGGAATATGTCTTTAGTAGCTATAGCAAAATGCAACATTGTACTCTCAGGCAGACATAAACATTTCACACTTTTGAAGTTTCGTTTAGGGGGAGGGGGGAGGGGGTTTTGATCTAAACGAAGAAATTTCGTTTCTTGAACTTCTGCGACAATCTGAGACGGTCCCTAAGTTTAATAACATTTAGTGGTCGCGCCAGCAGCTAAGTGATTACGCATGCGCAGGTTCTATATACTGTTTGAGTACTGGAAGTGCAGCCGACTAAAATCACTGGCGCCGCCATGTGTTTTGAGTGCTAGTAGCGAAACAATTACGAAACATGCAATGTATTGGTTTTTTACTGCTCATTAATAAAATATATCGAAATCAGTAGTCGATCTGTATTATTAGCTAGCCCATTTAACATGTTATGTGATTGGCAATGGAGGTCAACTGGGGTCATCTACCAACTGCTAAAGCACGTACAAGGCAGTTGACAATACACATTCAGATAGTCCCCAACTCAAAGTAGACAGTAACAGTTTATGGTTCGAATATTATGACACAATCGAAATTAAAAAAACTAAAGGAACCACAAATACACACGTACAGGCCTCACTTTTTCATCACTTTCTGCTGCGATATCATTCGTTTGCTGTGATATTTATCATGAGAGCAATGCTATGTATGGAAAGAGTTTTGAAGTACTAAAATTATATTATATATTGTATTATATATGTATTATAAATTAAAACAGATAATGTCCAAGTAGACGCATCGAAATGTCGAGAACGTTTAATATGTGAATACTTCTCGGAAGCAAAGCATGTATATCGATTATCTTTGTCAAAAATGAATGGGTTTGGAATAGGAAGCAAATTTTTTACCAGATGAGTAATATTAGAACAGTTGAAGATTAATATATTAGGCTATCTAAGGGCAAGAGTTGCTATCTTTGGATGTAATGCATACGTTCTGAGCATTGGTACTCATGCAAATATCATTCTACACTATCAAGAACGTTTGCTACATGTCCCCAGTGGTGTAAAAAATTGTTTTCATGTCGCATGTAGTCGCAAAATATAATAAAAAATGTCTTCTTTCGTTAACTTTCAGATTCAGTGCCGTTACTTGCTTCCGCAAGACGATGTTATTGTGATCCAAAGTCAAGTTAAACATGGTAAGAACCAATCATTCTAAACTTCCTCAGGTTAGGACGAGCATGTATTTCCCTTTGATCAAACCATAGACCCTCAAGAAAAACTAGGGTCTATGATTAAACACACCTCGTATTTATTTCACAACAAGTCTAAATATGCAATGTCGCGCGTTAAGGTAGAATGCGCCTCAAAAGTGAAAGACTTAAACCTTTGATCAAACTTTCCTCAATGAATCTTTCAACCATTATCTGTCAAAATCAAAAATAAAAATCGGGGATCACTCTGCAAATTTTGGTACTAGAGAAACAAATAACCCAAGATTTACCGATATTTGAAATTCAAAATGGGCGTGATTGCTGTGTAAACTCTATGAGGTAAAAGTAAATTTTGGATTTTCGGAAAACTAAGACGGTGAATGTTTTTCTTTCTCCAAGAACTTTAAAATTAGCCCCCACAAGTGGAAGATCAGAAAAAATGGTTGAAATGTTAGGGTCCGAATATCTGTCCCCATCGCGCGTTCTACCTTAAATGTATAACGGTGGTACACAATAAGCTGAAAGTCAAATTTTCATAAAATACCACTGAGTCATTTTACACTAAAGAGTACCTGTCGTTTGGTGTAGAAATTGGCTATGGTGAGACAGAGCAGAAGTCATGACCTTACTTTAAGGTCACTGAGGCGCTTGACCTAAAATGACGTCATCTCTATTTGTGTCTCATATGACTGCTGTCGCAATAGTTCCTAAACAAATACATCCACACTAAGTGTTTTGCAACGTACGAGCTGCAGCCAACTAAAAGAACGATAGTACGGACAAGTAAATCGTCAAAGACATGTATCAAACGGCAGGACACCAACGGTAGAGAAACAGACCAAATGACAATGTGACTCGAGAGGCGAGATATTACCTGGTCTTGTCTATGACCGAGTTTTGGGTTGTCATTGTCTATCTTTCATATGGCTCTTTCGTTCGCAAACTGGTAAATCATCATGATTGTTAAGTAAATAGTTCGACCTCTTGTACTGACACTGTAAGTGCTAGTGTGAATGACAATGTCCAATCAAAAAAGAGTATGAGAATGACACAATCTTCGGGAAAGCCCCACATACATGTGTCTGATGGAAATTTAAATATCTCACTTTAATACACGTGTCGCGTACACGGGCCTTGACGTAACGGTTGCATAACACGTAACAATAATTTGATAATCTAGATATTCCGTTGTATTTCTGACGCAATTTCCCGTAAAAATTGCCAACAGTACCTTTATACTTAAGAGTAATGCTCAAATGATGATATTTGCACCGGTGAAAAAGAAGACTGCACAACTCCTAAAAGACTTACATGTGCAATTTGCCTGCACCATGGCAGGCTACCCAAAGTGCCTCTTTCAGGAGCATCTTGATGATAAATTTGTGTGTGAAAAGTGTCAAGGGGTATTATGCGAACCAGTACAAACATTCTGTGGGCATCGATACTGCAATAACTGCTTTGAAAAGATGATGAAGTAAGTATACCTACGGAAATATTGTCAAAGATATTATACCAGTTTAATTCTCCACCGTTTGCATATAGAAAGGTAACAAAGTGTCATGCCTAATAGACATCCAATCTCTTATCAAGATTCTTTTAAATCTAGCATAACTGACATCTTCTACGGCCATTTCAAAATTACTATTACGCATTACAATAATCCATTTTGCGCAAAATTACACTTTGGAGGTCAGTGTCACATTTTGTTTTCTCACTGCGATTTAGAAATTCCCGATCAACACACCAGTATTTTCCCTCTCTCAACCAGCACAACATGCCCGTGGCCTTTCCCCTGACACATGTTGTTCATTGAGATTACCCAACATGATCGTTTGCTATCGAACACCAACTCTCCCAAAACGGAGAATAATGGCCCTTGCCCGCCCCGTTTATCCCCCGAAAAAGTTGCTCGCTCGATAAACTATAAAATAGTGTCCCTTTGGTAACTCACCTATTGA
>LD345475.1:445608-460999 GCA_001465055.1 Ptychodera flava
TTAAAATTCCATTTCGTATTCTAGGGATCCCAAGGCTTCTGAAAAATACAGGTTTGTTATCCTGTGGGGGGGGTGCACGTAGACCCCCTCTAGCCCACGGACTATACGTTTCTAGTTATTTATGACAGTTTGCTAAAAATTAATCATTGGGTTCTGAAGGGTTACTATAAATAATACAGTGCTTAGAAAGCACATTCAAGGTCGAAATTTGATTCAATTGTAAAGTAAATGGTCATGTAAACCGATAAAATAATGAAATTTGCCCATATTTCGGCTGTCATTCTGTGATTTAAGAGTGAAATAATGGTTGGCCTAATAATGTCATGGATTGATTACATTTTTACAATTTACATGTAAGCCAGGCCTATTTTTTCATGCCATACCATTCGTTTTATGAGGCTAACTATTAGGCAGTGGCGCGAAGCTGTTGATTTCGATATATGGCGCGACCAATCGTCTTCACGTTTTGTGTCTATTTAGACAGGGGTTATTTATGAACATTAGGTCTTCCACATTATGAAAACTACTATAACAAGTGTTAAAGCTATTGCCAAACCTAAGCGTTGAGACACTAAGATCTCACTCATATACGAGGTACGTCCTACTCTCTCAATGAACCAGGCATTTAATACATTTAGTATGGGCGATTGGTATTTTGTTCACTTTTCGTGCCGAGTACTTAAGTATTTCGATGTGTCAGGCAAAAACACGTCAGTAACACTATTGTGCATACGTATGAATTGGGATATCAAGTAGGTCAAAGTAGGTCATATGCTGACTCATTATTTCCGTTCAAGTGTTCAAAGCAGGCGCTTTAGAACTGTTTCATGACTTCTTTATAACGTAGAATGGACACCCAAAGAAATTTTCCGCAACTCTCTAGGCCTATCACGTAGATTGCACTCTAAGAAATTTTCCACAGCGATAATTGTTAGAATTGATGAATTTATTCTGCTGATTATTTAGTTCACAGGGTGACTAATTCTAGCCGTAAGATTGAAAAAGGGAAAAAACTGTGATGCAGATGCTATAATATAATATAATACTGATATAAAACCGATGCATTTGGGTATTTGTGTTCATTGGAGAACGTACAGCGTATGCTTCTTCGATCATGCAGAAGAACTAATACAGGCAATGGCAGACTTACCGAAAATGCTGCTTCTAATCTCTCCTAGTGAAAAATTCTTATGCCAAAAATGCAAGAATGTCTTACGTGAACCGGTCCAGACAGCCTGTGGGCATAGGTATTGCAGGAGGTGCCTTGAAGATGTGCTTACGTAAGTTTTCTATGTATCAGTAAAGGAAAAATAGTGAATTAGTGATCACCTTAGGAGATACGGGGTATGTGAAGAGACCAGAGAGAGTTCGATTAACTTCTCACTGAAGGCTGATCTCCGTCTATCCTGTAGATGAAGTCTCAATCTGATTATCTCACATGCCTTGGCTTTCGGTCCATACTAAACTTGCATTACCTGTTGTTGACGACACTGATGAGAAAAATGCCTACTCACCAGGACACGACTGACCCGCTTGAAAAAATGTGAGTGGAGTCAGCTTGCCTTGCCGTAGTATTATATAGCATGACGGAACTGACCTTTGTAGTTTGAGCTCAATGCCTGGCAACGCCGACATGCAAATAATAATCCCTCTATGCTGCCACGAACATCTACCAAAAACTCCTGTGCCTGGCGACATTCCACAACCGAACGAACGTAAAATCAAACAAAGAAAACTAGTTTTGAAAATGTGAAGGCAAGGCCTACGCGAACAGCAGTGTATTACATACTAGGAAAACGTTCTACCGGGTCACGTAGATGACCCCGACATGTCTGCACACGATACCAGCTGTTCTTTTGTTATGTTAATTTGTGGCGTCCTATTTTTCTCAGTGTGGATTCATGAATTTTGAAAATGTGCAATTATGTATTTTATGAACAATTAAAAATATCTTAATATACAATAGAGAATAAATATATACCACCTGATTAAAATGAAAATTTGATGGAAGAATGTAAAGAATGTATCACAAAAGACCCACAATGACGTATTTTGCTGATCCTGCATTCTTTTTGCTGACTCAATGGAAACTACTGCATTTTATGTGCTGACTGATTGGAAATATGTTATAAGATCATTTCGACTCGGAGAGGTAACACTAGCCATGGCGGGCCTCCCGAAAAATTTGTTAGTAAATTCACCAAATGAAAAATTCTTATGCCGTAAATGTCATAACGTCTTGTGTGAACCCGTCCAAACCTACTGCGGGCACAGGTACTGCATGAAATGCTTTGAAGACATGTAAGTTTTCAGTTTTATTGATGGAAAAGATAGTTTATTATACAATTCATAAACTCTTTGCTTACTGTAACAGTGCATGGATATAGTTTAATGAACTCTTTCATGGGAAAGTTGTTCTCTAAATCTGAAATAGTCTTCGCTAACACGCCACATGCTCATTCCGTGTCGCGATTCGCCAGACTACGTCACGTGACGAGAAAATAGATACTTGTTACAACTGGATTGACAAGAGTGACGTCAGAGGATATTTTTGAAAAGCTATTTCTCGAGGGAAATGGTTTGATCAAATTTGGAAAAGTGCCCGGTCACGTGACCGTAGTGTCGTCTGAAGCTGTCAAACAAAGGCGGGTGACTAGAATGTGATGTACGCTCGGGATGAGCGACGAACTTTTCTCTAAAACAGATAGATTTTCCATTCAAACAGCATAGGAACTTGAGCAACTCATCGACGAAAATGATTCAAGTGCAACCAAGGATGTTGCTAGGTATGCTTAGAATATTTTTGGAAGAAAGTGGCACCATACTCTAACCGCTGTGGAAATATCGTCGAGTAGGCCTAAACTTGTCACAATCGCTTGTTGCGGTGCAAAACATCAAAACGCATTAAAAACTATAACATAATACATCTGGTCTTGTGTGTCTGGTGTGTTATAAAACACCTATAACCTGGTCTGTATTCGGGCTATAGCGACTGTTTATTACACCTCGTGACCGTGTGTTACCAGAAACACATCGCTATACCCGTCGGCCTACGGCCTCGGGAATAGCGATGTGTTTCTAGTAACACACAGCCCCTCGGGGTAATAAACGGGCACTACAGCCCTAAAGACCAGGAAATTGGTGTTTATTATTTCAATATGAAGGATTGCATGGGTTAACACGGGTTCTCATTGCGTTCAGGTCGAGAGTACTAAATGTGACAATTACGAAACCCCGTTGTTGTACATATATTTTTGAATATTCCTTCAATATTCCCATATGGAACCATATACAAATAGGATGTAGTGTACTGTAAATTAAATAGTGATGACAAAGAACATGCAAAACCTAAAATAGCTGATGGGACATTAATTTAGGGTGTGCAATATTAAAAGGAAGATTGTACATGAAACCAAAGCAGGAGTTCAATTACTGTAAAACATTATGAAGGAAGTTGCTACTTTGGTGGTCACACATTTTTATGCGTGAAGATATTAATAGTCGCGCCAGCGGCTTACTGACTACGCATGCGCATATTCATAATATCCTATGCGAGTGCTGGAAGTGTACCCTACTTTCATGGGTGCCGCCATGTTTTTTGAGTACTCGTAAATAAACAAATACGAAACGTGCAAATTATTATCTTATAACATGCCATTTATAAAATACATCTCTCTTATTAGCCAGTAAGTATTATTAACCACCTTGTCGCTGATGCAATATCACGCATAAAAAGTAGAAAAAGGGAGAAAACTTGTGCATAAGAACGGGGCATACACAAAGAATGCTGGGATTGAATTTTAGAAAAGCGCCCCCTGTGTCAATAACTAGATTCAAACATTGCCAGTTTTTAGACAGAACGCTATAGTTTTCAGCTTGCAAGTGGAAGGTGGGCTGTGCCGCTACCATTGCTATGATAATAATGGCATAATGTGTCCCTTGTTTGACTCAATAGGCTGTTTTCATGGTAAAAATTGCCAATTTTGTCCAACATTTTTACACATTACAGAAAATCTATACCAGCATGATGCTGCAGGGTTTGACGTCGTGTACGTATGTGAATTTCATCAGAGGAAAACTGGGCATAGTTGTCATACAAACGTATATGAAGTAACAATTAATCTATTTTATCGTGAATCAATACAAATAACATTGCCAATATTAACCGCTGGCGCGACACCAAGGGCTGAGCCCTATATAATATTATTCTATACTCTCTATGGGAACTGAACAAACTAATTACATAAACTTCGATTCTAGAGGTAAGTTTCATGCCTGAATTGATTTAAGGGGAAGTTGTGGTCCTAACATCGATCAAGCAGACAACTAATGATTCTCATATTTCACCATCCAGGGAAGGTTCCAGCAATGTCTGTATCGCCTGTGAAAGAGAAGGTGTACTGGATTCTTTGATCAGCTTTGATGAGGTAATAACAACATTCAGTCATTCTTTGTAATATTGTTCGTATATGTAGCTGACAGCCAAGAAACGAGAAAAACGGAATCTACAGGTATAATTTTGATAAAGTCACCAGCGAACTTTTTTGCCACTCAGTAAAGAATGTTGCGACATCAAGTGATACAACGCACACCGTTTGCTTTGTGATCAGTGTGAACTGTAGTTGCTAACAACAGGATTCACGTGAAGGCTTTGACTTTCACAACAATATTAACGATGGCGATTCTTACACTGAAGCTTGCCACGAAGAGGCTGTATCTTACTCTTGAAATACAATAGGATCTTACTTTAAGGATTTTTCAAACATTCTGTTCTGCAGATGTACAACGACAGAGCAATACGAAGAGAACTCAACGAACAGAGAGTGCGATGCCTGAACAAAGGATGTGGATGGACTGGATTCTTCAGGGACTATGAAAATGTAAGTATAATCATTCAAAATTGGCCAGTGTTTTGCGCACTTGCCAAAGTGAATTAATTAACATTTCAGTTACTTCCATGACTTACATAAAGACAGCATAAATGGAACTTTTGACCGTTTTCTTCGATGGGTTAACGAATCTGACGGTATGAAAATCTGATTCCCTAAAGTAATGATATTGTTGAAAGCAAGAATTATTAACAGGAGATTAAATTTATCGTCACCTTTAGCATATTGGAAGCTGTCCCTACGAGATGATATCTTGCATCAAAAGAGGCTGCAACGATAAATTCCTGAGGGAACATCTAGCTGAACATCTTGACAAGCAATGTCCCATGCGAGTGTTAGCTTGTCCCCACTGTAAAGAGGAAATCACTCACGCGGAGCAGGAGGTAAGGCGATTTCGGACGCACGCGCTGTTGCAATCGATCTGATTGAATTCCGATGTAGAGCTGCATTGGTCTTTTATGCTGTCATGTTGTGGTCTCTATTGCCGCGGTCTTTCCCTCAAGATCACGAAATCAGAGACTATCTCATGATAATGTATAAAGACAGACCCATCACTACTACATGGGACTTTAATTGGGCTGTGCTGCTAATATCGAAATAAGAGTTCGTATGTATTCGTCATTGTTCATCGCAGCGTGGCTCAAACATGCACTCAGAAAGAAACTCATCCTTTCACAAGTATTGAAAATTCGTCTCTCCTCGGTGCGCCGACTAAGTTTGAATTAGTAATCACGTATAATACTCTACAGCTTGTGACTCCGAAATTTAAAATACGAATGCCAATGAGTATTAGAGTGCACTTAATGATATAATTATAACCAATACTTTTCTTTGCAGAGTCACTTCAGTCAGTGTCCCAGTTATCCAGTACAATGTCAATTCTGCGAAAGAAGATTGCCACGACAACAGGTACGGTATGGCGTTCCGTTCTTCATGTTTGCTAAGAGAAATTTCCAAGGCTTTTAATTTCCCTGAATTTGAAATGCTAGGAAAATCAAAACTTAGAAAACAAGGCGACGGAAGACTCTTTCAAGAGGTCAACGGTCTCTTTATCCTTCGTATACCCCTATCAGTTTGCTAATCATGAAATCATTTTCTTTCTTTCCAATGTAGATAAACCAACATGTAGATCCTCACAAGGGCGACTGTGAAAGAAAATTAGAACACTGTGAATTTCAGGAAGTCGGTTGCACTGCAATGGTAAGTCCCGGTGATACATATTTACACATAGCGATGTATTATGTTATCTACTAATAACTATTACAAATAATTTAATTTTAAGATGTTATAATATTAACACTTAAAAGAATATAAGGCGACTAGGCGAGGAAGAAAAATTGAATTGTTTTTCTGAATCAACTCTTCTGCATTAGCCGATTTGGATTTGTTTTGTTGAAATTGAGGCAGATATAAACTTCCGCATTGCAATTGTTTTACTTTTAGGTGTTTTTTCCGTAAATATTTTACAGTTTTTTTGTTTTCCACTGGGAGCATTCTGTCGATACTGCCTGTAAATGTAATGCTTCTATTATCAAGGACAGTTTACAAAATCTGGCTCCAAGTCATCAGTAAGAATGTAACTGGAGGAGATTTTGCTTACAAAATAAAATGAGGAACTAGCAAGGATTTTGTTTTTCTCTAGCCCAGATATGTTCTTTCCAAATGGATGGAGGAAGCACAGTTTTGAATGCATTCGTATTATTTTCACACATATAGAGTTTAGCTACGACATCATCATTAAACGCAGGTAAGGTGATCTTACAGGGTAACAAGGTCTGTCACACTGACCGCTATCGTGCTCCGGACCGTCATAAATGTGTGTCTAAACATATACCTTAAAACTTACCTTTTAAAGGTGCCGAAGACGAAAATGGCTGATCATAGAAGCGGTTCCTTGGGAAACCACCTTCTCATGTTGATGCAAACCATTATTCCATTCCTGGGGATGATAAAAACAATGGATAGCGATTCCAAAGATGTAAGACAACTAAAATCGGCCGTTGAACATCAAGGAAATAAGATTTCTGAAATAGAGGATGAAAGGAAGAAGCTTGAGCAGTTTGTGAAGGAAGTGGTGACCTTGAAGAATGACAATAACAATGACAATAAAAGTGTATGCCAAGAACACAGGAGCACAATAGAAAAACTGGAACATCTTCTAAAGGAACTGAAAAATTCGTTCGTAATTCTCGGCACCAAAGTGTCCACCAGTGAAGGCGTTATCGCTGTTCTCAATACTCAGCTAGAACAGATAACAGACATGGTACAGTCATTGCAGAAGAAACACTCAAAAGACAAAGAGATCATTGAAAGTTTCGAAAGGAAAATAAAAGCTCAAGACAGAATCATCGCTACCAAAGATGTCGCCTTGGCCGAACAGGATATCAGAATTCAAGCTTTAGAAATGTCTTCTTATGACGGTGTCTTGGTTTGGAAGATCTCCGACTTCACTCGTAAACGAAACGATGCAATCAGCGGACGAACTACATCCATCTACTCTCCATGTTTCTATACAAGTCGCCATGGTTACAAGATGTGTGCTCGAGTTTACCTGAATGGAGATGGGATGGGCAAGGGTAATCACGTGTCACTGTTCTTTGTCATCATGAAGGGACCCTTTGATGCTCTTCTTCGCTGGCCATTCAGACAGAAGGTCACCTTCATGTGGCTGGACCAGAACAACAGAGAACACGTCATCGATGCATTCAGACCTGATCCTACTTCGACTTCTTTTCAAAGACCACAGAACGATTTGAACATTGCCAGTGGATGTCCCCTCTTTTTGCCATTAGCGATGTTAGATAGTCCACGTCATGCCTACCTGAAAGATGACGTCGCATTCATTAAGATCTTTGTAGATATTTCTGATTTGAGCTAAGGAAGTGAACTCAAATTATAGGGAGATAGCCGGCGGTTTGTTTCAGTTGTTCACATGTGTTCGGCAAGTTGGTTTCTTTTATCTGTTAAATATGTGAAGTGTCCTATGACTCTATGTTCCCACAGCATGGTTCCAAGCGTGGGATATAAATCGAGCTTTAAACAACGATAAAGATGTCGGTATATTTGGCCTTCCCAGAATTCCTAAGGTATATATTAAATGGAATCGTTCACAGGTTGCCAAGGCAACAGTTTGAAATTACGGAAACTTACTCTAAACCTGACATTTGAACAAAAACAACCACCGGTTATCGCCCTGTAAGATCAGTGCAGTTCCTTAGTTCAGACTATTGAGTAATTGGGTGTAAAGCTACATTTTAAACGAGAGGATTGCAAGGTATTAAGATGCCTATTGAAATTATTGAACAGGTTGGATCTGTTGTGAGCCTTCAGTTTTAGACTGGGTCAACGTGCATGATTCCTAGCCCTAAAGTTAAAAATAAGTTAGTGGTTACAGTTTAATAGCAATCGAAATGAGAGTTATGTTTTGTTAAACTCAAATACAGAGATAGGTTAAATAACATTTGTTCAGAATTACATATTTCAACGGTAGTAATGGTGTGTTGATTGTTTAATTGATTGATTAACTGTTTGCTTTTTGATAACAAAATGTACTTAAAAGTACATTTTCAGTCCCGTGATGAGCTATCGTGTCTTTTTAAGGAGAAGTGAGTGAAACTAGCTATATTTTCACACACATGTCCTTGACAATGATCATTAAAGAAACTGAACGGTGGAGTTGTATTTGCCATTTTCCATTTCTAACTGCAGAATTAATCTTAATAATATAACAATATTTAGCTGTTTATTGGCCTTACATGCCTAACTATCTACACGTTACTTGTATATTTTGCCAAACTCATCATATTAGGAGGACTTTGGACAAATAAAAATCGCA
The DNA here is from genome assembly GCA_001465055.1 of Ptychodera flava. NCBI lineage: Eukaryota > Metazoa > Hemichordata > Enteropneusta > Ptychoderidae > Ptychodera > Ptychodera flava. Next base: position 454,333 of record LD345475.1, read on the forward strand.
TATATGGTAGATTTAGGAACTAATCACAATTGTGAATTAAGGACAAAGAGGTTAAAAAACTTAAATATGCATTAGCCGTTTGCTTTTAACTGTTTATGTGGCAAAACGTGCTCCTTTCGTTATTATCATTACAAAGGTTATGATATTTTTAAATTTATAACTTTATTACTGAACTTTCTACAAATTTACAAAATTTCAATCTAAGCAAGATAAACAACAATTAATGTCGTCAGTATACTTACGTAGAACAAGATTGGTATATCACGCCGTAATCTGATAGTCTAGCTGAAAACGTTTCTCAATAATGGTGGAACTTTTTTAATTCGTCAGTAAAATTTATCTAAATTTGAAATCTTGGATAGTTCCCTTTTACTCTTATATTTAATTTTTTATATTTAATATTTAATTTTATCAGTAATATTTTGAAAGCCAACTATGTATTGACGTTAGAGTAGATTTAGCCTAAGGTACAGATATTCGAACCCTCAAATTTGTTCAATACTTTTCCAGTCTACCGCTTGTAGGGGCTCATTATAAAGCTGTTGGAGCAAGGAAAAATTTCATCGCCTGAGTTTTTCCAAATCAGAGATATTATTTTCCCCATAAAGTTAACACACTAACAGGGATGGCGGCCATTTTGAATGTGAAATATCGATAAATATTGGAAATTTGTTTATCTAGTACCAAACTTTGCACGATGCCCCTCCCCCGATTGTTATTATTGATTTAATAAAAGAAGATGGTTCAAAGTTTCGTTGAGGAAATTTTGGGCAAAACTTTAAGTCTTTCACTTACAAGGCGTATACAGCCTTAACATGATATACTGCAGTAATTATACAAAGTAATTATACGTATCTTTCATTTTATGTGCTTTTTTCGAGTACACATTTACAGTCATTTTATATGTTTCGCCTGTTACTGATTTGCTAAAATTTTTGTACTTCATTATATTTACATTTTGTTGAGGAGAATCTGTCAGTGTGTCATTTACAGCTTATGATATAAACACTTTTACATATATAGAGAGAGAGGGGGATTACAGTGATCGATGCGGAAAGCAGAGCGTTTTAAATAATAACACAAATTACTTCAAGTACAAAGTAACAATATCTGTTACTTAAGTTTCATGCATGCTGCAATCCTGTCTGATGATTGCAGGATGCATGAAACTTAAGTAATAGATATTATTACTTTGTACTTGAAGTAACTTATTATTTTGTGTTATTATATATATGCATGATACTTAAGAAACTTACGTAACATATATTATTACTTTGTACTTGAAGTAATTTGTGCTATATATATATGTATATAAAAATAAATATATATATATAATATATATGGTTATTTTAAAATATATTCAAACTGCTTTAAATCAGATGAGCATAGCAAAGTATTATTAACATAGCGATAAACTCGATTTAGCGTCGTGTGGCGATTGTCATCATGAGGTAACTACAGCTGCCGCATGCATCAGAATTGTCGCACACGAGACGATGTGATTATATGCATTTACATAATTTAACATTACTATCACTGCGTTTATATTTGTATTGTGTATAAGGATATGTTTTAATGTAGTCAATCATACTTTTGCTGTTGCAGATAGACAATGAATCTTTATGATATACAGGGAGATACTATGTGACTTATGTTCGAAGCATGACAGAAATATACCTTTCACAAAATTAAAAAAACTACAAACCAAGTTAGTAGACTGTATGTAACAATGTTATCATTGATATATATTTACAGTACTATTTGATGATCGATACATTAATTTTGTTTTCCTGGTTTTTTTTCTGTTTTATTCGAGTTTATATGCAGTTCTTTTTATTATCATCATTCAAAGTGACTGGTAGAGACGTCAATACACAACTTTGCCTGTTGTGATTTCAGCTATTTTATTATTTGTTCTGTCACAATTCCTTGCCAAATAATCAATAAAAACATCTATACGATGACTGCTTGTGTTTTATTTCACAGTGAGTCGCAATATGCTGTCATGAGCCACGGCTGTCCTCTTTAAATTGGCTCGGTTATTATTTTGTGAACCTCGGCAACGTTGATTTGTCATCCAGAAACCAATTTGCAAGTAGGCCCTACTTCAAAGTTTAGTGTGCTGCTATCAATATACCTCTTTGTATTATAAATATCTGTGATTTTCTGCCTTGTGTCAGTGTACTGCCTTTGCCGAGTAGTGAATAAGTTTCAAAAAAGCTGAGCCACAAACTGTAGTCGCATGACACATTTACTCTAGTTGGATCCAACATCAGTGGCCCAGTAAAAATAACAATTCCACTCGGAATCACGAGATAGCGAGAAACCAACAGCACAGTCACATTGACATGGCGTGTTTGCTATATAGTTGTCACACTCAATGATGTCATTGCTTTATATGTCAACAAGGGGGTTCCCCCTGAATACGCCTTTCATCAGCAGATCAGCACTTCATTGTGGTGGTTATCTGAGCTGTGACTCATGAACACGTACCTGGTGTCGTTGAAGGGTGAAAGTAGTTTTCCAAGGAACATTTTCCAAGTACCTGAACCTTCCAGGTCAACATTCCACGTGTACACGTGTACATGCAGCTAGTATTATAATGTTACATTTTAGCTGTCACCTAGTCACAAATTTCAAGATGTAGATTCCATCTGTCCCGAGTCAATAAGGGTTAGGCAAACTACACGTTAAACATAACTATTTCTCTTTGTCGACGACTTGTGTCTAGATATAATTTGTCCTATTCCTATATGGAATATGGAATGTCAAAGGAGTGCATGTTATACTCAGAGGTGGCAAATACAGGGTAAAAACTAAACTCTGACAAAAATACTGTATATACTTGGTCATAAATTCCTCATTTTCTGGCTTTTAAAATAGAACTCCTGAATCATTTATAAAACCATGGTAACGCCATAAATGCAGATCTGCTTCATCCTTCACTACAGGCTTAACATTTTTGACAGGATGGGGATCCATACACTTAAAGTTGAGTATGCATGTACGTGTCCGAAAGAGGGCGGCATGAACTAGCCTCCAATATCTGCCTGTATCAAAATCAAATCATAACTACATGCATATCATTTATGAACCACCTTTCATGAAAAATCTATGCAGACTAGACAGCAGCTTCTTTAGAAGTGTACGAAACATAGCTTAATGTAGTGCTGGCATAGTTACTGTAATCATGTCTATTGAAAATTTAAAGTGATATATTAAGAATACTTGTATATTGACTCGTGTTAATTTGAAACTACTTATCGCTGTGCATTTCACTATAGGTATTTGTTGATGTACTTTTTGCTTAAAACAGATTATCAACTTTTAAGAAAATGGCATTTGACTTCATTAAATTACATTAAATACTGAATAGATCATATTTTAATAAAAGTTATGAATTTGTCATGTAAACTACATCATGCTATCGGTCGCTGACAGATTTAGCGATACTCGGAACGTTGATTATAAAAAAAATGCGAAAAAGATGACGCTGCCTTTAACACACATAAAATGAGTATTTGTCTTTTGAAGCTACTCAAATTCGAACTCTGACTTTTTTCTCTCCGAAGTAGGCAAAAGTCCCTTGATAAAATATTCCCTGCCTCTAAAATGCAGTTTCATGCTGCTCTCCAAAGGTCATGAAGTGGGCACTGTGCGTGCGTAATGTCTTATCTAATTGTTCATAACTGCATTCTCATCGTAAACGGAATTCATTTATCAATTATGCTGTACATAACGGATTATGTCGACCAGGCTAATACTTTGCATATCAACATCATTAAGAAAGAAAAATAAGGGGATGTTTTTATTGAACAAAAAATAATGAATGCGTTGAAAGTTGCTGTGTTTTTTTCCCTTTTTAGAATTGCGTAAGTGGTTATGGTGTATGTACAATGCACGCTTTCTGTGTACACCCGCGAAATAATTTATTGATATACAGAGGCAATGGATTCTGATTGTGTATTTTTGTTTAGTAAGAGAAAAAACAGACGTTTTCTCTGTTATCGTACGTATAAGCACTTGGCAATAATTACATAGGGTTGCACAGCGTGGTCGAAAGAAAGACTTTTCTTTTTTCAGACAACCAAGAATCTGGTGTAAAGTGAAAGCTATCATTCATTTCTGCAGGCGCGATTACATATGCAAGCTTATTACAAGTCTGTGCTTATCTGTTAAGACGGATATATATTGGCTAACATCAAGTGGATGAGTGAAAATATTGAAACGATGGCAGATATGATGGAATTATAATGCGTTGTTGCCTTTGTTTGGTTTATTTAAGGATGAACGAGCGGTACGCGCACGTGGAATTTGTTACTTACCATAGGATTACATTGAGAATTGCTGGGAAAGCAACTTCTGCTATTGTCATTTTCATGAAAATATGCACAAAGCTCAGTCAAAATAGATAAATGATAATGATCAAATAAAATTATATCCCCGCGCTAAATTTTGAGATAAACGGCATTGAATTATTTCGCCCATAGAAAATGTATTGGTGAAAAAATGCTGACTTGGCATTTTTTCTCATAAATGTTAAAATTCATTGTCTTGTATCTCACAAACGAACCCGGTAAAAAAAAAACAAAGAAAAGTCCAAATATTGACAATTTAGAGAAATGACATTACTACTCAGTTTTACCGCTCGTACATCCTTAACACAAGGCAAAACAAGTACAATAAAGTTTGTCCATTGCTATTTGCAAGTAGTGTAAGGCTGATTTTGACCGTACCATACTTTGAAGAACGGAACGAAAACATATTTGAACAAGTTGCAAGTTGGCGGCAAGACTGGGAAATCCCCTCCAGGTACCCTGGTAACGTGACGTCAGACATGTAATACAGTCCCGCAGATAGTCGTTCGCCCTCGCCGAAACACTTGGATTTCTCATTCATGACGGCAAAATGTCCAACTTTGCCATGGTGAATAACTAAAGAGAATTGTGCCAGTGGATACACAATGCAGAAATTGTGACGCGGCAAAGTAAATACTACATGTACGACTAGACTTAAAGGTAAGAGTGTCCTTTGAGCATGTGAGTGGGCATGTGACGATCTTATGTGGTGGTGTGTCATTGTATTGTAAACACACCTACATGTACAAGTAGCAGGCTTGAATTCCGGCAAACAACGAGGTCATTATAGTTTCCCCAAGCTTGAATCCACTGTCGGGACTTTAAGGCAGATATTGAAAGTCAAATGGTCGTGACGGTGACCTTAAATTTACGTTCATGAGCACGGCTTCAATGGAAGGTGAACAAGGAAGTAAAATTGTAAGGTCATCAGCGAGCTCCTACTAGCATGGGGTTACCTCCATGATCATAGTAAGCAAAAACCCGTCCTTACGCACTGAGGAATACATGCACTTATATTGTCCGATCAGTTGCACTGGTTATGACATAAGTACACAACTCCATGCTAATGTTTATTCGCGAGGAAGGTAGATAATATACATACCACAGATCCATGGTAGACTCGCACACGCGTCCTGAATTTAATGTTTGAATGGACATTGAATTAGTTGTTAAAGCTTCTCCTGTGTTGGAACCAGTTCAGCTCTTTCGCTATGTAGAAATGAAACCACTGCACATTCTGTACATTTTGTGATAAGAATGTAGTGGAGGGTGAATGCCACTTTATAGTTCAATGCCAACCCGGCGGTGGCAGTCCCCGGGTTGGTGGGTACCAATGCTTGTTACCCAAGTTTGAAAAGTACCCCCTTTCCTAGAATATTTCTGAGAAAAACACCCCCTATTTGTGGCAAATCTGGGAGAAATTAGCTGTAAAAAACATACCCTTATTTTCGAAGTCTAGGAGGTTAGTATGTTGACTTCCAGGGTTGACCCTGGAGGTTGACTTTGTATACATGTACATACATCACAAGTGTTTGTCCTCACCTGATTTTAGTCACATTCATACACAATCATCTTCCTTATCCGTTTGGATATGGAGTTCTCTGCTGGCTCCTGAGTGACAATACACCTCCCATCATTTACTGTCCCTCGTGTTTCTAAGATTGAGTGTCCTAGGGAGATTATGAAAGGACTACCCCTAATCTCGGAGGTTACTCTGAAAAAGTACCCCTTTTTCTCGATTTCACGGACCTAGAATCTCCGAGATGACCGAAGAAAAACACCCCCTTTTCCGTGAATTTGGTAACACGCATGGGTAACCACCAACCCGGGGACTGCCACCACCGGGAATGCCAACAAGGTACATGTAAGCCACACGTACATCACATACGTTCGCGCTTCTGGCACACATCTAGCTCCGCGAGCCTAGGGTGTTTACCAGGTCAGGACCCTCCCTTAAAGCAAACAGACTGCGTTGCGCCGACCTAATTACACCAAGCCGTGCAACAGAACGATGGCATTCATTTGAACTCTGATCCAGTTACGTGGACTTACAATAATATCGCATCTTCCACAGACACAGACACACAGACACAGACACAGACAGACAGACAGACACAGACAGACACACAGAGACAGACACAGAGAGAGAGAGAGAGAGAGACACACACACACACACATATATATATATATATATAAAATATATATATAATATATATATACATATATACATACATACATATATATATATATATATATATATATATATATATATATATATATATATATATATATATATATATATATATATA
>LD345475.1:462446-479002 GCA_001465055.1 Ptychodera flava
ACATGTCGCCACTCCAGCAAATTTCTCCTCAAGAATTTTGTTACCTGACTGTTATTCATGAGACAGACAAATCATCACCACCTGTCATTCCCCATTCTTTTTTCCATCGCCATTCAACTTCAGGCTCATTTGCATATTCAGTCCAGTACAACGCATAATTTCTGTTGAGCACCACGTTCTTGTTCAATAGGCTACGGTATCTGATGAGTGTAGGTTCTACCTACACGAAACTGACCAGTAATACAACGCCTACCTTGAAACTGCCTTAGTTCCCGTTAACACTACACTATATATATATATATATATATATATATATATATATATATATATATATATATATATATATATATATATATATATATATATATATCTGGATACATTCTGGATACAAAAAAACTAAACACCCATGGGAATAATGGTTTCAACCAAAGACAGTAGACCATTTGGATCATGTGACATCACATGACAGGACAACAGAGTAATGAAATGGACAGGGCCTACTGAAGCAGCCCAGCAAAGACTGGGCGAAACGTCTTGGCCAGGAACATCTTCCAATTTACTACCATAGACAAAAAACTGCCATATATATATATATATATATATATATATATATATATATATATATATATATATATATATATATATATATATATGCACAGATGTCATTTAGGGAAATTTCAGTGCTCGATGCTAAAAGCAGAGCGTTAGAAATAATAACACATATCACTTCAAGTACAAAGTAATTATCTTTAAGTTTCATTGCTAGGTGCATGAAACTTAAGTAACTGATACAACTACTTTGTATATATATATATATATATATATATAGATATATAGATATATATATATATAATATCTGTGTACAGAAATGTCTGTCGCTTTTAATGACCAGATGTTAGCTGAAAATGCCAACGTGTTGAAGTATGTGTTTGGATAGTCTATACATTGATACTTTTGTCTGACATTCAGTTAGCCACGAGTTTTGAACTTCACTGAAATTTGCTATAATCAACGTCACAAGAAATATCTTTCGCGTATAGCTTCAAAAATTGTTGAAAGTTTAAAAATTAGCAAATTAGATGAAATGGCGATGCTAATTTTTGTCACTGCTGCCATATCATCGTATCATCACATTATGTAGAAAATCTTTGGTAATGTCCTTCAAGTTTTATATGCCAAGGTTTGAATGCTCTTAATATGCAAATTATAAATAAGCTGACACCATAATACAACATATCTAAATTCTCAAAAATGATTTGTAGGAATGGATTGAAAACTTTCAACCCAAATGCAAGTGGTCAGATTTTCTATGTAATTCTGTTCGCATAATTCAATTAGTGTTTCACCAAGGTCTGTTTCAGCGTTGACAAAAGTAGCAATGTTGATTTTTTTGTCATCTGTTTAAGTCAAACAGTTTTATTCTCCTTCCAGTTGAATTTAAACAGTCTACAGGTTCCCACATATTAAGCTCATTCAGGTTTGTTCAAATGAAAATTTGCGACATGGTATCTCCTGTGACATATTGCTTGGTCATGGCGTAAAATGTCCTTGACCGTCTGAGCATTTTAAGATGAGCCCCCCGGTCTTCTTGACATACTCATCTTCAGATTTGTTTACATTATGACAAAGCTGGCGATGGTCACACATGCCCTATCTAATCGCATTCACATCTGATACAGCTCAGGAAATATGATCAGTTTGGAGTCAAATAATCTAGCTGTTCACAAGCCACACACCGTGACCCGTGTACCTACGCCAATTATGAGTAAAATTGGAGAAAGCTGCATTATCACTAATTTTCTCACCTCACCGCTGACGCTTACCTGGAGTCATGTTGAGTTGAAGATATCTTTATTAAACAACAAATCCAACTTTGAAGACTATTCTGCTACTCTATGGATTGCTGAAATAGTAATTCTCCATTTTAAAAAAAGTTCGTTGACTCTCATTGTTTTTTTTTTTACACTGGTCCTTTAACTCCTGACTGTTATACATATTATTCTTTTCAGAATATATTCACACATGAGTGATCAGAAATAATGGCTACGGGTGTCACTGTGCGTCCTAGACACATTACATCAGCCAGAAGTCGGCGGAACATTACGAGTATTGACTTAAGGAATGCGGGGCTGTATGAAGAGTTCGAAGCACGGGGTATCGATGGCAACAGGTCGTCCATGGCATTACTGCTAAGAGAGTTGAGACCAGGTCCAACCCTCAATGTAATGGAAGCGGCAAAGAAGGTCACTGAAACCTTGTACAAACCCATTATCAGCGCAGGAGATTACAAAAGTCGAGAGTCCTTTGCGGAAACACTTGCGATGCTTGGTGGCGGTACAGTACTTGCAAACATTCTTACAGCGCTGATGAAGAAGCAGAGTCCTTCAAATGAAGAGGTGTTTGCGATTGGTATTCTCTGCTGTACGTGCAGCGAATATGCTACTCTGAGCCCCGAATTGTGCCTGCAGTTTGGACGAGCTGGGCTTGTCGACGACTTACTGAAAGACGCTGAGAAGTACACAACTGCTCAAAATCCTAATAAGGTAAGGAAACAGATTCTTTCATTGTCATTACTATAATATACATCGAGTATTTCGATGTTGTACCATGTACGCACATTAATTAATATTTGACGCACAAACAAGTGCGGTTTGGTCGGGTTGTCGGATGGAATGAAATGTCTCATTATGCATGGATCGGTCATTCAGTCTGTTACAAAGTTATTTGACTCGTTGGTCGGTTGGCTGATGGCTGGTTGGTTGGTTGGTTCAATTTTAATAATAAGTATTTTTATTTTGCCTTCGTAGCCTCATTACACCTCGGTCCTATGGCTCTTACTCAGCTGTTCTCGAGTCGCTGGAAACGAGAGCAGTTTCCGCGATCTTCGAGCTGCCAATCGACTGCGCTGGTTTATTGAATGTACAGATCTAGACATGGCCATGTTGTCCCTATTCACCTTGGCATACGTTTACCAAGACGCAGGACCGAACATCCCGGAAAAGCTAGCAGAGCACATCATTGTCCGTCTGAAGAGCGCCTTTGAGTCCAGCCATCACGTCCGATCGGGAGAGCCGAACTTAACCGTCACTGACATCATCTCAGGACTCTGCAAGGTGGCTCGGAATGGAATATCTAATTTGACGTTGACTGACCAGAACATTCTCTCTGCGCTTCTTCCAATTCTGGAACAAGGGGATCACGCCGAGAAGGCATGCGTCATCGAGCTTCTTGATGAATTGGCGTCGACCGAGAAAAACAGAAAGGAGATATTACAGGCGACTTGCCGAATTCTTTTCCAAATTTCGAAAAGTGGTGAAGGTGATCTGCCGGCAAAGGCAGACAGTGTCATATACAAGCTTTTGGCGTGTTCAGAGAACACATCAGCAGGTAGTGTAGCCACACATTGCAGAATACAGGGAAAGTTAGCCGACATTATCTAATTTTAAACTCTTAAGAATTTACTAGCGACACATATGATGAAACCAAAGCTAATGAATAAAGCAAGAGCATTCGATAGAAAACCAGCAATAAACTTGTTATAGCTTCTGGACGCGTGTGACCTTTTTTTAAAAAAAATCTGTGTTTTTCTGGTCTCCTGCCCTTCTGCTGCTGGCTGGGCTGCTTGCATGAGCAGCGCAGCCAGCGGCAGAAATGGGGTAGGGGACCACACTGATTCCTTGACTCTCTCCAGACATCTCCCGTACACAATTACAAACATATCGTTTACGTACATTGATTTTGTTCAATATCCTAATGATGCTACACGTTTTAAAGTTATGCTCAGTGATTCTGTGACGCCACTACTTCCCCATTCCCTATTTCTCGATCAAATAAAACGGACGGAATCTGCCGGGACTATATTGTAAGTTAAACATACAGCTAATTGCATTCACTGTTTTCCTTCAAGGAAATGGAGGATGTGGACGGCATGGGAGAAGCACGTTCAGTGGCAAGGAAAGGCATCGAAGTACCGATACATATGGACAAGAAACCGGAGCAAGTTTGACAAGAAGCCTGCAAATAAAAACTCAAAATATACACGGAGGACACGTTGTGAATGGCGATAATAATACCTTAACCATAAACTATTTAACTTGCCCTAGCTGCGGCCAACAACCAGGTTGGTTTTTTTTTACTCACACGTCCATTAGTTTAAGTTAAGCCTAAGTATTTGGAATAAGCGGATACTACCATTGTGCCATGAGCACGTGATTACAAGAAGATTTAAAGGCTGTAAAGACACTGCGCAAGTGTCAGAGGTCTGAGTTACACTGCACTGCTCTGTGTGTTTGTGTCTGTGATCAGCGTTTTCCGTGGAAATTTGTCAAATTTGGTTTACCATCATTATGCTTTCCTTGGTAGCTCAGAGTCTTGTCGCCTATGTTCTCTCGAGTATGTATGTATGTATGTATGTATGTATGTATGTATGTATGTATGTATGTATGTATGTATGTATGTATGTATGTATGTATTTATGTATGTATGTATGTATGTATGTATGTATGTATGTATGTATGTATGTATGTATTTATGTATGTATGTATGTATGCATGTAGGTATGTATGATCCATCCCACTACAATCTTATCTGTGATCGATCGTTATCTATACTTGTGGTTCAGTGTCTCTCTTTCATGTCTGTGTGACTTCCCTACCTGTCCGTGTCCCTAATTCACTGCCAGCGTACAGACTTTAAGTCTATCTGCCTGCTATAACGTTATCAGTCAGAGTCAGATTATCTTTCCGTTTGTGTGATTTTTTCCTCTTCATACTCCAATGCGTTTATTTAGTGTTTAGGTGGTTAGCCATGGACCGTTGCTACCCAGATATTACTCAATCATCATGAATGGGGCAGGGTGCCGATTAGGTACAGAGTTAAGATAAGTGTGCGCAGGATATACACCCAGTGGTTAACTGTCAAATTGATTTTTTTTTCAGATACGTACTCCAAATCATCTACATTGCCACCGCCTTACAGAGAAACCTGACGCTTTCAGCCAAACCACGGGGAACTCTGACCAAATACAACACTGTAAACCCATCCCTCGAAGTCAATCATCGCGATGCTGATGATGCAGACAGCAAGCTCTCTCTGAAATGGTTTATTTAGTGTTACTTTTCAAGGATACATCATTTCTTAAAATACGGCAAAACATAGATATCATATGGAGCTTCTGTAGGCCTTGATTTATGCGTAAGGGGACCGTAGTTATATGTCACAAGGGTTGTACGAATCGGTGAATTATTTTGCCAAAACCAATTTGATGACGGACGAACGATACTACTTCCATATTTTTTTTTACCTGAACTGAACTGAAAAGATTTTCCGATTAAATGATGAACACAAAACTCAATATCATAAACATATTACGATTTCGTTTACTCTACTAACTAAAAGACGAATTCATTAAGAGAAAAACTTCCATTTCAAACGTGTTTTATCCGATTATGCACGCGACGCTTCAACGATAGAAGAATCAATACGGTACTATATTGTCAGAAATAAAGTTGTGTGCAGAAAGCCACTCTCTACAGTATAAAGAAATGCAAGAATGGACTACATACACTCAAGGACACTCGTAAAGTGTCTTTTTCAAATGTCTGTTCTTTACAAGAGACCAAATTCTCTAAGTCTCTTGAATAAATGCCAGCTGTATAGCACAGAGGACGGGAAACTAAAGCATTATCGGGATTCAAGATAAAAAAATTTCGTGAATTATTGTTTTACCTTAGTCGTGACGACCGAAATATTTCATAATGTGAATATTGAAAATATATTTTTAAAAGTGTTTTTATGAAAGAAGACATATATAGTGTGTGATATTAAGCAGGGCATGAAATATAAAATCAGAATTATTACACAATTATTGAACGCTGTGATAATATAGCGCGCTTGTATGTTGAATATTTCATTCGTTATTGGGAAGTTCTATTTGCTTAACAACACCACAGTCTCAAACTATTACCAAATAATTCTCGTTGTCTGACATCATAGGGATAACAACACAGGACGTAAGCTTATTTGGTGATTTTTAAGATCAAACTTTTCTTTATAGACGCCAACAGTAACAGTAACGTGTTCAGCTCCTGTGTCGTAACGTTGTGTTTTTATTGTAAGTTCAAGTTCTTATACTTCAACTTTTCTGGCTGGTAGCAGCTGGTCTGCTCGCCAGTGTACAAAAAGTTGTTTGAATAAATGGTGATTGCCAAAGAGAAATTATGAAGACTGGTGTAGTTCTGGTATTTATAGGTGATGATATGATGTACACCCTGAGTTCCAGTGTGACTTGCGACCACGCACGTGACGACATCACGATGAGGGGAAGGAAACCGATAATAGCACTTTATTTGGTAAGGCTTGGAGATCTAAGATTTAAAAATGTTCACAGTGGTGCTGTTCATAGTGCAACTGAAGTAGAGACTGTTCAAAGTGGAGACAGGGTTTCTGCAATGCATAATGTAGGATTTTCGGAGGGGGGCTGATGTTCAACATTATGTTGAACTATCTCCCATTCATGAGGCAATTTGAATCGACTGAAACGATGTATCAAATCACTTCACCAATCGCCAAATCTAACATTGAGAGCAACTGTATTCTTATCATTGACTAGCTTTTGATTTCTACATTGTTGTGCTAATACAAGATCGAAAGAATTTATGGTGTATAAGAAGTCCAATGCTTAATGCCGACATTATTATGGCAACATATTACGGTTTTCATATTATTGATAATACGTACGTGTTTTTACATAAATACGTACGTACGTACGTACGTACGTACATACATACATACATACATACATACATACATACATACACATACATACATACATACATACATACATACATACATACATACATACGCACTAACGCACGCACGTACGTATGTACGTACGTACGTATGTACGTACGTATGTATGTATGTATGTATGTATGTATGTATGTATGTATGTATGTATGTATGTATGTATGTATACAAGCACCTGTATTTGAGTACAAGCCATGACTATTCTTCACTTCGAAGTTTCGACGAGTTATCCCGGTGATCATCAGAAAAATAGTTCAACTCTACTGGTTCATTTTAATATGAGTTCCCAACGGAGGATGCATTCTTTCCCACGAGTCCAAGAAGTTAACTGATGAAAACAGGGAAAAAATTACTTCTGGCTGCATGAAGATGATGCTTAGATTAAGAAATTCCACGATAAGTGACTCCCCATACTCTCCATTTAAACGCAGAACAATTATGCGAATGCTGCTGGAAAATTGGAATGCCTCTCGGGGAGATTGGTCGTTTAAATTACCTATTTAGACAGGCCGTGTCCAAAGTGCTATAGGCATAATGAAGGACGGAAACAACATCACGACATCGGTACCAGAAACGGTGATTTGGGGATTAACACTGAGCTATTAGAACATGCACTTGAGATATCAACAGCAAACATCATTAAACAGAGGACAAGTCCATGGTCTGTATTGTTCACGGTGCAATGTGGCGAGTTAAATAAATGCTACTTATGTCTGGCGGAAGTCATCATAATCCCTACCAACAGATCAAAATCGACTTCCACTTCGTCATTGTCTGTAGAAGTGCAACCCTCTTTCCCAATCGAAGAAACAAACTCCCGATGAACTCGGCATGGTTGAATAAATGCTGCCATGCAATCAGTCTACAAGTCAGAAGTAAAAAGCTGACCAGTGTATCGCTTACACCTGTTTAAAGTGTTTATTTCTGACTTTTCCTTCCCCACAAAATATCTTTATGTATACTATCTGTAATGAACTTTGAAACCATTCAATGACAGCACGATCTTCTACTTCCACATATATTATATATTACTTCAAATGCAAATAACAGGATTAGGAGGAATATCGCCGTGGCTCAGTCTACAATTTCCATCTAAACTGCCGGATACACAAAAACAGATACAGATTGCATAATATAATACCCCCCTCTCTCTCTCTCTCTCTCTCTCTCTCTCACACACACACACACACACACACACACACAGACCGACACACACACACACACACACACAAGTTCTCGTCCAGCAGAAAAATTTAATATTGCGTCGTTGAAACCGAAAATCCAATTACGATGGCTTTCCTTGAATAGCAACAAGACTATCTAAGTCCATAAAGTGTAAGCTCCATGTGTTCTGGTGTAACAGACAGAGTGTTGACCTCAGAGGCTTAACTGTTACTCACATATGGCACAATCTTTGTCGGTTGCCAAATGCATTCATTCATAACAACTGCTGTTCATCGTTATTAGTGAGCACGCCCTCACTCGATTCTTCACCCACCGTGTTAAACTCGATACGGTTCGCCGCAAGCTTTGATCATACCCCGTCCTGGTACCATGTCTGGACGCTCTCTCCGAGCGAAGCAATCGTACAGTTCTCGTCCGGTTCAAACACCTGTTGTCGAAATCTTGGAATCCTATTCCTTTGCTTGCCTTTATTCTGAACTGAAGGGCTGGGCAGAGCCACCGATTACTTCGCGTACATGTATCGGAATCTCCCTGACCACACTTGCACAGAGAATCAGCTATACATAACACGCCCGTAAGTATGCCATACAGTCAGCTTGTTCTGTGTGTTGTATCGTTGTTGTGATAGCTACTCTTGGTATTGCGACCTATCAAAGACACCAGCGCGCAAACAATGATTACGTCACTGTGACAATGATGTTCACAATAACAACACACGTTTCTTCAACAAGAGTATACTTTGAGTTAAATTTTATTTGTGCGTTCCGTTACCAGGTATACTTATAGCAATCGGCATGTCGGTACACTTTTGGGCTACAAGGCAAATTCTCCTTATATTTTCAGAATGTGTTCATGCAAGCCATTCTCAACTATCTCTTACCGCATATTCGTTTTGCGAATTATTTTTTTAAACTTCTGCGACAGTCAGTGACGGTCCTCTCACATAAGTTCGACACCACGACCAACTTCTCAAAATGCCGATATGAAGTCGATTTCTTCTCTCGTCGTATATATTGACTGTGTTATGTAAAATTGGCTGTACATCTGTAAGAAGTGTCGGTCGGTAACTTAAGATATGATTGTTTTGTTTGCGGAAGGAACAGCTAACAGACGTACAAATATACGCACATCCGGAGAGTGTGTTTTTTTCAGCGTGTGGTGAGGGGGTTTCATCGATGGGACCACTATATGTAGGCGCTCACATTGCGTAGACCACGTGACAGTACGTGATAGTAGGGCTGATACTGTATATATGCTAGTCTGTTCTGGAGGTCAGGGTCTCATCGAGGGCTGGATCCTTTTTCACGTCAGGTACTCTGTCAGTCAAAATCGGTTGAGCAATACACGTTATCCGAAGGCGAGTCGCTCCGACGAAGGTAGGTGTAGGTATACGAACAGAAAACAAAGGTTTTACGACATTTTTTCGAACAGCTTTTTCAGAGATGTGTCATAAGCTTACGACTGTGTCAGATGCGCCCACTGAATTTCTACTTCCTGCTTTGTTGTTACCTCGCGGAAAGTGTAGAGGTTAAGAAAGTAAAATGCTGTAGGTACACAGAATATTATTCTGTACACGTAGTAAGTTGAACTTTGCCTGGCAATCTTTGGTAATTGCGAAGAAATGGAGTTTCGCCTCAAGCAGCTAGTAAGTATGGTATTTTGGTTTATATATTTAAGGAGAAGTCCAACTCCATTATGCGGAAGTGCAGCTTATGATAGCTCCTACAGGTGGTTTAATTTGGTTTGTTCTCCGTTGCCAGACCGTTAATCCGGGGGTACTGAGCAAGCACAACGGCAGTATACTGGGGTCTTGTGTTTATGTGTGTGTACGTATGTACATGTTCAATGTGTATATGCGTGTACGTGTGTGTGTATCAGGCTTACTACGACGAGAACTTGCAGTGAAAGTGATCCCCTATCCTTTTACACAGTTCACTGCGTTCTATGTAAGAGGGCCGGGTCATGTTTGGCGTTCGGGCTGTCGCTGCCACTGTCGCTAATGCTACCGGGCCTGCCACTAGATCTCGGGCAGGGAGGGGACGGTAGCAAGGGGCTGAGATTCACACAGTGTGGTTACGTGGGGGAACACCTCAAGTTCAGCCTCGTCAATTCACGTTCTGACCCGACAAGGAAATGGTTTAAAACTCTATGCGCTACACTGTGTCTTAATTTGCGCTCAGGGAAGTACTAGTGATTTTACACGGTCCCTCCACAGAACAGATGCATTGCAAATTAGTATTCAGTGAAAGCGTTCGGTGACAGTGCAGAAAGCTAACGTCTCTTTGTCTGGATTCTATTTTAAGTTCCCAGTCCTTCAGTAGAACCGCGCACAGACAATATGCACAGAGCGGTTTGTGTATTTTGATTTTGGTGGCGGTGGTTGTAGAACGTACATACCCGACCATCTCGCTGGACACGAGCGGGCCTCACTCACAAAACATGTAAACCGAGAAAGAACAGGAATTTTCCTTGTCTAAAAATAGAAATAAGAGTGTCAGATAAATGACCTAGAACTAGTACAAGCTAATCTTGAAGATATCATATCAAGACTTGTTTAGATTTATGTAAATCACATACGTACACATAAATAATTACATATAATAGTTTTCCGTTTCAGTACCAGCCTGTACACTCAGCGTGCGATCTATTTGCTTTGTAGACCTCACGGCGATTGAGTTGAGGTTGGAGTCGCGGTGCAGTCATTCACGGAGGTAGCCTTATTTAAAGCACTGACCCGACAAGTAAAGTGCCAGGTCATATCAATTGATCAATGCTGAATTTGTTTCCGATGATAGGGCTTCTATAAATATGGTAGATAGGTTGATGGCTTTTACTATTACTTATTTGGCCAGTAACTCTAACTTTTCATAATTTTGTCATTATTTTTATTCATGTACGTCAATTGCAAGTTCTTGTTCTGCTTCCACAAGTACGTTGAAACATCCACTAATTATAGCTTGTCGACAAAGCGTCTGTATGTGTAAAAAGCACGTGCACTGTTGATGTTTACATTTGTATTCTGGTCTGGACCAGAATTCACTTGTCAACAACAGCCATGTAGTCTGTACGTTGAAGCTGAGTTAACAAGCTGAATGCTGTGAGAAGAACAATAAATTATGGTTGACATTCACAAAAATATTGAAAAAATCATCAATAAGAGTTACTGATCTACTACCCAAAGAAACAGGTAGGAATTGGCAATATGATATATGCTAAACACATTTAGGATGCGTATATTTGAAATTAAGAGTCGGGTTGTAGGAAACAATTTGGGGGAGGGCATATACCAAACTGAACCAAATTTCCCATGCTAGACTAAATACCACTTCATGACTGGATCTAAACAAACGCTAGCTCTGAACTGTGAACCATTTATTAGTCTTGAATTAACAAATGCATTTGAACTTCCAACACGATTCTAATTTGGGAAAATTGGATCTTCATATTTTTCACATTTCTGAAAAAAGTGTTAGGTGTCCTATAGCTGAATATTGTAATATTACAAATTACTCATAAAAATAAGTGTATAACTTAAAAAGAAAAGCAGATTAGCTTACATTAGCAGATTCAACCGACCTTACTTCACCATCCAATTATTCAAAATTAGTTCCAATCGTCATGTCATCACGTTTTTAAAGCGGCATTTGTGCTCTTGTTTGAAAATATTTCTGTTTGGGACTCTTCAGGTCTTTTTGCGTTTTTCTCTTGCTTTATTTATGGTGTGAGGGTCTGCAAATTTTAAGCCGCCCATGAAATGCAGACATTGATCCCAAGACTATTTATCACATGATCGGAACTAATTTGGGATAATTGGATGGTGAACTAATGTCTGTTTAATCTGCAAATGTAAGCTCATCTGATTTCCTTTTTAAGTTACACCTTGTTTTCACGAGTATTTTGTAATATTGCAACATTCAGCTGTAGGGCACCCGAGACTTTCAAGAAATTTGAAAAAGATGGAGATCCAATTATCCCAAACTAGTTCCCATCGTGTTTTATTTCAAATACGATTCCAATTCATCAAGTGTACAATGTGACCATGCCCTCCAAATTATTTCTCTGATTAAATTGAACACATAATATCAAACTTTGTGACTTACAGGGGAAAGGGAAACCGTCTTCGGAACTGAGCATGTGCGAGTTTCTTGATTACAAACAATGTATTTCGTGCAAGATATCTGGATGTACCTTATCATCATAGCCGCAATATTTAAATTATACGATGTATATTATGATAGAAATGTTTTTACTTTCATCAATCACCATCGTACCTTGGATACAGTGTTTACATTGGTCGTATGGGTCCCATATGCCCTTTGAGCGCAGTTCCAACGACTGTATCCCTTTAAGTGCCCCCAGTCAGATAGCGTTGTATGTTTAACATACCGCGAAATTGGCTGCAAATCACTATTATTGCCAAACAACTCGTAATGTTAGCCCTTTTCAGGGGAGATGAACAAATAAAAGTAGAAAAATGTCTGCGACGGCCAAGAAATTCTTAATTGGAGTACACCAAGAGACAAAATCAACGTGCAATAGGTTTCTTGATATGGGAGACATGTTTGATTTTAACGACACCGGCAAAAGTGCTCACAATTGGTTATCCTGATGGAATGGCTAAAAATAAATTTGGCATGTGCTCCAAAAAATTATGAGAGCAGATTTTCGCTGTCATTTGGAAAAAAACCAAACTACAAATATATTTATAAAAGTTGGAAGCTTTTGGAGAAGACTTTTCAAGGTAAACCTGAGAAATAAACATTATGTATGCAAATTGTTCGCTGATTTCATTACAGATATTGTCAACTGCTGGGGTAGTAATCACTCCCTCCTTATCATTTCAAACCTACACTGATTTATTTAAACTACTTGCTATACTTCTCGCCATTTCAGGGCCAGTGATGTGATAGTTGTAACCTCCATAAATGTAATAATCTCCACAAATGTAATATCAACCACAATTGTAATAAAATCACCCACAAATGTAATAAAACTGTCA
Source organism: Ptychodera flava (assembly GCA_001465055.1). Classification (NCBI taxonomy): domain Eukaryota; kingdom Metazoa; phylum Hemichordata; class Enteropneusta; family Ptychoderidae; genus Ptychodera; species Ptychodera flava. The sequence goes on from LD345475.1 coordinate 475,438, forward strand.
ACCATTAATGTAACAACACATATGTAATAAAACTGTCAACCATTAATGTAACAACCCGCAACCACAAATGTAATAAATAAATTAGCCATAAATGTAATAAAACTCAACCATAAATGTAATAAACTTGAACTTGCATATGTGATCATTTCTTTATCATTGCCCTTAGTAAATAATAACTTTAATAAGACTAGTGTAATGTTATTGCATACTTTCCTGAAAGAAGGTTTCCTTTCCGAAACACAGAATAGAATACTTTGAGAACACTATCAGAAAACGGCGAGGTACCGATCAAACCGTTAGATAATGGAAGTGGAACAGCAGTTCTAGAAACTGATAATGACATAAGGAAGTGTCAAAATAACTCGTCAACCAGTGATATCACACAAAGTTTATGACAGATGACTCATAACAAATAACAGAGAAATATATAAAATTAGACATCCTAGCATCCCCAGTGAAGGAACAAACTTCAAGTGGGACAACATAGGAATACAGACAATCTATCGATTATTACACACAATTTATCCACTGAAGACGAATTGGAGGCGACTGATTAAGAAAGTACGGCAATTTTCGAAAAAATAGCGTTAAATGAACGTATTGTTATACATTCTCCTCCACTCTGGTGTAGAGACTGCACTGACACTCAGATTACAGCTGTATCTCGCCATGGCCAGTCAGTTCTTACACAAAACAGCGAAACGTAAAATACACTTTCAAATATACAAAACACACTAAATGCAAACAATTAAGAAATAAATAATGTGTGGAATTGCTTTCCTTATCACGTAGATACATATTTAAGGGCTAATTCCTCAATTGCAACGACAAAATAGATTTATTACATTTATGGTTTGACAAGTATTACATTTATGGGTGATTTTTTTATTACATTTATGGTTACCATTTATTACAATTGTGGTTGGTGTTTTTATTACATGAATAGTTGATGTTTGTTGCATTTATGGGTGATATTACAATTATGGTAGCACTTTATTACAATTATGGTTGTTACATTTATGGAGATTATTACATTTATGGAGAGGTTACAATAGTGACGTCAGTGGCAAGTGTCGACCCCTGATTAGTTATCCCAAAAGCAAGAGCTTTTACGGTTTGCTGTTTGTTTACTAGCACCATGGAGGTAATTTGCCTCCATGCTAGCACTGATGTGAATAGAATACTGTTTTGATTTGTTCACAGACTTGTATTGCGCAATAGAAGCATGTTCTGTTTCAATGGTGTAAACTTGGAAGTTCGATTTTGCTGTTATTGCCAAAGATCCTTACAAATCTTTATGTGTAAAGTAAGACACCTGCCTGTTGTTAATTTGACACCCCCTCCTCTATCCCACACCTGTTTTGTAAAACTCGGAACTTGGAAGCGATGACACAATTTTCTGACAAACCCCGGGCACAGACAAGTAAACCTCGGCCTCGTAGCATATATGGATGAACTTTATTCCAAGTCATGGTAGGCTTAGGATGCGTTCACAAATAACGATTAGGGGGGCTAGAGGAATCGTGATTGAAATCTAATTTTTTTTCAGATCCCCCCTCAATACCCTAAAAACTTTTTAAATGCCCCCTCTATATGATCAAAATTTTTCAAGTCCCCCCAACGATCACAAGCCCGCATATTTGTAAAGGATGTACGCGTAGAAAAAATAAACACGTATTGTGCCGTTCCGCTCGCAGGTGTTCAACACTACTTATTAGCAGTTTGTAAAGTAATATTCCTAAGGCAAGTTCTTAAATTGATTCATTTTAACGCATCGGTGAACTTTTTGGATTTATCGGTCTAAGCCAACTTGAGTTAATCCAACTCTGGTGAGGTTAATTGCTCCTGCCGAAAAGCACACATAATTACGCTCATGAGAGAGTAGGCAAATTGTGAATTCTGGCTAATTGCCATATTGTAAAAAAACTGAGCAAAGTGACATACCAAAAATTTGTTTCAAAAGTACAAGACATATATGAATTAGATGCTACTCAAACTTGACAATACTGGAAGTTTAAAATATTCCATCAGATAAATGTTTTAATCTCTGAAATTTTGGGTGTAATAATGGCAACTTTAGTCACATATTTTTTCATTTAGTCTTTACTATTCAGAGTTTTACTTTTGTATTTTTTATGACAAGAATGTGAAAATTTAGAAAATCAAGCATGTTGACCCCATCATTTTTCTCCAATATTTGATTATTCTCATATGCCAGAATTCAAAAATTCCCGATATTTTTTCCAGTCAAGTCTCCTTGTCTTCCATGTGTTACTCTCTGGCCTGATCTTGTGTACAAGTATGTTTCACTGTAATGAGCGTCATTTGACCCAAACTCTTTCTTCAACTACCATGTACATCAGGGTCAGAGCTATCTCTGTCACTGCTCAGGTATGCAGTGACAGTGATACTGCAGTAGCAGGGCGGTACATGACAGTGACACTGCCCGTAAGGAGTAGCTGTATTAACTTTGTGATAATTTTGGCAATATTTTTTTCAGGTTTATACAACTATGTTCTTCTTCTACTCCCTACAGCATGTTGAACTGTCCAGTATTCAGCTTGCTATCACAGCCTGTGTATGTGTACCATGCATTTGTATCACTGACAACTGACTGTCAGTCTGGACTCTAATTACATTATCACTTAATACATATTTATACAGGTTTTGTCGACAAACTGAATATTGTGTGTTTGAGCATGATGTAGGGAGACAGCAAGAAACTGTTGTTGATAAATTGCATAGAAATATTGCAAAAATCATCAACAGTTGCAGCTTCTGCCCTGTTGCTACGCTCAAGTTTGGTTTTTTACAACAAATCACACATGATTAGATTTTTTCGAGATACAAGTAATGAAATGTGGCAAATTTTTATTTTTTTTATTTATTTATTTGCACAAAATGATACATAAAACACCACAAAATGAACAAAATTGTGCATGGATTACACAGAAAAGTCGAAAGACTTATTTCCACTGTGGTCCATAAAATCTTGTGTTCTCTCTCAAAATGGTTCGAGATTTTTTAAAGCCCCAGTATTTGTAACTTTTAACCTTTTTTTATGTTCGAAATTACATATTATTCTCTTACATCCATCGTGAAATGTTGTTCAGTAAAGAAATAAGCCAAATTTGTGCTCCTGTAGTGACATACAAACGCTAAATATTGCCCGATCGAGTTGGATTGCCGCGCGGGTTTGTTGACAACTTGTAGGCTGTGCACGTGATCGAGAACGCCGATACTGATGACATCATCGAGCCTGCAACATTCCTGGGGCCTTGCCATGCCACGCGACACTGCGCATGGTCGCCGGCTGAATGACTTACGAATGGTTTTATTTTGTTCTTCTCCGTTCAAATACGTACTGCTACTGTGTTTCAGAGGCTACAGAACTTTGGCAGAAGAGGCTGACATTCAATTCTGATACAGTGTGCGTTATATACGGATTATTCAAACTGCAGTCGGCAGTGCACCCCCTGCAGTAGGTCACTCAGAACTCCGGGTACCGATGTAAAATCAAGACGACACTATATACACTTGGCTCACTTCTGTAGGCAAATACCTA
>LD345475.1:487506-508762 GCA_001465055.1 Ptychodera flava
ATATGCATGCTTGGACTATTTATTTTATCATACATCGCCGACGACACTGAACTTGACTTTCTGAAAGCGAGCGACCATGTGATGGAGCACATTCTAGGAATCCTAAAATCTGCTTTGACTTCGGCGACCCTGAAGGGCAGGTCATCCGCAGGGAACTTCGCCGCCGTTGAGGTAATGAAGAGTTTGATCAACCTAGCCAGAAACGACGACAACAAGTCCATCCTGGTGACCGGGGGAGTCACGCCCTTGCTGCTGCAGTTCATGCAGAGGGGACGAGCTGCGGAGAAGAAGTTTGCCACCTGTCTGCTGAGGGCGTTGCTGAAGTTGCATGGCAACAGGGCCGCGATCATCGAGACTGTGGGACTGGTCAATATGGTGAACGTACTCTGTAAGAGCGATGTGACCTCTGTGAAAGAGGCAGCAGAAGGCGTTATGATGGCCATCATGAGACCAGACAGCGCCATTGATAACCCAGGTAAGGCAAAAAAAAACATCTTGTCTTCGTACATTCGATATCCAACGCGTAAATACTCAAAATTTTGCAGCTGGTTATATTGTGGGCTGGGAGACCCGTCGCTCGAGGCCTAGGGCGCTGGAGGAGGAGGGGGATAGAGAGCGCCCTCAAGCGACGGATCTTCCAGTCTAGTTTGTTATATTTAGAAGGAAAATAAAAAGTTCACAACTCACGAGGATTTTATTAGATCAGAGCCATGTCTCGGGAAATGCACGTTAAGAAAGACATGGTTTGATCCGGGTTTTTACTAATATACACACCGTGAAATCTTTTCCGTTTTCCGTAAACGTGAAACGGGTATATCAAACATACACCTTCGTGTGTTATTTCCTCAACAGAATTCAACAAATGCCACATTTTTCACTAACAACACATGTGTTTTCACGAAAAGCACATGTGAATTTTGAACTACAGTTTGACATCCTCAGTGTGATTATAATGACATGAAGATAATTATGGCTGTATTGGTGCCATAGTACCACTGGAAAATCTCGTTTTGTACCAGATCTCAGTTTGTTCTGTGACCCTTAAGATCTGACAATTATAATTGAATATTAACGCCATAAGTATACGTATACAATCTGAGCTGAGAATGGAAACCACGTGGTCACCGTTGACCGAATATATGAGGTCGAAGGCAACAAGACGAAGTTTCCGCATGGAAAGTGCATTTGAATAACGATATTGGGGTTTTTTTGCTCACTATAACTGTTATGCATTCTAGCTTGTTGTGCTCTTGTTTCGATGAGATTGATCCCAGACCTTGATAGCCATACAAGTAGTATTTAGAAATATTCTGCAACAAGCTATAGACAGAAAACTAAATACCCGATTTAAAACAACAGAACGCTCGTTTGACAACTATCTATACTGTTAGAACATAAATATTTACATACTCATTCAAGGCATTTGCTTTACTATTGGGTATGTGATACATAAAATTATTACTTTGTATTGTGTAGGCTCGAGCAAGAAAGGACCCCAAGCCAAAGCTGACAATTCTAAGCGGTCGCATCACAGCATGGTGTTAACAGATCATCGACGCAGCGAGGAGTTCATCGTGCCGAGGTCCACCGCGATCCGCTCGCAGACGTTGGGCGGAGCCGTCAGAACCAACGGGGATCCAGTCAGAAACTCTGTAGACATAACGCACTGTGAGGTGATGTTCGAATGCGAGGACGGAGACTGATTGGGGTTGCCACAATCGCCGCACCGGGAGGACCAAGTTGTCATCGTGCCATCGAATGAGACCAAATTTGTAAAATCTAATTTTATTTTCTGACGTGTGATCAAGACAGAAGATTCTTATTTACTTGTATCGGCTTTAGAACATCTGTCGTGACTTCTCTCCCTATCAAGATTCGCTTAGTATGTTTGCAGAAACGTGGCTTTTGTGCAGTAGAATCCAAATTCATATTGTATATAGCTGGAACTTTTGATATCCTAGGTATTTTTGTATCATACATCAAACTAATATATATATACACTTTTTATAACCGTCAAATTTCAACAATAAACAGTACAAGAAAGGCTACACAAGGGGTGACCACCCAACCCCGTGGATGATATGTCCTAGCGTTTCCAATTTCGCCGGTTTTCCCGTTTATTGTTTCGTTCCCACAGCCAATTTGGCTTGCTTTACAAAAGCTAGCGCTTTGAAAAACGATGGCGAAATATTCCCGCGAGTCTTATTAAAATCTGACGAGCATACATTATAAAAACGGACACTGTCTCTGCAACTGCACTAGGACTGGTGAAGAAGTTACAACTACCATTACCAACGGTCAATTACACGTTAAAGGCTTAACATTCCTGTATGAAGGGAAAGAAATGAATCGGGAGCGTGTCTAGTCGACCACATGCCCCCGGGAGTAGCAGGACCGAGTGATCCAAGCATTGCCTCAGCATTGTCTGGATGTATGATTTTAGCAGACACTTCTCATTCTCTGTCAATATGCCCGCCTTGTACACAAAGCTAGTTATGCAGGGTCTCGGAAACTTTCAGCCAATTGATTGGCTTAAACTTATTCCGTAATCATTTCCAAACAGCCAATCAGCCACGCTATAGTCCTAGTTTCAGACTCCTGAATTGAACTTGATGTACATGTAGGTACATGTAATGACGATTTGCCAATCAGATATAACCGTCGTAACCGCTGCAGCGAGTACATATCAGAGCCATTTTTAGAAAAGTGTACCATATGATACGATAAGATACGATAAGAAATTTATATAGCGCCTGGCATCCATCAAAATGTTCACTGCCGCTTTACACAGTGTCCACATAGTGTCAAAAAGTAGGTCTTTAGAGTTGAAAACTTCAGAACATGATACAGAACGAATATAACCAGGCAGCCCATTCCACAACGTAAGAGCAGCATGTGAAAATGAACAATCGCCAATGTGTTTCAAAAAGAGTTATTTCACCGAAATTTACGTCACGTGACATTTGTCGTCAAAACTGCATCGAAATGGTGTTCAAAACGCAGCCATCCGATCCTCCTAGGGGTGTAGGCCTAAGGGTTAGCGAGGGCTCAAGGGTGTAACGTCCCCGTTGGTTATCAGCTTACGTGTCACGACTTCCATTATTAATCAGTTCAGATAACCTGTTCCCAACCTAACGTTCCTTTGCCAACAAGCGCAAATCAAAACTGCATATATAAATACACAGCTTGACAATCATTTAGAAGAACTGAAAACAGCCAAGATTTATCAAATAATTTTTCAGAAAGCTTTAATGTCATTTCACATCGTGTACACGGTATTATCATACAGTCAAATGTTGTCCTCATTATTATACACCTGGTACTAACAGGGTGCACTCTGTTAGTGTATTATGACAAAACACACTGCCCGGCGACAAACTTTTCTTTCTCTTTATTTTGTTTGTTTGTTTGCATGGTTTTGGCTTTGTTATAAGTGGCGTCCTACACCGAAAATCGAAACACTTTTTAACACGGGCCATGCATGCATGGCCGCAGACGGTGGTAAAACTACCGATATACCTTGTTCCACGTGTTCTGTTGATAATCACAGGCTGCAACGTGTCCTCAAGTGACCCTTTACCGGTGACATACAACGCATAAATGCGACTGTCGGTTTATTTCTTTAAGGCTGTGTAGCTATAAATTACAAAAAAATACTTACAGTTTTGTAAGTAACATGTTAATATTCTACACTGCCCTATAGCGAAAAATTGAACACTGTCATGGTAGACACTTTGTGTTTTTTCGGGATTTGTATCAGAACTTTGAAAGCCACTTTGGTCTACTAAATGAGCAAGTGTGAACTCCGAAACTTGCAAGATTTGATTTAGTTGCAATCACTCTGTGTATATGTAATATGTAAATTGCAGTCACGGCATTCGAGAGTTGAGAGAGCTCTTGGTCAAGCAGTCGAACATTAATTCTTCTTTGAAAGACTTCAAAGACTTCACAGACTTCTGCATTGCAATATTTTGACAGCCCATGTAGGAAAATCTTAAATCTTTCTCCCTTTCCAGAGACTGTAACTGACTGATACCATGGTAAAAACAAAGCATAGTAATGCCAAAACATTCAATCAAAGCTCTTTAATAAAGTTCACCGTGGTGACTCATCGCTGGAAATGTACAGCGTCTGGGTTATCTGCTTCATGTGCGTTTTGTACGTGTGTAAGTCTCGCTTTGCTTTTACTTATGGACGCCCATTAATGAGAGGTCTATGGTGTATATGACAACTGTCTATACCCATAATGGGCGACAACAGTTGTTGCATACCAATGTTAAGCAATAATCCCCGCCAGGCGGGTATTCACGAGTGAATTTTACCATACTCGAGTGTATACTCGACTGCGGCGGGGATTATTGCTATTATATTATATCAATTTATTTGTCTCTGTCGTCTCATTGGGGTATTCATGTCACTGTAAGCCTCAAATGCAGGAAATGGACGTCTGAGAATCGAACGTCCAAAATTCAAAGAGCGAGATTGAGCATTTTTACGCTGACAACACGCACGCGGTATCTAACGACAACACACGCATTACATCCATTAACATTGCATTACATTCACGGTACAATGCAAAATTTGCAAATCGGCTGCGTTGTACTTGAAGCAAGTCAGCTGTTTCATTTAAGAAATATTTCTCTGTCAGCCCAGTAGTGTATTCAGCCATGGTTGATGTCCAGTGAAGCAATTTAAAGTGACAGTGTAAGTATGGCAAAGTGTCAAAGTACAGTGAGGCATTTCCGAAACAAGGATGGAAAAGTCAACACCTGTGTTTGCGAAATACTAATTGTTAAACCGACCATTATTTATTTTATTTGCTTCAGCAATAAAGAACACCCAGCGATGGTATACCAGGAGATTTTGACCAGTTAACGACATATATGCACGAGCGATAGCGAGCGAGTGGTATACCGTCGCTGGAAGTGATTTATTGCTATTATATCATAACAACAGTATATTGAAATTCTGGCGTGGAACGTCATAAAAGGAATTTTCCTCAAGCTGAGAGCTAGCGCACATGCTAGCCGTGGTATATCGCCAACTTGATATACCCCAGTTCTTTTCGCGTCTCGACTAATCAGATCGCTGTATTTGCACCATCAATATACTGGTATGAGATAATTCAAATTCTAACCGATGAAAACTCCCACAGGTGTACATGAGGAACAGTCAGTTTCTTTGGTTCGGGATACAGTGCAATGCTTTTGGCGCACAGCAAAATTGGCAACCCCCCTCCCGACTACTATATCGGCTAAGAAAATCTTGTGAAAACAGGTGAACCCCTACGCTTTCAAACCTTCCGATTTACAATGGGGCTCTTTCGCAGTATTTGTGTGGAGGGAGTAACTGAGGGATCACCCAACATCAAACCATCACTGTAGTGATGCGTGTTCATTGCTAGAACAACTAGGAAAGGTACGAAAATTCATTGAACGCATCTTTTGAAATGTAAAACTATTTTTCTTATCGCTATGCTATGGAGAAAGCATTGTTAATGTATCGGGGTACAGTGTATGTTTCATATAAAGAAATTAAAATGTGGCATATTAAATATTAATTATTAATTTGTGAAGAGATCCTGTTGAAAACTAGATACAATTATGATAAGCCTTCCTAAATTCCCTGACGAGGGTTTTAAGTTTTTGTGTCAGTCGTAATATTCCTAACGTATAGTCCTTATTCCAAGGATTGTTTTAGGCAATAGTCTGAAGAGACGCTATTTTGAGATTTGTTAATACTACGTTTGAATGACATCAGTAGATTTGAATGAATTAGCTACAAGTTACTATAGCGTTGTCTTTTCATGATTTATATTAATAACCGCTTGATCACCAATACAGCAATTAAAATGCCAAAAGCCATTTTACCGGGATATACATATTCCATATGTATCACGTGATGCACAATGTGAGTATTTCTTTTCTAAACATATCTTAGTATTGTGTGGGCAAATTTTCCCGTGTCAAAGATACTTGTATGAGGAAGGATTTGATAGTTTAGACTTCCTTGTAATTTGATTCATTTACAGTGTAGTAACACCCAGTGGCTTAATTTGAATGAACTGGCGGCATCTTTCTTTCCCGTAGGTTGTTCATTCAGAGAGTAGAACCGAGAGAAGTATATATAAACGTGCACGCTCGACTGCTGATGGCGCTGTTCTACCTGCCTCGTTATTGCAACGTGGGTTAGGCGAGATCGGTGAACTCACAAATATCTCGATGATCAGCCACTACCTAGCCTAGACCCTATTTCTTCGCTTTGGCCTCCGTGCCTCAGACCACACTCTTAAATTAGATCCCATTGTGTAATTTCAAATTTCCTTTTTAGAGGATACGTATTTGGCTGATAGAATGTGAATTTCTATGATAGCTTTACATCTGAAATGATCCTGGACCGTCCTTCCCTATGTACGATGCAAATTGTTGAAAGGCTTAATAACAGCAAAAATGCAAACCCATTGATTTAATCGGGAAGTGATTATATGCCTTTATATGCCACTTGTTTATTAACGTAGTGGGCGCCTCGATATTGTTAAGACTTAAATCTTTGCTAAAACATTGCTCAAGGCAGATTTCAGACATTTTCTTTCAAAATCAAAAAATAAAATTCGGGTATCACTGTGTACATTTTGGTACCAGGGAATCAAATTATTTCAAATTTAGCGATATTCGAAATTGTAAATGGCCGTCATTTCTTTGTTAACTCCACAGGGAAAAATTATTTAGATTTTAGCAAAACTAATCAGGTATAATTTTAATTACTCCAAGACTTTAAAATGAGCCCCCAACGAGTAGTATGTCAGAAAGGTACTGTAAAATGTGAGAGGCCGATTATCTGTCCCCGAGGCGCATTCTACCAATTACGGTAAATAGATACGAAAACGATATCCATGTCAGATGCTGACTATATACATTAGTTTAAAATATTCTGTTTTTAATACTTGTCACAGTGTTACCCTTCCTGCACTTGCTAGATGTTCATTTTTACAACAAACTGGTGGAGGCTTGACTTCAAACCTCATCAGGTCAATTGTTGGTCATTTAATGTGGAAAGAGATATTAAAATGTCAAATATGGCAAAATGGAGATATATAAGATTTTGTCTCTGGATCACGAAAAACAACAACAGATGTGTCTGTCTAAAATACAAAGATACGTATATTTGCCGTTGGTTGTGTAACGGTGATACCCATTCAGTGGACCAAGTGATTCTATTGAAAAAATTAAAAACCATATGTTCAATATTTGTACTGGCAGTCTGATCTGCTGGAGAAAGCTGCGCACAGATCAGCAACAGGAATCATTAATACTCACAGTGTTTGAGGTATGTATACAAAGTCCTTTTTTCCTGCATCTAAATTAAACAACCATGCTGATATATGCGTTTGTAAAACACGGAAACTCTTAGTGGATCATTATCTGAAACCTATGATAATGTTTTCTTTAGTTGTGTTCTACAAAACAATCATAAATAATTTACTCATTCTTCTCCGTAATGCGTCGTTTTGTAATAGCCTTGCAAGAAGTTCTGTCACACATTATGTAAAGTTGTGAAACGTTACTGTTGGCAAATTAAATCATGCAGTCACCTGTCAGTATTATCGGTGAACATTAAACGTAAAGGCGGTAAAAGCAAGTTGAACGTCCGGCATCTCGACACGACAGAGCAAATTATCGGTGAATATATCTGACAAAACGGAGCTTCAGTTGCGTTAAAGAAGAAATATTCCTTCAAATTTACAGAGTAGAGTGTAACACGATTTTTTTCACGTACGCAATTCCTCAAACTAATACTATCATTTTTGTTACTTTAGAATAGAATGGTGATATTGGTGTTTCAAGATGTCTTAATGAGTTGCTCCTCTGCTGCTCACATTCTTAGTTATTTTGCAGGCGAATTTGATCACAGGAGCGTTCGCGCAATCTGTTGTTCCATCAAAGTCTCAAATTTGCATATCACTAACGATCGAATATCTTGGGAGACAAATTACTTTACATCACAATTTATTCTAGTCGATTGCCATATATTGCAGGTTAACTAAAGCATTGTGTGATTCAGGTCTCTTGTTTAAAACACACATATAGCGGGTAATGCAAGTACAAGAACATACAGCATCGTCTAAACGACATTATAACGCGTCAGGAAAATGTTAATATGCCAAAACACACTGAAAACCAAAAAGAAGCATCACGGTACATAGTTTTAAGAAATGTTAAATAAAAATTATTCTCGTTCTTCCTTCGAGATCCATCGTCTCTGACTTTCACTCAAAATCGATGGCGGCATTCGTTGAGGGCGCATGCACTCACACGTTGTCCTCTCTGAGGAATAAACACCTCTAGTGTTTATAATAACATTAAATGAAACACTCCCGAAAAACACGGGTGTTTATTTGCGGGATATCATTGACAATTATCATTTCTTTTACCGAAATAAATGACATGTCGCTAATGCTTATTCACATCTTGCATCGCAAATACACATACAACAATAATAATTGCATTTACACAAGTGCGATGCCCATAGAAACTACGCAGCTGGAAAATAATAAGATTTTTATACTGACATAAGATATGGCGAAATTATCTGTTGATGCACTCATTCATTCCGATTATTTTCAAAACTTGACTGACAGCGGTGGACTTAAGATATCTACATGCCCTGTATATTAAATCGGACAATCAACATAACCGCACCATTCAAAATTTAAACGCATATCTATACACATATACACATACTTAATTAAACACACGTTTTAGCTAGTAGACAACGTATAAACGTATCAACGCGTCACACATCGTTTGGATTCAGAATTATAATGTTATACGTGGTTACCAAGCCCTTCAGAGTTTTTGTAAATGGAAAGACAAGGAGGATGGCAGCATTTGACCTTTTGTTACCCATTGTTGTTTTTTAGGATGGTTGGTCTATCTGTGTGTGGCTTTTTATGCTCGGCAGTAACTTTTGTACTGTTGTACAACTCGGACAAGACCTTTTGCAATGGCCTTGAGTCGCCAGACGGCTTGAACAAAGGTAAGTAAGGCAGATAACTATATAGATTAATGATACACTCAGTGACTGATACAGGTAATGTTCAAAAAATCTATTATTATTCCGAACCAACAAATAACCACTCAATGAAATTTTCAATGCCAGAATATGTAAATGGGCCACCGGCCCATGATGCCGCGAGGAAGCATTATGGGCCAGTTGCTAGAGCAGTGGACGCACAATTACAGGACGGTGAGTTCGAGCCCCAGCATGTCTTGGGTGTTATGTCTTTGAGCAAGGCACTTTATTCCTCCTTGCTTCTACCCACCCAGGAGTGATGGGCACCTGGTAGGACAGTGGTTATAATGTGTACGTTTAGCTCTGCTGCGCTGATTGGCTGCACATGTGAGCTGCTGTTTGCTCCCCAGGGAGCATTATTGCCAGGGAATTATTATTACAAGGGGTAATAATAATTGTAATCTGTCCCCAAGGCTGGTGCTACCTAAAACTGTAACACATCGGGAGGCGCTAGGATACATTTTGAGGATTTGTGCGTATTTGAAGAGATAGTCACATATGGAAATAGGAAGCACGGGGTGTATATCGAAGTTTCTTATCAACACAACATGTGAAAGATAAGTTACATATAAATGCTGCGTTGAAAATGTGTACACTATCCTTGAAGTAGCTGGGAAACGTTCAGGCCATTCAATTTTAAAAAGTGATGTTCAGCATACACGGGCAACATGGTTGATGATCCAAAAATCTTGTGATCCAGCTGCCTATGATCAATATCGCGAAGTTAGAAATTATTCACAAAAATGTGCAGGGAAAAGTCCGCAAAATTCAACATTATGCACAATACTAGATTTCAATCAGGAAATGACATCAATGACATAATACAGAGAGATCAAAATATAAATATAAGGGAAGCCGGCAAATGCCATTGATATACATTGCTTGAGTATTAATTACTTCTCTACTTTGTTTAATTTACACGACGAAGAGGCAAATTAGCCAGCTGAAAGTGATGTAAATGCTCAGCAAACATTACGGTTAGCAAAATCTTGTTAGTGTTCTATATAACTATTGTGAGAAATGGAAACTCAAAATGAACTTAAATTGGACAAAAAAATGTTGTTTTTAAACAAGGTGGAAAATTGGCTAGAAAATACATGTGGTATTATTTGGAAAAAAGAATCTCTACAGTAAGTTTGTTCAGATGTTTTAGTTTGAAATTTTATTGTTGGGGAGTTGGGGTAAGGCGGCAGATGCTGTAGCACAACAAACGAGTGAAAAATGTAGCCGTATTACAAAAATAGCGTTATATAATTAGAAATTAAGTTTTCGATTTCATAGTTACTCCTTTCTGACATATGGATATATGGAGCTGAAATATTGAAAGGGTTCAATCAATATTTTGTAAAAGCATTTCTTGTGTTAGGTCAAATACATCTAGACATACTGTCCTAGAGCAATGTGCTAGCTAAGACAACATGCATGTGTTTGTTACTTGTATAAATAAATGTATAAGTTGACTTATATTGAAAATTACAAACTCGCTTTCAGAGCTTGTAAAATACTTCAAAGATAAGATAATGAAGGAAAAATAACCTTTGCAAGTCAAGTATGTATAGTAATGAAAAGTTGTGGTTTTCATAATTCCTGCTTGGCTCGGGAAATTGGAAGATCTGATTATTTTTTGATTTATTTATATCAAGGGTTGTTGAGGTTTAGATGCAAAACGGGGCATACGAATATAAAATAATATATACGAATTAAAATTCACGAACAATCGATGTTTTACCAGAAAGACAAGTCATATCCGCAGTAGCCAGAATCAGATGTGCGGTTGAAAGTAAATTAAACATTGTAAGAGGGAAAAACTTAATATAAAAAGATAGGCGAGGTTGCGTAGATATTGCAAGAAGAATGTTGCAGATGATGAATATAAATTTGTAATTGGTTATGATTTTACGAAATCATTCTTTACGAAAAAAAACAGTACCTACCTGTATATCATGAGAATGACTCTTTAGTACAGTGTATTTACATAATGGAAAATTGGGAGTGTGTGATTCTTGGGCTTGCCTAATTTTTTATTTTTGTTTTATTAAACCTTGTTTAACGTAGGTAGCCTGGTAAGCTTCAGTAATTATGTTTATCTTCCCCTGGGCCCTCAGATGAACATATATACTGATACAAAGCAGAACAACATGAAACATGACAAACAAAGCTAGAACAATACAATGCGCAGAAATAAGTGGCCAGTAGTGAACCTGCACACAGGAGAAAAAAATGCACAATCACACTAGATAACAAAAACAAATTTGACAAGAAAACTAAAACTCACAAACACAAAAATCATACCCAATAAGCTTTCAGATAAGCAGTTTTAAAACTGCTCAATGAGTTACTAGATCTTATATTTAAATCGACATTATTCCACTGATTGGCACTATATATAGTAAACCCTTTCGATAAAAATCTTTATTTGTTACAGGAACCATTAACAATTTTGCATCTTAGATCTTGTAACTCTTTTATGATCAATTTCGGTAAAAAGACATGTCATATATTGCGGTACAAGATTATTTAAACATTTAAAAACCATACAAACATTCTTATAAACTATTCTCTGTGGTAACGGCATTATATGCATTGTTTTAAATAATATATATGCATACCGTCCATGACACATCACTCTGATAGCATGTTTCCGAATCTTATGCAACCCTTTCATAAACGGTGATGCTCCCCATAAATGATAACAGTAATCCAAGTGTGGTAAAATATAGCTATTATAATAAAGTTTTCTTATATTCATAGGTAAAAACTGTCTTATTCTCTTGAGCAAAGCAATATCACTATTTACTTTTTTAAAAATCTTGTCACAGTGCTGCTTCCATGACAGATTTTGACAGGCGTACCAAGAATCTTTTCGCAGTGTACTGCTTGCAATTCCGTTTCATCAGGATTACAGTCTAAAGTTTGTTTATTCAAATGTCTACGTTTTTGTTGCGTTGTTACAATCATTGTCTTTGTCTTGTCGCAATTAATGGCCATTCTATTATTCTTACACCAATTATAAACATTATTTAAGTCAGAGGTCAAAGTTGTCTCAATTTCTTGAATACATTTTGCACTGGTAGTTATGGCTGAATCATCTTCGTACATGTCAATGTTATTATCAATATAAAGTGGCAAATCGTTTATGTAAATGATGAAAAATAAAGGCCCAAGTATACTACCTTTGGGAACGCCAGTCAGAATATTTTGCTTTGTAGAGTAAAAATTTCTAAATTGAACCAATTGCATGCGATTTTGCAGGTAAGATTTAAATCACCGAATATGATCATCTTGGTATTAATAAGAGAAAGGTATCAGATAGACCAAAAGAATAAGATAAATATTAATTACTATTGCTGTGAGATTGTCTTTCTTCCTTTGATTTCTAACAAAAGGCGGATGGCTTGTGGTATTGGAAGAAATATTATATTATATTATATTATATTATATTATATTATATTATATTATATTATATTATATTTTATTATATTTTATTATATTTTATTTAAGCAATAAAGCACACCCAGCGATGGTATACCACGAGATTTTGACCAGTTCACGACATATATGCACGAGCTATAGCGATTGCATGTATGAAGTGAACTGGTCAAAATCGAGTGGTATACCTTCGCTGGGTGTGATTTATTTCTATTACATCATAACAGTATATTAAAATGTTTGCTTGGAACGTCATAAACGGATTTTTGCTCAAGCTGAGAGCTCGCGCGTATGCAAGTCATGGTATATCGCCAATATACCACGGTTCTTATCGCGTCTCGACCAATCAGATTTCTGTATTTGCACCATCTTTACACTGGTATGATTTACTATATTATATTATATTATATTATATTATATTATATTATATTATATTATATTATATTATATTATATTATATTATATTATATTATATTATTCTGTAGCATTTAAGAGTTGTTTCTTCGCCGTACATTCAGCAAGATAAAAGGGACAGTAGAAACAAATATGCAGCGATCGTCCCCGAACAGAAATTCAGCGACCAAGCATGCATTGTTGACGCAAAAGATGCGTAGTATGTGCTCTTGGCCGTTGTATAGGGAGCGAATTAGAAAACCAAAAGTGTCGCAGATGCTCTATTAAGGCAGTTCAAGAAGTCATACATTGCTTTTGCTATATGATAAGCATGTATTTAACCAATTAATTAATTTAACATCGGTTTTTCCTGCCATGTAAACGCACTCTGTCTTCGCATCAATAATTTGTGTAGGTTGACCGGCTGATTTGAACACTTGTGGTACAGATTTCTACCACGGCCAGCATGTGCTTTCTGACACCCTGATATAATATGATATTTATTTTCGTTGTGTGAATCAATTATGAGTAATTATATAATTGGAGCACTTGTGGCTCTTAAAAGTACATCATGAAGAATAGGTCTCATAACAAGAAAACAGTGTATTTGTGTAAAGCATGTCCGAGACTAAATTTAGTTTTAAATATTAAATAAATTAGATGAATCCAGTATAACTATCACTGTGGTTTCTGTGTTCATAACAGGAGGTGGTTTCTCAAAATTACCAGGATTGGTGGAACGGGATGCGGACGCCATTGACCTCAGGTCACAGTATAACTACGAACTGTTGATGGTTGGGTCTGACTACAAACTGTACGCTTCATCTTTCAATGAGTCTGGAAGAATGATGTCGTACGGCCGCTTTGATGGCAATTACGAACTTCTTGACGTGACTGTTAACCATAGGTATAAGATAATAACCGGAATTGGAACTGACAATTACATTTACGAAGTAGCAAGCATTAAAGACAATGTGGTGCGTTGGAGCGGTCCCTTCGACAAAACCTGTTGTGTTATCAGCATTGCGCACTACCCACCTGCTTCATTTTTCGGTGTTGGTACGGACAACCGATTGAAGATGTTGGATAATCGTGAACACAGCAACCATGCTGGATGGGTAACAATAGATTTTTCTCAACTGTATCTTCTGAAGGTGGAGGTTTTCGCAGGCAGGTATCTTATAATCGGCATAGATTCCGAGGACTATTTAGTTCAAAAGGAATGGGACAACATGAATAACAATTGGACCAAAATCAGCCAGGCACCTGCTGGAGTCATTTTTCTTGATGTTGTTAGAGAGAAAGATGGCAGCATAAGTCCCATCATGCGAGATGAGTCGCGAACAAGTAAAATGTCTCCTATCGCCTTCTGTGGAATTGACGTTGCCCGATTTATGAATTCACCATTACCCGAACACGAAGGAGGTAAGAAAATACCGATTTCAAAATAATACCTTTCAGACCAATGTTGAAAAAGATAAGCACCACAGAATATATTGACTTTCGTAAAATGACTTCAAATCGTTCATGTTGTCAGTTATTTGACAGCATTTTCTTGAATAACAGGTCTTGTGATCACGCTGTGTTGGCCACTTGGCATTTCACTTGCCATACTGACTCCCATACTACTCCCTTACACACACACACACTCACTCTCTCTCTCTCTCTCTCTCTCTCTCTCTCTCTCTCTCTCTCTCGTATGTCATAGGCAGATGGCAGCGAAGAGAAGCAGCTACCAATATTCTGGGCCCCTTACTTGGTTGGAATTAGTGGTATGGTTTCATTTTAAATCCATTCCTTTGAGTCGCAGTTTAAGACTTCAGCCCTTTGCTCGGTAACAGTAAAAGGCCTCCAACATGTGGGGAAAATTGAAATATGGCTGAAATATTGAAGTGTCTGTTGATTGGCTGGTTTAAATGCTTTGTTCCAGACGATGTAAATGAGCTATTTGCCAGTTCCCCTATCAACAAGAGTCCTGCCTGCCAGCGCCTGTCAATTAACCAGCAGAAACACTCCTCTTTAATTCCAAGAATACGGATTGAACTGATAGTCAATCACTACCGGGCTTTCAAGTGCAGCCTAGGCTGAAGGTGTCAACCAATGGTGCCAATATTAAAACATGTAAAAGGGAAAACATCTTGCGCTGTTGTGAGTGTCAAGATGTAAAAAATATATATGCTGGAATTCAGGGGTTCAGGTTGTTTGGTACTGTGTAAAGTTCCGTATGTCCAGGTGCTTGACAGGACTTCGTTTTTACACGACTATACATAGACAGATTCAAACAATACATTGTCTACATGTTTACAGTTAACTTTGAGAGTAAATCAAATACAAGAGCGAAATTTGTGCTGCGCTTTAATACTTCTTATCATTACCTGAACTGATAGGATAACGATTTATATTGTTCTCGTTTTGTTCCTTAAATCTTGTTTCTTCGGAAGCATTAAGAAAGCACTCTGAAATACTCAAATGATAAATCGACCAGGATGCAGAAAAAATCGTTCAGGAATAAATTAAATTGAGACAGCCATATTCAAGATTATGATTGATATTGCAGAGGTGAAAAGGGTTGTCTTGTCTGTCAGGTGCTGATAGCAGTCTGGCATAATGTTTCATTATTTAACTGACACAACCGTGGCAGTGTAATTGCTGTGATTGCTGAGTTTACTGGTAATATTGCCTAGAGCTGCTCTATAAGTGTCGTCATAGATTGTTAGCGAAATATGACGGAATTGGAGTTAAAGAATAAAATCCTTTTCTTGCCCTTGGATTGCTTTCTTCTTAATGGAAGGCAACCATGCTGAATATTTCAATTTGAAGCTCTTTGAAGACATTCCTCGACTGAAAGGTTTTATTGGCTGGATATACAACAGTCAGAAATTCAAAGGGAGCCCTTTCCTTTAATAATGTATGCTATCTCTATTGCCTGTTCCGTCGTTGTCGAGGATGGAGAATAACAAGTTTAGGGAAGCAGTTTATCGAGGACTTGACTTGCAATACTTTTCTTGTCAATGACTTGGTCTTAAAATGAACTCAGTTTTACTTTGAAGTTCATGAGGTTAGCTTTAACATGCCCGGTTTCTATAGTTTTCCGGGCATTGTGATGCTTTCAAAATGTTGTTTGTTTTTGATGTTGAGATTGCAGAGTGTTCAAACACATGACGTCTATTGAATGTGACATGAGGCTCAGTATGTGTAGTCGTTTACTTCTACCCGTATCCTTGAAATTAAAGAGAAAGGATGTTACTGCTTTTTCATTAACATGCTCTAGCAGGGCAGGACTCTTGGTGTAATAGATGAACTTCCGACAAGCTCGTGTACATCATCTGGAACAAAGCACTGCATGAAAACACAATAATTCAGATAAATTCACATTAATGAGTTGCCTGTATTATAGTATAATACAAGTGAATTCACATAAATCCACATGAATACAGGCTTGATGAATACAAAAAATGGATTCTTGACTGTATTCATCTGTATATGCACTCTTCAGCTAAAATACAGGCAATAATCCATGTTAATACAGTAGGTATTATAGGGTTTTTATGCAGTGAAGCATTCCGATCAGTCAATCAACATGCACTTCAATAACTAAGCAATAATTTAATTTTTCCCATATGTTAGGGGATCGTTATCCCCTTCATATCCGACTGACTCCTCACTGCCTGTTACTGTCACCAAGCAAAGGGCTAAAGTCTTAAGCTGTGCCTCAAGAGTTGGATTTCAAAAGGAGCCATACCACTAATTTCAACCGAGTTACGGGGCTTTACAATATTTGCAGCTTGCGGCTTCTCATTGCCATCTGTGTATGTCATTTGCTAGAAACCAAATCTCTCTGTGCCTCCAGATAAAGTGCAATCGACAGCCACACTACAAATTTCGAGTGAGCTAGGGTCCACGACATTGGTGCCTGCGGCTCCTAAATGCTAAATTATTTTTTCATGCCAAAGAGGTCCGCAGGCTTTCTCAGGCTTGCAATACTCGATTTCCAAAAGGGTCCAAAATACAAGCACCTGCGGCTTCTCTCAGTCGTCTGTTAAATATCTTCTCATAGGGTTGTGCCTCCTCGTGATTGCAGATATATAGGAATCTATAGTCAAACTTCTCTTTTTTACTCTGCTTTGGAGTCAAAGTCAAAGGGTAAGAGGTCCAAAACATCGGCGTCTATGGCTCCTTACTTTGAAATTTCTTCTTTATGCCTCAGTGCTACTAAGAGCTCCTGAGGGGTGCCATACAGTTGATTTACACTGAGTAAGGGGTACAAAATACCAGCGCCTGCGTCTCCTCACTGCCATCTGTCAATATTTTCTCACATACGGCTGGTGCGTCCTAGTGCTTCCAGATTTAGAGGAGTCAATAGTCAAAATTCCAATTTTGTCCCGGTTAGATGATGAAAGACAAACAGGTTGTGGCTTTTGACTGCTAAATTGTTTGCTCATGCCTCATCTCTCTTCATATCGCTTATTTACACTGTGTTCGGGGTCCAAAATACAAGCGCATGTGGCTCCTAACTGCCATCTCTTTTTCTTCTATGGCCAATGCTTCACCCTGCCTCCAGATCTGGAGTAATTAAAATTCGAACTGCTAATTTTGACTTGACTAAGGGGTCCACAACATACATAAACATCGGTGCCTTTGGCATCTCACTACAAAATTGATTTTATATGTCTCAGCGCTCCTCAGGGCTCTTCAGGGATGCCATACTGTAGGCACACACTGAGCAAGGAGTCCAAAATACTGTCGCCTGCAGCGACTACTAACTGCCATCTGTTTATAACCACCCCATGGGTAGCCTTGTTTCACCGTGCCTCAAGATAAAGAGCAATCGACAGCCAAACTACTAATTTCGACTGGGCGGGGGGACAAAGTTAGGAACCAAAACAAATAGGAGGTCCTACGGCTCCTCAATGCCAAATTTTCACTTCATGCCTTGGGGTTCCTCAGGGCCCCTTACTGCTAAAATCCTCCCTATACGGTGCCACCTATTACCCACATCTCTCTCTCTCTCTCTCTCTCTCTCTCTCTCTCTCTCTCAATACGACAAACTTTGGCACAAGAGAATATTTACTTGAAAGCAGTATCTGTATTTATGGTACAATGCGCCTCGGAGGTCAGCATCTAAATTATGGAACTGCAAGTGTTTACTGATGTCGAAAACAACTATTTGGACTCTCAAATTCTTACAATATTCCTTTTGCCACCAATTGATGGGGCTCATTTCGAAGCTTCTGAAGTAAACAATGTTTTTACTGAGTCAGACTTTGTTGTATGAACATCAGGAATTTTATTCTCCCACACTATAGAGATAACGCCAGGGACGGCGGCCATTATGAATTTCAAATATTGGAAAACATTAACTGGACGATTTGTCTCTAAAGACCAAGATTTGCATGATGACCTACGATTTTTATTTTTTCATTTTGAAAGAGAATGATCGAAACTTTGATTCACCAAAAGTTTAATTTTCGAGGCGCGAACTATTCCCTGTCCGTAAAAGTATGCATTATCAAGCGGTCTGATATTTAAAAGTATATATATTGTCAATTAGATTCACCTATTTCCTTGTCCTACAGGCAAAATCTTGCGAAAATGCTCGGCTGTATGTTTATTTTAAAACTAAACCTTATTACGGAACGTAGAATTCATTTAAGCACAAGAACATTGCACATTGGGCTCACGGTTATCTGTCCAAATATAAAAAAGCTATTTCTATTAATTTGAACGAATTTTAGAAAATTTACTGTTTTATTTCACCATGTTGGTAAGATTTTCATTGTTTAAGTCCTTTAATAAAGACATTTGGAGGCCTCGTTTTCGTTTCAATGCGATACCAAATGCGTGATGTCATTTTAAATTTGAACGGAGCGTTCAAAATGATACGTTCCGAAGGTGGCGATCATCATCAGGAAAATTTACGACATCAGCCATCTTGATTTTATAAGACGTTTGAGAATTCATAGGAGAACAGGTATTAGACATTTAAAAACGTGAACAAGGTAGTTCGTCGTGTGTTTTTCTGGCACATATCAGAATAACTCATAATTTCTTATAAAGGCTCTGAAGAATTTTCTGTCACTTTTTCAAGGAAAGTGTGAAACGGGAAGGTAGCTCAACAGGGACACTGATATACATGCACGGTATTTAAACCTTCAAAGTTTGCATAATGTTCGCAAATCCCTTAGGCTGTATTGAATACCAGACATATTATATAAATTTTCAGCAGACGGCATTTTACCGATGTTTACGCAACATTTCAGTTTCATTTTAAATCCTGATACGTGTGTCAGTGAACCTGCGCTGACACATATCTTTTCAAGAAAATTATTTAGGAAAGAAAAAAGTAAAGCATCCGCTTCATGATTTCTCAAAATGGAGTAGTTGGTCGCCGTTGAGATGAAATGGTTTTACTATTTGTATAGCAAGTTTCGCGAAATTTATCCTTCCGATGACGGTAATGATTCTTTTGCAGTAACGTTGACCTAACATACATTCCTTAATACATATATATGGGAATATCAAAGGTTTAGATTATTTTCATTTTTAGGGTCTGAAATGCAAACACATCTCTTCTAACTATTGATAAAAACCACTTTCCTTTGTCGTTTATTTCGACAGAAGAGTGTTATTACGATCCTCGAGGGTTTGACTATCGAGGCAAAGTGAACATGACCATTGGAGGATTTCCCTGCATAAAGTGGACAGACATGATAGACAAAACCGTGTTGTCTTATGTCAATGACATTGAAGCACTTCAGTCGATAGGTATTGGTGATCACAGTTATTGTCGAAATCCAATGGAAATGGACGGCGTATGGTGCTATTTTAAGGGTGATTCTGACCATAATATTTACAGCGAAAGCTGCGACATAGGGATGCCGGCAGAAAATTGCGATATAGGTTTGTGGTCAACTCATACCATTGTTCAAAAACAATAAATTTTCGATCGGATTCGAACTCACAATATACGGCACCCAGTCACCTGACGAATACAAAAAAGTCAAAAGCGATCGGCCAAATCAAACTTCGACCGTCCTAAATTCATAAGCAACAACAGATAGATTACACATGTGCTTGTGTATATTTCTGCACACTGCAAAAGATACACGCGCACAACAGGTAAAATGAATTAACTTGACGACCGAACATTTTCAAAAGACCTTTATTGTCCGACACTGACCACTCGAGTGTCAACTTTACTCTTGTTTCGAAATGACTAACGATTTATGTCCTAGACGTATGTACCGGCCACAGTCAACAGTGTTTGTGGTCTCATAAGGTGCACTTACTGCGCACCGATTGGATGGACCATTTCTCTTATGTCTCATTATTATGAAAAGCTCACCACAGGACACTGTGATTGGTAACCCTGTGTTCTTTTGTCTGATAGGGTCATTCTGTACGATTCAGTGAACATTACTTAAGGCAGCTAATCACAGTGCCGTAAAGTTAACATTACACAGTGATGAGAGCTAAGAGAAATCGTTGAGTCAATCAGTAGGCTGACATTATCGGACCATAAACACCAATCACTGTGGCCGGAACATATGTCTCCGACCTTAGTTTGGATGCGTTGTTTTATAAATATGTCTTTACACGTACAGACGCGCTTTATTCCTTGCGATATCGACGACTAATAAAATTCAAACTACTTTTTAAACTTTCTGAAAAGTTTGATAAAAGATACTTTTTAGAGAATGTTAACACCAGTGGTAGCGTTCCTTCTTTTCCATTGCCCGGTATTGAAACGGGAAAAGGGAATTCGCGGACAACACCTTGTGCACTACGTCAATAAAGTAATTTTCTTTCAGCCCTCAGTCCCCGTCCTCCTTCGAAGAAACCGGGAACTAACAACAACTCCGATGTGTTTTCTACAAGAAGCATGATCCATGATGATGACCTTGACGCCACTACGCCGATCTACAAAGACGATAGATTAGCAGGTAACAGACCTCCTCTACCACTAATAATTACCCACCGGGTTCCTTTAGTCTGTGTGTGTCATCTTTTCTCGTGCATGATATAGGTCGTGGGGTAGAGGGGGTCTACGTGCACCCCTTCCACAGGATAACAAACCTGTATTTTTCAGAAGCCATGGGATCCCTAGAATACGAAATGGAATTTTAACAGAAATAATATAGGGATGGAATAGCTGTTATGGTCATGTTTTGAAGGGTACCGCAAAATCACAATTTTGAAACCCAATTGCATTTTCGTCAAATCTGTCTTCTTGTAAGTCATCTGCTGAGCTTTTTTTTTTTAACATAACCTCACTTGTTTGATATCATTAGAGAGGCAATTTATTCCTCTTTAAGATGACATATTGCAACAAGCAATATATTCTACAATTTTTGTGAAATAT